>CM035426.1:89889531-90322031 GCA_020310875.1 Ceratopteris richardii
CGTCTTAAGTTGCGTACTGGACCCCCCAGTACTGTGTGTCTGAGACTGTTGAGTTCTTCTGTGTCTTCGGTTTTGTTTGATTGTTTGTATCTATTCGGTGAAGATTGGATTACTGTTGTTATCTCTAGTATTACAGTATTTTGTATTCGGAACAGTTCTTAAGTTCATTAAGTAACTCTGTATCACGATACTGCATAATCTGGTGCAGTGTGTTCGGTCAACTGTAGGAGAGTTGGGATGATTACTGTAAGATTGTAAGTGTAACGGAGTCTTGATAGAATTTTGGGCATCAGTGTATTGCTTTGTGTGAAGTGGTTAGTTTGGGAACTAAGTATAGGGCCTCTGTCTAACAGACCCCTTCCACTCCCAAGAACCCGATAAAATGTTTAAACGTGGTACTGACAGCTAGTCCCACATTTAAACATTTTAACACTGGCACCGGCCATGGGGCGTGGCAACAGATTAGATTGTTGCAAATCGATTGTAGAAACGTGACTATAGATTGTGAATCGACAGTATTATTACGCAAGTAGTACAAAAGATGATACATGCCGGTTACTCGATCCGGTGAGTCATATCCGAAGTACCGACAACCTTGGGTACCTAGTTTGCTAAGGACGCCTCCAGGAGGTAGAAGCGCAGATAGGTCTAACTCAGTTGCCAAGGAAGTGAAGAACGTTAGTAGTGATTCCGGTAATATTCTGGTAGAACTTACTGCATTTCTGGCAGATTCCAGTGTGATTTCGGCACAGTCTGTCGAAGAAGTAGTGACTCCAGAGTCTGCGGATAGAAACGTGGTGGTCCAAGAAATCAATGGAGGTGAAAAAGCACTTTGTTTTGGTAAAAATTCGACACCTTTCGGTGTCATTTCGATACTAGTTGCTGAGAGTCCACAGTGTTCCGGTGACGGTTTACCATTTCTTGGTGAATCTTCAGTCCAGTCACCACTATTTGGAGTAAGCTTTCCTACATTTGACATCAAGAAGGAAGGTAGCGTGTTCGAAGCTGAGATCCGAAATATACTGAATAATATTATCGAGCCGGAGAGTGCACAAGCTGAAGATACAGATTCCGACGGTTCAAATATTCAGCTTCGGGATACAGAAGATAGTCCCAATACCACCACCAGCACGATGAGTGGTCAACAACAACAACAACAACAACAACAACAACAACAACAACAACAACAACAGTAGCAACAGTTATTTCCACCCCAGCCGACTCAAACAAGAGTAACGTACACTAAATTCGGTGGATTCCCATGTGATGACCCAGACGTTCATGTACGCATATTTGAGATAAGTTACGCAATGCTCCATCATCCACCTGATCCGGCATATAAAGCTATTGTCTTCCAATCTACATTGGTTAATGAAGTAGCCAGGTGGCTTATAGAATATGATATTAACCATTTCGGCACTTATGAAGCAGTAAGGGATGCATTTTTATAGAGATTCAAACTAAAGAAAAATCTAGCCGAAATTTTCGATTACCTGCAAAACAATAGACAGAAGATGAATCAAACAGTGCAGGAATATGCCACACTATTTAGAACGCATTTGAGGCAATTACCCCCAGCACATGCCAACCTACCGGATGACGTTATCACTCAATGGTTTATCAATGGCTTTACACCGCAACTTAAACATATTATGATCATACGCTGTGTGGGAGCTATGACGCTAGATGCAGTGATTGCGATGGCTTTGCAGCTGGAAAACAAGGTTGGAGGATTTACAGAAGACCTGGAATGGTTAAAAACAAGTAAAAATGTTGCAGAAGATTCGACCAGATAGGTGTACTGCACCACGTGCAAGAATTCAGGGCATACCAGTGCCATTTGTGCCCTCAACCAGTTGTTTTGTGCTATTTGTAACACGACAGGACATTTCACCGAAAACTGCGCATACAACGCTAAAGTACAGGGAACAGCAACGGTAAATGCAATTATACAAGAACCAGGGAAGCCTGCCAATCATTATGCTCCTCCGCAGATGAGAAACAACCAGCCGCAGGGATATCAAAATTACAGAGGACAGAGAAATAATAACTACAATGCAAACCGTTGGCAGGTAGGACCAGCACAGGAAAATACTAATTTGCCACCACCTCGCTGCCATTTTTGTGGTAAATTTGGCCACATTCGAAGATTTTGTAAAGATGCAGCTGAATACGATCAGAGGAAGAAAGAGCGCCAGAACCCTATGACAAATATGGTTCAGATCACACCCATAGAGACACAAGCTGCAGTAGTTCAGACCAGATCCGATAGACCGTTACAATCAGCAGCTGAAATATTTGAACGAGGCATCCTAGAACAACAAAGAACATATGACAAGGCTAGTCAGTGGACCACCACAGAACCTCCAGTGTTCCCAGATCCTATTCCGGTGACACAAGTTCCACTGCCAAAGGAAGCTACACAGGAGCAAGAATCAATTCCAGTAACTGATCCATCGTCTTCAGAATCGGTGAAGGAAACAAGTCAAGTAAATCAAGCATGGGAAATCTTATCTAAAGCGTTCATTACTCTTCCTCTTGGACAGTTACTTGCACTAGTACCAGGAGTCTGTGAGCAATTTCAGCAACAGTTTAGTACTGAGTCTGCCTGCATTCCAGCAACAGCAACAGTACAACCAGAAACTGACGCTACGGTGGATCATTCGGTCCCATTGATTACGGTATGGTACAAAAATCATAAAATCAATCAAGTACTAATTGATGGAGGGTCTGGTGTAAATATTACTACTGCTGCTTTATGTGCCCATAACTTTGCAAGGCACAACATTTAAGATGACTTTTGTCTTCTTAGAACTACCAGAGTCTAGCTTGGATTATAATTTGCTTTTCGGCCGTCCTTGGTTGAAACAAGCCAAGGTGATACGAAATTGGTCTGCACAGGAACTCACTTTCAAGGATAATAATCGTAAATATGTTGTAAAATTAGATGCTATAAAACCTTGTGAATTACATGCTAGAGCTTATTTTGCAAAACCAGTTCATATGTTAGATGGTTTGACAGATGATGAAGAAGAAGAGTTTTTGAAGAATAATATTGATTTGATCTCCCTAGGAACTGTTGATCTACAATCTGTTGTAAATAATTGGAACCCGGCAGTTTGTACGGTGATGCATGTGACTGAAGACAAAAAAGAAGATACTACTGCTATAGATGACGCTGATCTATAGCAACGTTTAAACCCACCTGATGTTACAGAGAAGTCCCGACAATTCTATGTCCCAGAAGATCAGTTAATTACATATAATTTAGGTGATGAAGTTAATCAGCGACCTGTAAAAATAAAGGAAGGATTGCCTGAAATGTTTCAAGCAGAGTTAATACAGTTGCTTCGAGAGTTCTATGATGTTTTCGCATGGGATTACAAAGACATGAAGGGTTTGGACCCTCGCATTTATCAACATAGGGTCATGCTGAAGCCAGAAGCTAAGCCAATCAAAGAACCCAGCTACCGGATGAATCCAAACTATGCAGCAAAGGTAAAGGCAGAGCTTGATAGGTTACTAAAAGTCGGATTCATCGTACCAGTAGAGCATGCTGAGTGGATATCACCCATTGTTATCGTCCCTAAGAAGAATAAGCAGTTACACATATGTGTGGATTACCGGAAACTAAATGCCGCTACGGTGCCTGATCCATTTCCTCTACCTTTTCTCGACACCATGCTGGACAGAGTAGTAGGACATGAAATTACTCATTCTTGGATGGATACAATGGTTACAATTGTTGGTGCATATCAATCACCAATTGAAGATTTGGAATAAAGAAAATGGATACATTCACAAGAGTGAAGGACATGTACACATATGTACATTAGTTATGACATAGGTTACATATACTTATGCTTTGATGAGAGTTTGTACATAGATGCCTATAAATACTTTTGGAAAATGTCGGGAAAAGAGAGAGAGCAGAAGAGAGAAGACAAAGAGAGACTATGTATGAGCATAGGAATAGAGAAATGAGTGATTGTAAATGTCAATAGACTGATGAGAAAGTAGTTGAAGTCTCTCTCATTTGTAGTTGTAGTCTTCTCCTGAAATGAAGGAAATGTTGCGCCCGATATTTCTGCGTCTACTCCGTCTGTAGTAGATCATTTGTGAAATCCTTTTGAGGATATCTAAGTTGTTAGTTAATGAGTTTGTGGTTTGAATTTCAGAGTCTAATTGTAAACAGGTGAAGAGAATTGCTGGTAGGAACATTCACATGTGTTGAGTGTTCACAGCTCTCTGAAACAGGCGCACATTTCGAGTTCAAAGAAATGAGTAGTGCTCAGTGCACAGTGTAAAGTTTTACACATATGATAGCTCAAAATCTAAGTTGAGAGATAAGCTATCTTCAGTCAAAAGGATTTGGTAAAGCGGGTTCGACATTGTGAGAACCAAAGTTAAGAAGTTAGGGGTGTAAAATCGACTGTTCTGAGTAACAGTTTCTGACATAGGTAACTTGTGAAGTTGATTTCTCAAGTTATACTAAAGCTTTTGAAGTAATTCAACTTGGAGGTGATGCGCAATCCCTAGGAGATGATTCGTACAAAGTTTCATCAAAAACTTTACACATTTGATAAGTCAATGTGAAGAAATTCTGCAGCAGACTTTTCTGTGTTTCATCTTCTTCACATATTTTCTCAGATTTGATAATTTGGAGATTGGACCTCTAATTTAGTGAAGGTTTTGACTTACTCTTGATATAGAGGTGTTCTAAATTCAAGAGTAGGTTGTTCTTTTGGAGATTAACACTCTCCATCAGTGGTATCAGAGCAGGAGACATCAAATCAAGGAAAGGAAGGTCCCGACTGCTGCAGATTCAAGAAGTTCAACATTTGAAGAGCTAAGAAGTGAAAGCTTGGAGTCAAAAGCCTGAGGAGAAGACTACTCGACATCAAGAAAGGCAAAAGGAGCCTAATTCGAAGTAAAGGTACATACATTGCTTGTAAAGCTTGAAGTTTTCAATACACAGGTGGATACAAGATGGGAGATGCTCTACAGATAGAGAAATTGGATAGAGAAAACTATCCTGCATGGTCAATGAGGATGGAAGCTCATCTTATGAGCAAAGATTTAATTGGTTATATCACAGGAGAAGAAGAGAAGCCAGAGTTCAGAGATCCTAGTGTTCCAACTAGGGAAGAGTTAGCAGATCTGAAAAATTGGATGAAGAAAGATGCTCAAGCTAGGAGCATTATCTATATGGGAGTCAATGATTACTTGTTACCTCATATTAGAGGTCTTGAAAGTGCAACTGACATATGGAATGCTTTGGAGGAGCACTTCCAGAACACTACAAAGTCAAGGAAGGCATCCTTATGGGCAGAGTTTACTACCTTCAAGAAGAAGGCCTCTCAATCCATCTCAGACTATGTAACAAGGATGAAAGATATTGCAGATGCTTTAGGAGCTGTTGATGAAGACATTGAGGAAGATAAATTGGTAAGGCAAATCCTTACAGGGTTGAGAGGTGATGATAAATGGAAGCCATTTATTTTATCTACAGAGTTATCACTTGACCATTTCACTCCTGATTTAAATCAATTGTTAGGTCATATGCTAACATTTGAGCAGGATGTTAAAGGAGATGGTGAAAAGAGTACAGGACATGCAATGTACTCAAAGGACAAAAAGAAGAATAGCAAAGGAAAACAACAAGCAGGTGAAGATGAAGGAACAACTACTCAAGCCAACTTCCTAAGAGGAAGAGGAGGTGGCAAAGGTAGAGGAAGAGGCAGGAACAATAAAGATGGAGGCAAAGCTTGCTGGATTTGTGGTAAGACAAATCACTTAGCTAATGATTGTTGGCACAATACTCAGAACAATAATGGATATAGTCAAAACTATAATGCAAGAGGAAGAGGTGGCAGAAATCAAAGAGGTAATTACAGAGGTAGAGGTGGAAGGAATTACTTTGGAAGAAATGCAGGTAGAGGATTCCAAAGTCAACAATACAACAACACCTACTACAATTATGCTTCAGATCAAAAGGAAGATTCAACATTGATAATGAATGCAACTTGTGAAAGGCAGAGTGAAGATCAAAGAGTCTTCTACATTGACTCAGGGTGTAGCAATCACCTGAGTGGTAACATATCTTTGATGACTGATTTGGAAAGTAAAGTTTTTAATCATGTTGTTCAAACAGGTGACAACACAAAGCATAATGTGAAGTCAATTGGATCAGTGAAGGCCAAGGATGGAAGCACCTTATTGAGTAAGGTCTTGTATGTTCCTACAATCCCTAAGAATTTGATAAGTGTAGGTCAAATTGTTGAAAAGGGATATGAAGTAAGGTTCACTAATGATGGAGTATATGTGGAAGACCCTAGCCAAGGGTATAAACAGATTGTTTCAGGAAAAAAAGAAGGAAGATTATTTACATTGAAGATTCAAGGCAACATTGGTCATGCTATGTTCACATATGGAGGTCATAAGATTTCTGAGTTAGATCTTTGGCACAAGAGGCTTGGACATTTCAATGAAAGAGGTATTAAAGATATGGTTAACAATGGTTCAGTGCTTGGATTGCCTAATGTTGCAGGTCAACATATGACATATAAATGTGAGGCATGTCAATTAGGTAAGGCTCATAAACATTCATATTCCAAGCATGGTTTTATGTACTCAGAGAAGCTTGAGTTGGTACACACAGATGTGTGGGGACCATCAAAAGATTTCAGTATAAATGGATCAAGATACTATGTGATTTATGTTGATGATGCTACTAGATGGATCACTATCTATGTGATCAAAGATAAGTCAGAAGTGTTTAATACATTTAAACACTATCATGCATATGCAGAAAGAATTACAGGTCATAAGTTGAAAAGACTAAGGTCAGATGGAGGGGGAGAGTATTTCTCAAATGAGTTCAGTGATTACTTATGGAATGCAGGTATAAAAAGGGAAGTTACTTGCAGGTACTCTCCTCAACAAAATGGTGTTGCAGAAAGGAGAAATAGAACTCTTGTTGAGTTTGCAAGATCCATGATGAAGGAGAAAAATTGCCCTAATTACTTGTGGGCTGAGGCTGTAAATACAGCCACTTACTTGGTCAATAGGTTACCATGTAAAGCCTTGCAGGGTATGACACCATATGAGGCTTGGTGGGGTAAAAGACCTACCTTGGATCATTGCAGAGTATTTGGGTGTGTGGCATATGCATATGTGCCATCACAATTAAGACACAAATTGGAACCCAAAGCTGAAAAGTATGTTTTCATTGGCTATGATGACAAGCAGATGGGCTATAGATTGTGGAGTCCATCTACAAAGCAATTTATGGTTTCTAAGGATGTTACATTTGATGAACAAAACACTTGGTATGCAGGTACAATCAAAATCAATACAGATGATGAAGAAGAAGTGAGTCAAAGAAAACGTAAATCAAAAGTTCAAATATTTGATGAGCAAGAGAATAATGAAGTGCAGGTTGAAGTGGAAGAGACACCAAGATTTGATCCTGAATGTGAAGAGCCAGAAACCTCAAGGAGTGGAGAACTCAAAAGGTCAACAAGAAATAGGTGGCAACCTACAAGGTATAGTTATGATACTTCATTTCTAGCCACAAAAGATTATGCTTATATGGTGAATACAGATGAAGACCCTTCTACATATGAAGAGGCAAAGGGTAAGGAAAAATGGGAGAATGCTATGCAGGAGGAATATGATGCACTATTGGAGAATCAAACTTGGGATTTGGTTCCTAAACCAAATAGTCAGAAGATTATTGGATGTAAGTGGGTCTACAAGACAAAAAGGTTTGCAGATGGAAGTGTTTCTAGATACAAAGCTAGACTTGTGGTCAAAGGATTTGCTCAGACATATGGTATTGATTATGATGAGACCTATAGTCCTGTGGCAAAGATGACAACCATAAGGACACTTATTGCTATTGCTGCATGTAAAGGTTGGAAGCTATGTCAACTTGATGTGAAAAATGCTTTTTTGAATGGTTATATTTCAGATGATGTATTTATGGAGCAACCTCAAGGGTTCAGAGATAAAAGGTATCCAGATCATGTGTGCAAGCTCAAGAGAGCTCTGTATGGCTTGAAGCAGGCCCCAAGGGCATGGAACTATAGACTTGTGAAGTTCCTAAAAGAACTTAGTTTTCAGGTGTCTAAAGCAGATAGTAGCTTGCTTGTCAAGGCAAGTGAAAATGGTTTCATATACATGTGCATATATGTTGATGATATAATTCTTACAGGTACAGATGAAGAAGGAATACAAAAGCTTAAGAGGCAAATGGAAAAGGAGTTCAAGATAAGTGACTTGGGAGACTTATCATACTTCTTGGGCATGGAGATAACATATACTCAACATGGAGTATTTGTGACCCAAGAAAGGTATTTGAAGAACTTGTTAATCAAGTTTAAAATGGATGATTGCAGGGTAGCACCTACACCAATGGAGGTGAATCACAAATTGAGTAAGTATGGAGGTGAAGAATTCAAGGACATGAGACAATATCAGAGTTTGGTTGGTAGCCTTATCTATGCTACTCTAACTAGACCTGATTTATCATATGCAGTAGGGGTTTTGTCTCAATTTATGCATTGCCCAAGGAAAGAACATTGGATTGCAGGACAAAGGGTGTTGAGGTACATTAAGGGTACACTCAATGAAGGTTTGTATTATGGATTTACCTCAGATACAAATATCAAAATTTATAGTGATGCAGATTGGGCAGGTAATCCAGATGATAGAAGGTCTACATTTGGATATATGTGTTATGTGGGAGATAAACTTATCTCATGGTGTTCCAAGAAGCAACATACAGTTGCTTTATCTTCTACAGAAGCAGAGTATAAAGGCATGGTTGAAGCTGCAAAGGAAGTGATTTGGCTCAAGACCTTGATGAAGAGTCTTGACATTATGCATGGGGTACCAATTATATATGGAGATAACATGAGTTCACTGTATTTAGCTGCTAATCCTGTTTTTCATGCCAGGACCAAACACATTGAGATTCAGTATCACTTTCTAAGAGAGAAAGTGATGGATAAGGAGATTGAAGTCATACATACTTCAACAAAGAATCAGATAGCTGATATGCTTACAAAGAGCTTGGATGGACCAAAGCTACAGAAGTTTAAAGACATGGCAGGTATAAAGAAGAAAGGAGAAACCTCAATTGATGATTGAGGGGGAGCTGTTGGTGCATATCAATCACCAATTGAAGATTTGGAATAAAGAAAATGGATACATTCACAAGAGTGAAGGACATGTACACATATGTACATTAGTTATGACATAGGTTACATATACTTATGCTTTGATGAGAGTTTGTACATAGATGCCTATAAATACTTTTGGAAAATGTCGGGAAAAGAGAGAGAGCAGAAGAGAGAAGACAAAGAGAGACTATGTATGAGCATAGGAATAGAGAAATGAGTGATTGTAAATGTCAATAGACTGATGAGAAAGTAGTTGAAGTCTCTCTCATTTGTAGTTGTAGTCTTCTCCTGAAATGAAGGAAATGTTGCGCCCGATATTTCTGCGTCTACTCCGTCTGTAGTAGATCATTTGTGAAATCCTTTTGAGGATATCTAAGTTGTTAGTTAATGAGTTTGTGGTTTGAATTTCAGAGTCTAATTGTAAACAGGTGAAGAGAATTGCTGGTAGGAACATTCACATGTGTTGAGTGTTCACAGCTCTCTGAAACAGGCGCACATTTCGAGTTCAAAGAAATGAGTAGTGCTCAGTGCACAGTGTAAAGTTTTACACATATGATAGCTCAAAATCTAAGTTGAGAGATAAGCTATCTTCAGTCAAAAGGATTTGGTAAAACGGGTTCGACATTGTGAGAACCAAAGTTAAGAAGTTAGGGGTGTAAAATCGACTGTTCTGAGTAACAGTTTCTGACATAGGTAACTTGTGAAGTTGATTTCTCAAGTTATACTAAAGCTTTTGAAGTAATTCAACTTGGAGGTGATGCGCAATCCCTAGGAGATGATTCGTACAAAGTTTCATCAAAAACTTTACACATTTGATAAGTCAATGTGAAGAAATTCTGCAGCAGACTTTTCTGTGTTTCATCTTCTTCACATATTTTCTCAGATTTGATAATTTGGAGATTGGACCTCTAATTTAGTGAAGGTTTTGACTTACTCTTGATATAGAGGTGTTCTAAATTCAAGATTAGGTTGTTCTTTTGGAGATTAACACTCTCCATCAACAATCAAGTAAGAATGGCTGAGGAAGATATACCAAAAACAGTGTTCATCACCAATTGGGGTGTATTTGCCTGTACTGTTATGTGGTTCGGATTAAGAAATGCTCCCAGTACTTTCCAGAGGTGTATGCAGGAAATATTCTCCCCTTATCTTACCTCGTTCATGCAAGTATATCTTGATGATTTCTCCTTGTTCGGTAAGATGGTAGCACACTTGTTTCATTTACGGTGCTGCTTTGAGAATGCAGAGAATACAGACTCTATTTGAACCCAAACAAATCTGTGTTTGCGGTCTCATGTGGAAAGCTATTTGGCCATATTGTATCTGCACAGGGTATACAGGTAGATCCAGATAAAATCACAGCCGTGTTAGAAGCACCTGTACCCACTACACCTAAGGAAGTAATGCGTTTCATGGGACAAGTAAGATGGCATGGACGACACTTACGATGGCTTGCTCATCTGGCGATACCACTGAACCGGTTAATAACCAAGACTTCCAGACAATTTGAGTGGACTCAAGAATGTCAAATTGCTTTTGATCGTCTAAAGGGATTACTAACACAGGTTCCAATCTTACAGCCTCCTGACTGGGATCACCCATTTCATGTATTTGTTGATGCTTCAGATATAGCAATTGGGAGCGTACTAATACAACAAACAGATAAATGGTTTAGGCCAGTATACTATGCAAGTCGAAGGCTTTCCCCTGCTGAAAAGAATTACTCTGTAACAGAAAGGGAATGTCTGGGTTTAGTATACTCTGTAAAGAAATTCAGACACTATTTACTTGGCCGTAAATTTACTTTTCATGTAGATCATGCTGCACTTGTCTACCTGGTAAGGCAGCAACATTTAGGTGGTCGATTAGCGCGATGGGTTCTGCTTTTACAAGAGTTTGATTACGAAGTTATTCATCGGCCAGACAGTTCACATGCCTTAGCAGATTTCCTTTCTCGCTTAGATTCCGGTGAAGCTCCGGTCGGTGTAGATGACACAACACCAGCGATTTATGTTTCTGAACCAACTAATGATGAAAGTGCAGACCCACCTATGCCATCTACATATTATGATCAGATATTGACCTTTCTTACTGATGGATGCCTCCCTTCTCAGATTTCTCCTGCAATGCATAGGAAGATTGCAGTGTACAGTCGCAAATTTAGGTTAATTGCTGGGGAATTATACTATATGGATCACACTGGAGTTTTACTTCGTTGCATTCCTCCACATGAAGTTAACTCAGTCATTACTTTGGCTCACTAAAGTACTTCCGGTGGGCATTTTGCATTAGATTTAACGCACCGTAAAATTTTATAGAGCGGACTTTGGTGGCCTACTATGTACAGGGATGTATCTTAGTTTGTCAAACAATGTGATACTTGTCAATGGTTTGGACAGCCTCTACAACATCATTTTTTCCCTCTCCAACCTATCTTGCCATTGGAGCCTTTTCAGAAGTGGGGTCTAGATTTTATTGGACCTATTATACCTCCAACCATACTCAGTAATAATCGTTATATTCTAACATGTACAGATTATGCTACCAGATGGGCAGAAGCATGGGCTTTAAAGTCTGCCACAATTGTTTCGGTGGCAAAGTGTCTAATGAAAGATGTCTTTCTGCGTTTTGGCTTACCTCTAGAGCTTGTTACAGATCAAGGCACTCATTTTGTCAACAATTTAATGAAAGTACTCACACATTCTTTTCAGATCATGCATAAATTCAGTTCACCATATTATCCTTGTGCAAATGGTTTGGCTGAGAGTACAAACAAGACCCTGTTGAATATGCTTCGAAAACTGATTCTGGAAGCACCGGAAAGATGGGATCAACTGTTACCTGCAGTATTATGGGCATACCGGACTACCTATAAGGTAGCAACAGGACTAACAACCTTCAAACTAGCTTATGGACTGGAAGCCATAGCACCAATGGAGATTGTTGTGCCAAGTTTACGTGTAGCTCTCACTCAGAACTTGATACCAAAAGATTCTTTTTATCATTTCGGCTAGATACACTCAGAGAACTGGATGAGCATCGATGGATAAGTTTTCTGACTATCCAAGAAGTTCAGTTAAGACAAGCTCGAACACATGATCGATATCTAAAGACTCCAGTTTTTACGATGGGGCAACTTGTACTCTTTTACAATGCAAAGTCGAATCGCTCTGCTGGCAAGTTCAAGTTACGATGGTTTGGTCCCTACCAGATTGCTGAACAGGTGGGCCCAGCCACTTTTCGGTTGACTACTTTGACCAGACTACCTCTTCCAAAGGTGATAAATGGTTCAAAGCTACGGCCGTATCAACAAGCATTGGATCCGCACTAAAACGTTCTGCGGTTTGGCCGCGTACTCTGCGTTTTCTTCTCTTTTCTTTTCTTTTGTTTTTGCGCGCTTAATAAAATAAGCCTGTAAATATCCACGTTTTGATACTTAATTATGAGAGCAGCCGCCCGACATTATTGTTCTGCTCATGCATACACACCAAGTTATGAAGTTATCATCTCAACGTCGCACGATGATTAGTGATTTTGATTGTTCTCCACTACAACATATCTGCTTAACCTTCTCCGTTTAGCCAAAAATTGCTATTGTGTTTGCGTGATTTGTGTGATTGTGTAAACCCTGTGCTTTCTATCTTGTGCTTGCTTTTACTGTGTGCGCCATGGAAGCTCTGGCAAACTTCGCCGCTTTCCGTGATGGACTCCCTGCCGATGTAGGAGAGTTCCTGCGCACCCGTGGGCTGGCCAATTTCACTGAACTGCCTTGGCATTCAATAGATTGCCACCCGTTCTATGCTCATATAATCGCCGCCATCGCTAACACACCTGCCACCGAGCAGAGTTGGGCTATCACATCCCTATCCTCCCGAACCGTAATCACGTTCCAGGCCTTTGCTGATGAGTTTAAACTCCCTCGACAAGGTCGAGAAAATGGTCCAAATCTACCGATTGCCACCATGAATCGATTATTCCCTAGGAGCTCATCCAACGAATACGCAATACTCTGCCGCCCTGAACCTGAGAGATCCGCGCTATAATTCCTAGTAGCCATTCTTAACCTGCAGAAGCGAACCTATGGAATCTCTCGTCCTTTTTACTCTGCTATAGATTTAGCTGCTCGAGAACCAGTCAATTTTGCATCATATTTCTTCCGGCGAATACACAAAGAATGCATCACAATTATCAAGCAGGTCAATAAAGGGGATATGCCAAGGTCCCGACTGCCGCACATCATATCCTTCCTATTCCCGACTATTCTAGCAGCACAACCACCACCCCGAGGACCTACTGCACCATGAGGAATCTGCACAAATATTAGAAGACGATGAAGAAGAAGACGATGAAGAAGAAGACGAAGAGATTTTCCACCTTCTCCGCCGGAAGAGAATCAGGATAAGCTCATTCGATAGTGAAGTACAAGGGTCAACCGCAAAGGACAAGGCAGACAACAAAGCAGAAGAAGCAAACAAAGAAGAAACCTTTCACGACACCACAACCTCCATGCATCATGAGTCTTCAGAACAGTCCTCTTCAGAATAACAACAAGACCAGAAGGCTCCAACCGAATCTGACACAAGCTCATCAGAAGAAGCATCTCAGCAACAATCGGGCCAGGAAAAGCAAGGAGATGAAGAACATATAATTAAAGAAGTTTTCGAGGAACTGCTTAAAGCAGTAGAGTCCACAGGTGCCGACACCGCTGACACACAACAAACCACAAAAAAGGTAACAGAATCTCACTCTGTTCTTCCCACTTCCCTGCTGGAACCTCCACTCAATCTAATTATCCCAACTCCACCCATTCTTCCCGAAGAACCCACTGCCTCTTCTTCCTCATCCCCAAACTACTCTCCACCGAACTCCCAGCAGCTACTCACTGCATCCTCATCTCAACCTCGTCCTCATCTTTCACTTCCTTCAACTCCTATGATATCTGAACTTGCAACCATGGGTCAGATGTTGATCCAGCTTTCACAACAACTGCCGGCACATATGAAACAAGTGATAAATACTATCCGCGACGAATTTCAACACAAGGTGGATGTACTGGAGGCGGACATTAGTCCTCTACAAGAAGAATTAATAGTAGCTAAAGCCGAAAACCAAGCCTTACAAAAACAACTTAAGGAGTTACAAGCCCGAATGGCTGAACAGGTAGAAGTTACCGCTCAAAGAGATGCAGCACTGGCAGAGATCAGACAAAAAGACGAATTACTAAATAATGCAAATGCCGAAATCATTCAGTTAAAGCAAGAGATACAGGACAAAGAAGATGCAAGAGTAGCTTTAGGGAATCTGTTAGAAGAAACAAGACAGACATTGGATGAAGTGGTACAACGAGGCCAAGAACAACACGATCTGGCTATGAAAACTGCTGATGAACTCCAGAGATGCAAGACAGATTTATATGAAGTAAACAGTATTCTCAAACGAGTATTGACGGAGGAAGCTCAACGACAAAAGGTAATATCAGATCTTTGCAGAGAAAGAGATGCCTACTCCAGAACAATCCAGTTCCAGAATCAGCAGATCGATAGAAAAGACAACCAACTCGACAATCAGAAAGAAAGATTGGCCAAGATGGATAAACAACTTGCAGAGATGAAAGTATCCAGGGATGCGGCCTTATCAAACGAATTTTATTTACAAGAGGCCTTTCTACAGACGCAAGCAGAAACTTTGCTGTCCGAAGTAATTTCCCTAAGTTCTGTAAGAACAGATGCACAATTAGTAGAACCTGATACTTTGAAACAGATGTTAGAAGCTTTAAAAAAGAAAATCGCCCGAACCTTTAGATTAGCCAGATCCATGTATTTAGAAGGCATTATAGATGAACCGTAATTTTATAAAACATGCGGGTTTAAGTTCACCGCCGCCGGATTGGCGATTGTAAAAACAAAACTGAATCTTGTTCGCACGAACGAAAGGTTGTTACACCGATACTTTGTAATCTTCATATAAAGCAATGAAAAAGAGATGCGTAGTGACGTTCGTGGGAATCACCAGACTGTCTGTCTGGGTGATTTGTCTGTAACGTTGTTGTGTGTCGAGTTGGGTAATTTGGAGTATCTTGAGTATTCTGTCGTATGTTGATATTGTCTGTTATCAGTACCTGTTCGAAGTGCGATTTACAGTGACGTTCGTGGGAATCACCAGACTGTCGGTCTGGGTGATTAGGCTGTGACGTTGCTGTGGTGTTGTTGAATAATCTTGAGTATACTATTCTTGTTTTGCCTTGTTATCTATCGACACTGGTTTTCTGTTGAGAGTTACATAGACGCCTAGTAGATCGTTAAACTGTTGTCTGAGCGAGATGTTCTGTGGGATCTCGGTTGTGATTGTTCTGTTGATTAAGCGTATGGTGGGGTCACTCTTTCTTGTAAGGTGCTGCAACGTATTGGATGAAGTCTGTGTAGTTGCAGTAGTGTTCTGAGAACTCCGAGTCGTATTGTATGGTCTTCAGTGTGAAGTCTGTCCTCATACTGTAAAGGTTAAGCTACAGTGAGGATCATCTTAAGTTGCGTACTGGACCCCCCAGTACTGTGTGTCTGAGACTGTTGAGTTCTTCTGTGTCTTCCGTTTTGTTTGATTGTTTGTATCTATTCAGTGAAGATTGGATTACTATTGTTATCTCTAGTATTACAGTATTTTGTATTCGGAACAATTCTTAAGTTTATTAAGTAACTCTGTATCACGATACTGCATAATCTGGTGCAGTGTGTTCGGTCAACTATAGGAGAGTTGGGATGATTACTGTAAGATTGTAAGTGTAACGGAGTCTTGATAGAATTTTGGGCATCAGTGTATTGCTTTGTGTGAAGTGGTTAGTTTGGGAACTAAGTATAGGCCCTCTATCTAACAGACCCCTTCCACTCCCAAGAACCCAATAAAATGTTTAAACGCGCTACTGATAGCTAGTCCCGCGTTTAAACATTTTAACAGTGTATATGTGTATATGAATGAGTAAGTATGAGTATGTTAATTAATGAAAATAAAAAAGTTTAAATGATATACAAAGAATGAAAATTATACTTACAAAATTAGCCATATTTTATGCTTGATGAACTTCTTAAATAACTTGCCAAGAAGAGAGAGAGAGAGAGAGAGAGAGAGAGAGAGAGAGAGATCGAAAGAGAGAAGAAAAAAGAGAAAGAGAGAGAGGGAGATAGAAATTGAAAGAGAAAGAGGTAGAAAGAAAGAGAGAGAGAGAGAGAGAGAATAAATAAGAGAGATATTAGAAAAGAGAGAGATTCAGAAAGAGATTGTTGGAGCTCATAAGTGCAACATAGATCTAAACATTGGACATAGCTCTTTGATAAGATGCACGTAAAATGATGAATGAAGAGCAATCCAATATTTTTTTTATTTTGATCAAACACCACCATTGCATAAGCGATGTAAAAGCATCGTGTGTGCGATCATGCAAAGCGTCGAATAAGCAACGATCAAATGCATCACATATGCGACGTTCTTTTATAAGTCGTATAAGCAACACTCAGTTAGTAATGATTTTGGAATGTTGCTACGAGCATAAAAAATAAGGTCAGAAATAACATCGAGATTAACAGCATTTAGATGACGGTATACATGATGCCCGACTTGATGAAATGTATGATCATGTAGTGATAAAATGTGTTGCATTAACCATCGCTATGCCCCTATATTCCTTTCAATGTGATAAGTGTATCCCAAGCATCCTTCACAATTTTGCAAGAGTGAATATGAGGGATAATGGCACATTTGATAGATAAATCTATCAATGCATGTGCTTGAGCATCTCTTCCATCCCTAAAAGTTGTTGTGCAATAGGTGCAATAGGAACTAGAGCAAGAACAAGAACCTAAAGATCATCATCTTCAATGCCATTTGCATCACCTTCAATAACTGGATTTATAGGTGTAGTAGGAGGTTTTTCAATATCCTACACGATATTCCATAACCCTTTTGCTATCAATACATGACACATCATACATCATATATACCCATAATGGATAAGTAATACCATCCAACTTGTCATCAACAACCAACATATAGAATACATCATTGCTTTCAACCATGGCCATTGAGTAAATACCTTGATGCATAAAAATGAGTGTATCTCAAAAAGTTGAACTAAACCATCCTATTGAGCTCTACTAAACTTATGGTAGACTTCAAGGCGCTTGTACTAATGAACTGAAACCTATATATATGTTTGGCACAAAAGGATGAAATTACCTGCATAGGTGCTGCAATAGTGCATTTGGAGGCCGAAATGAGCCCATATCAAAATATCTATGCCACAGAGCAAAGATGTTTTGAACTCCTAATCACCCTGAGTATGCTAATCAAATTTCATGCCATTCTGAGACTATGGCTAGAGGGGTGTTGATGACACCCTAGCTGATATGCTGACCTGTTTTGATACCAATTATTGGAGGTTAAGGTCTGCTAAAGCACAGAAAAATCATACGGAAGTAGAAGCAGCTTGGAGCACAACACACAATATTGAATTTTGTTGATATATTTAGGTACTGATATGTGTGAACACTCTAGGACCACCGGGATATTTTTTTTCTCTCTTTAGGAGGTTTTCTTTCCCTCGCTTGTATATATGCCTATTGCCCGAACGTACTACTTATCTTTGTACATTCTAGTGGTAATACATTCAATATTGTGTGTTGTGCTCCAAGCTTCTCCTTCTTCATTATGCTGTTTGCATGCTTTCACAGGCATCTAACTCCAACAATTGGTATCAAAGCAGGTCGTCGCTTCGTTGAGAGTGTTGTCTAGACCTCTCCGATTCCAATCTCAGAATCACACGAAATTTAGCGAGCATACTCAAGGTGTTTAAGAGATAAAAAAAACTTTGCTGTAGGATGCCAAAATTATGATCTGAGCTCGTTTCGACCTCCGAACGCACTATCATAGTGCTTGTGTAGGCTATTTCGTCTTTTTATGCCAAAGATATATACTAGTTTTGGTTCGCCAGTATAAGCATCTCGAAGTCTGCTAGAGGTCTAGCAGAACTCGTTTGGATAGTTCTATTCAACTTTTTCAGATACAATTATTTTTCTGCATCAAGGTATTTTAATCAGTGACCATGGCTGAAAGCAGTGATATATTTCATATGTTGGATATTGAGGATAAGTTGGATGGTACCAATTATCCATTATGGGCTTATATGATGCATCATGTATTAGTCATAAAAGCATTATGGAGTATTGTGCAAGATGTTAAAAGACATCCAGTTACACTTGCGAATACAAGTACTGCAAATACAGGTACTGCAAATACAAGTACTGTAAATAGAGGTATTGGAGCTGATGGAGATGATATCGAATATTTTTTGGGGTGGCATACATGCTCAGGTATATACATTGATAGCTTTGTCTGTCAAACGTGCCATTATTCCTCACATTCGCTCTTATATGACAGTTAAGGATGCTTGGGATACACTTACCACATTTTACTAGGCTAGGAATGAGGCTCCTGTTGCTTACCTCCAAAAAGAGTTGGAGAGTGAGCACATGAATGAAGGTGATTCTATGGACAGTTTTCTGATAAAGATCAAGCATTTGAAGGAACAATTGATCTATGCAGATGAAGTCCTTCCGGACAGTTCACTTGTGTAGATTTTTTTGGATGGTCTTCCCGACTCATATCAGAGTTTTGCTTCTACTCTTCGTTTGATGATGAAAGGCAATACAAATACCTTAACATTTGAAGAGTTAGATTCTGTTTTGATGCAGGAAGATAAGTCTAGGCAGAACATGTCTATCATGTAGGTTGCAGATCAAGCTTTCCTAGATAGTCAGAAGGGCAAAGGTAAATGGAGATCTTCTATTAGTGAGCGAAAATCTACAAATGCTGCACATTCGAAGAAGGAAGACAAAGATTAGAAGAAATTAGAAAAGCAAAAATTGTTTTGTAAATTCTATAAAGCAAATGATCATGTCATTAAGAGCTGTCCAAAACTGATTGCTAAAGAGGCAAAGAAGAAAGAGGCCCGAATGGTTGTTGTAGATGCCTCTATATTGAAAACAGAGTTTGCTAATCTTGTGCAAGATAAAGAATAGGCGTTTACTACTATTTACAGTTTTGACCCATCTTCTCATGAGCAATGCATGTCTGTAGTAGACTCAGATATTCGTAACTTTGATAGTGGGGTGACTAAACATATTACCTCTCAGCATAGTTTCTTCTCTTCACTCGAGCCTGCCCCTTCAGGGAATACTATTATATTTTCCAACAACTCCTCTTATCCTATTATTGGAGTTGATAAAATCATTCTGACTACTACTGATAGTAGTTCTTTTACATTTCCAGATGCTTTATTTGTGCCAGGGATCAAGAAGAATCTGTTATCAGTTTCGACCTTAGCCAAGATTGGTTTAGTTGTGAAATTTATTGATGACAGGTGTACAATTCATGATCTCTCAAATGGCGATGTGATTATTGCTTCTAGCATTTTATCATGGACTGTATAAGCTCATAGATTATGAAAAATCTGTGAATGATTCAGCATGTGCAGTACATGATTCTCAGGCTATGTCAGATGCAAAGCTTTGGCATGCATGCTTTGGTCATCTGAATTTCGCTAGTTTGAAAGCTTGTAGAAATCTGAAATGGTGTCCTCTTTGCCCAACATTGAAGCACCTAAAAAATATATTTTTGAAGACTGTACTTTGGGCAAAATGCAACGTTCCTCCTTTCCAAATGATGGTTCAGTTCAGGCTACTTACAAATTACAACTTGTACATAGTGATGTTTGTGGTCTTATGCAGACATCTTCTTTTGGGAATTATTCTTTACTTCGTGACTTTCATCGATGATTTTTCGAGGCATGCATGGATATATTCATTGAAGGCAAAGTACGAAGTGTTTAGGTGCTTCAAACAGTTTCTGGTTTTGGCTGAAAATCTATTAGCATGTAAAATGGGCATCCTCTGTTCTCATCGAGGGAGGGAATTTATGTATTCTAACTTTAATGCATTTCTAGTTGAAGATTGGATAAAATATCAATGTATAGTGCCATATACACCTCAACAAAATGGAGTTGCTGAATGAAAGAACAGGTCACTCATGGAGATGGCAAGGTGTATGGTCAAGAGTCAAGCTTTACCACATAGTTTTTGGCTTGAGGCTGTTATGTGTGAAGAGGCAAAAACTATGGCAAAATGGTTAGTGAGACTTTGCATGACAACAAATTAGATGCACCTCTATCATACCATACGCATTTAGGCTCTCATAGTACCTCTTTTGTATCAGATTGCTATGCTATGGCTGCATCTAGTCTCTGTGATGAGACAGAACCTATTTCATTTGATGAAGCATAAAATTTTGAACATTGGATAGCTGCAATGCAATCTGAATATGATGCTATCATGAAAAATGGTACGTGGTCTTTATGTGACTTGCCTCCTGGCAAGAAGGCCATTGGCACTAAGTGGGTATATAAGCTGAAGCATAAACTTGATGGAACGGTTGATAGGTATAAGGCTAGGCTTATTGCAAAGGATTATGCATACAAAAGAGGCATTGATTTTGATGAAACCTTTGCTCCTACTTACCGAATGAGTACTGTTCATAGCATCTGTGCACTTGCAACTCATCATGCTTGGGATGTAGATCAGTTGGACATTAAAACAATATTTCTCAACGGTGACTTGCATGAAGAAGTGTATGTTTTTTAGTCTCATGGCTTTGTGCAGAAAGGTCATGAAAACCAGGTGTATAGGTTAAAGAAGGTATTATATGGCTTAAAGCAAACACCACGTACTTGGTATGAAAAGATACATGCCTATCTGATTGCATATGGTTTTGAGAATAGTCCAACTAAAACCATCTTATATGTTAATCGTGCTAATGATGTGCTTTTGATCATTGTGATATATGTTGATGAAATATTGCTCACTAGTTCTCATTATACGCATATTGCTGATTTTAAGGCTAATTTTCATGCCTCATTTGAGATGTCTGATTTGGGACATTTGCATCACTATCTGGGCATTCAATTTATGCAAGTTGATGGTGGAATGTCTTTGTGTCAAAGGAAATATATTGACATATTATTGCAGCGGTTTGACCTTGAAGACTGTAAACCTATTTGCACTCCTATGGAGACATGTTTACGATTGAGTCTTCATGCTACTAGAAGTATATTTGATGTTATTCTCTATCAACAAGCTATTGGATGCTTGATTTAATTATGCATTACTCGATCAAATATTCAGTTTGTTGTCTCACAAATGAGTAGGTTTATGCATTATCCAGGGTGTCAAGCTTTGGTAGGCGGTTAAGTGCACCTTTTGTTACTTGAGTGGTACCCGGCTAATTGGGTTATTTTATTCCAAGGAGGGATCACTACCACCAGATTTGCATGCTTTTTCTGGCTCTGAGTGAGCTGCTTGCTATGAAACTCGTATGTCCACTAGTGGTTTTTACTTCATGCTTGGTAGCTCATGCATATCTTAACTGAGCAAGAAGCAGCATACTATGACCACTTCTAGTTGTGAGACTGAGTATAGGAAAACTTTCATAGTGACTGTTGAGTGTGTGTGGCTCAAATGCTTTACGGTTGATTTGGGTATTGGTCAGTCTTCTGCCACCACCATCTTCACTGATAGTCAGAGCGCATTGGCAATTGCGAGGATCCCTATGTTCCATGCTCGCACTAAGCACATTGAGATGCATTTTGATTATGTCAGGGGGAGGTTCTTTATTGGGGACATCAGCTTGGCATATGTGCCCACGCAGGAGAATATTGTAGATCTTTTTACGAAGGCTTTGCCTAGGGAGAATTTTGAAGCTTTTCGTAAAGCTTTCGGCTTACTTCCTTTTATGGATAAATTCCACATAGCTTGGCACTTCCTTATACATGAGTGCAAGCTTGTTGTTCATCGAATCACTCCTACGGGGGATTTATTGACATATCTAGGTAGTGATGTCTGTGAACACTCTAGGATCGCTGAGGTACTTTTTTCTCTCTTTAGGAGGTTTTTTTCCCCCGACTTGTATATACACCTATTATCCTAATAGGCTACTTATCTTTGTACATTCTAGTTCAGTATTGTGTGTTGTGCTCCAAGCTTCTCCTTCTTCCTTGTGCTATTTGCATGCTTTTGTAGACGTCTAACTCCAATAAATTTATTACCAAGTGAGTTTACAAAGATAAGTAACATATTAGGCTTATACATGTATATAGAAGATGAGGAAAAAAAACCCTTTAAAGAGGGAAGAAAGTGTCCGATTATCCTAAGTGTGTTCACATACATCACTACCAAAATACATCAAGAATATGTTCACACATCACTATCAAAACATATCAACATAATACACATAGAAAGGCTTGTATGGAATAAATGATGGAAAATAAATTTACTAGGAAACTAGTTTTGAAAATGTGTAGATGTCCTCCCTATAACATCCCTAAACATTAAGGAAAAATCAATCACTTCAAAAAATTCGTCGTAATATTCCCGTCTTCCATTTTTATGCAAAAAGATAGGTCCCTTATTTCTTTTTTGTTCTTCTTGGAAATATGGGTATGTTAACTATATTTTCTTATTTTTTTATTTCTATATATTGATCAAACAATGAAGATATTGAGAATCGTGACGAGGGAGTGTGTGTATTTTAGATAAAATCCATTAATAATTATTGATACATTGTGGAAAACTAAATTTACATGCTTTTTACGCAATTCTATAGTATGAGAAAAATTATTGTAACAATGATAAACAATCTACCAAAGACCCATTGGACTACTTCTCATGGGCTCTTAGGGATGACCCGAAGCTTGATTATTATAAGATGACCTAAAGTCCCGTTGGATTACCTTCTAAAGATTCTTGCACAATAGAGATGAATTGAAGGTCAGGTAAATATTAAAATAAACTCGCATTGTTTTTTCTCTCAAAAAATAGAGTGCGTATGAGGGTTGTCTTAATATTGAGTCCACTATCAATGACCCACTCATTATGGTCAATGCCTATTAGATTATCGTGAAGCTATTCTTACAATATATAGATGGCATGAAGGCAAACTAGAAGATGGGATAAGAGACGATTGAATTATTTTATAAAGCCATTATAAAGACATTGAAGGCCGCCTCTCATTATATCCATCACCAATAATTTATTCATCTTCATGGATGACATCATTAGCATTGCATTCAACATCAATAAATGATTCATCATGATAAAACCACCTCATGCTGATCATCTTAATAAGGTTATCGCATTGGAAAGGGATCAAAGTAATAGATCATTGGATTATATTGCTCCATGTTCCTCACAAAGTAGAGACGTATGAAACATTGACTATAAGATGACATGTGCACACCTCCTTGCAAAGTATAGATGGCTTGACGATCAACTTAAACTTCACCTGAAGATCAAGGTCAATCACATTGTTAATGGGTGAAGGTATCACAAAGCACATGAATATCTGCTCAATATTGCATCCAGAATCAATGGTGTACCCAACTTGACACATAATCTCATTATACTATCGCCCAAAGATCGTCACAAAGTAGAGGTCGCATGAATGCCAACTAGAAGATTATGTAAAAACTCATTTAATTATTACTTTTCTCAAATATAGGATGGGGAGAAAGAAGGTATCAATGGATGATACCTTGGGGATTGCACCAACCATCGAGTAGCATCATAATAGATAACACCATTGCATGAAAAATGACGTGAAGGCCCATTCAACTATCTCAGATGAGGGCAAAAAAATCAGAAAGTTCCTTTGGGGTGTTTCTTTTGAGCTTGTTCTCGAGTAGAACAAAGATCAAATTATGTATTATGTATGAAGAGAGGCTCCCTCTTCTAGTTTATAACTCTTCTTCCTAGGTTATCTAGGAATTTTTGTGATGACATGCTCATCAACTGGCTTTGTAGTTCTCCATAACCTTGCTTGTATCTTTGCTTTTCCTCTCAATTGATCGAGTTCACCCATTTCTGCAGGAGGTAAAAAAAGATACTCTAAACATTGCATCCGCCATCTGTGACTCATGGATTGCTTCTTAGATGTAGGAGGAAGAGAAAGAAGGTATCAATGATTGATTTATCGTGATGGATGAATGAAGGGAGCAACAATCACACAGAGATACTCTGAACATTGCATCCACCATCCATGGAGGGTTCATCGTGATGGGTGAACCCAAAGGTCCTTATGGAGTAGAGATTGCATAGATGTACATTAGAAGCTAGCATGAAAGCACATTGGATCATTTTCTGAAGGCATTACGAACAGCGAGAAGCCATGAATGGCGAGTTCATTCATCTTGATGGTTGACATTATTGCATGCGAATGCCTACCACCATTGCTGCTATCAGTAAGGTCGTAAGGAAGAGAGAATACCTCAAAGATCATGCATCATCTTCAAGTCCTCATAGACCACAGCACAAGAAGGCAGCCAGTGAGAACCAGTACATGCACCGAAGTGGTGGCCGTCTTCGCTTGTAGCATCTGTACGACATGCAGAAAATCAGAGCGTTTACCTGTTGTTGTTTGCAACATCTCGATGACATGGGAAGTCGTTTATGCTGTTTTGCGCGACTCCGCCATCTGGAGTCCACACAGAGAGTTGTCGTCGTCAACCAAGAACGGCCGCCGCACAGCAAATAAAGGCCTTCCCAGATGGTTTTAATAAATCGAAATCGTACATCGTAGTCGTCACGTGCAGCTGACTTCGAACTATGCCACCAGGTCTGACGCGCATGAAAATAGATCAGCTGCATCTGTCTCCGCCGCGTGCCTGTGTGACCACCCCTAGCGATGTCACACAGAAACGTTGATAACACGCAACTACCGTCGGATCTGCGCTGTCTGCGAATGGTAATAATGGAGATGCGGTGCCTACCTGCGTCATGACGCCTATGGATGTTGTCCATGAAGCTACCACCGGCAGACAAATCCAAGTCTGATGGAGTACAGAAGTGGAATACGTCGCCATCTCTGTACAAGTTGTAGGCGCGTATGTATTCGCCAGCTACAGATGGACCGGTTTTTGGTATGCCGCAGCATATTAAAGACACTTGTTCACGCATACTACGCAAGTATATGACGCTTTATGACGGGGATGATGAAGGGTGGAGCCGGTGGATAGTTTATGTGTATATGTCGTATGTGTGTATTGCCTTGACACACATATAATTATCCTCTTTATTTCGAACAATCAAGGACTAATGTCAATTGGATTTGTAGAGTTTAGACTCTCACTATTAGAAAATCCAAATGAGTCTACTGATTGCCATACTACTGACGGATTGAAGACTACAAAAAAATTCCTCGGTATGTGTTTATGTGCATTTTACATTTGCAGACAACTGCATGAGCAAACTTTCACATGGAGCTTCATGCAAACATTGGGAACAAGGTCTTGAAACATTTTATCTTCACAGAATTCTCTAGGCATACTCTTGCCCTTAGAGCACTCCATTGGCATTCTCTCTCCTTCGAAGCATGCCTTCGGAGGAATCTTTTGGCATCACCCTCGGAGCACTCTCTTGACATACTCTTTCCCTTAGAGCACACCTTTGATCATTCTCTTGGCATACTCTCTTGGTATATATATATATATATATATATATATATATATATATATATATATATATATATATATATATATATATATATATATATATATATAGAGAGAGAGAGAGAGAGAGAGAGAGAGATTTACACACATATATACATAAATACATGAATACATGCATACATAAATACATATATACATACGCACACAAAAACTCACACATATGCATATACATACACATACACACATACACATATACATGCATACATATATACACATGTAATATACATACACGTACACATACACATCCATATATGCATGCACATACACATACACATCCATATATGCATACACATACACATACATGTACATGTACACATACACATACACATACACATACACATACACATGCACATACACATACACATACACATACACATACACATACACATACACATACACATACACATACACATACACATACACATACACATACACATACACATACACATACACATACACATACACATACACATACACATACACATACACATACACATACACATACACATACACATACACATACACATACACATACACATACACATACACATACACATACACGTACACGTACACGTACACATGCACATGCACATGCACATACACATACACATACACATACACATACACATACACATACACATACACATACACATACACATACACATACACATACACATACACATACACATGCACATACATGTGCACATACACGTACACATGCACATACACATACACATATACATGCACATACACATATACATGCACATGCACATGCACATGCACATGCACATGCACATGCACATGCACATGCACATGCACATGCACATGCACATGCACATGCACATGCACATGCACATGCACATGCACATGCACATCCACATGCACATGCACATGCACATCCACATACACATACACATACACATACACATACACATACACATACACATACACATACACATACACATACACATACACATACACATACACATACACATACACATACAAATACACATATATATAGACACATATACATACATGCACACATTGGATCTTCCCAGAACTCCTTGTTGCATACGTCTATAATGACTGAAAGAATTTAATGATTAAGACTACTACTTAACTAATTAAACCTTGCTATTGAACACATTTGAGAATCAAGTAGCATAATTGCAATGGATACCATACTTCGTATTTAATCCTCACTCTTAACCCTAATCACCATAAACTACTAGATTAGGAATTGATAGTATTACCACATCTATTGAAAGGCATCAACAAGACTGCACTAGAAAGGAAACTACAAAATAACATGAATATGCTATGCTCAACTTAAGAGTTATAGAGATTTGAGTCAATGTATAAAAAGCCAAGCTTCTATTAGCAAAAATTATAGCGTCAAAGACACTCAAAAGGTCATCAAATAGTTAACCTATTCCTAGTCTGTTATTTTACATTAGGCATCCCGAAAAATCCCCTTCTAAAATTCTACTAAATCTTGAGATGAGGTGAATTGGAGAATTTCCTCCCATCATCCTATTCTTCTTTTTCTACACTTTTTATAGTCAAACTCTCCTTCCATGAAAGTGCATTGCTATCCTCTTCATTGTATCTACTCTATGAAATCTAGGTATCTATCTTTGCTTATGCTAGTTTTAATAGAGCTCCTTAAGATGTTTTCTACAAAAAGTGCTATACTTTTGCATATTTTGGGTTACATAGATAGAGGTTCATAAATGGGGCTTTTGATAATTATATTTCATATTAAAAATTTTCTTGGTAATAGCCTAATAGTATGTATATGTATGCTTATGTATGTGTATGTATGTGTATGCTTTATCCCCCAAGCTTGGGACCTTGGCTAGCTGGGCCTTGTCCCTCACACACATGGACTGATCCCTATGGATCAATGTCATGATCCCTCTAGATCAATGTCTGATACTTTCTCCCCCTTCGAAAGATCGTTTTCCTCAATGATCAATGAGGTAAAGTACTTACGAACCAGAGATTTTGATCCCTAAGTAGAGTTAGTAAGCGGGAATTAGTTCCAAGACTCCTTCTCCAAAAGCTCTTTTTTATCTCCTCTACTACCAACGGTGACAAGCAATCAGAAAACTCCACAAGTGTCACGTGAAGATGATGATGAAACTCTCATCAAAACCGCAGAAGCACAAAAAAAAAACATGGGCGGGCAAAGATAACCAAGAAAGAACACCCCTTGGCTTTGATACCAATTGTGAGACAATAGGCTTGAACGATGTGTGTGACTCTCCTCCCATCCATATATACCCTCTTGTACTCTTAAAATAGCAATGATCTAAGATGCTCTAGTGTGAACATGTGGCCATCATGCAACACTCATCCCCATTACTACCAAGCTTAGGGTATCTCCCAAGCTTGGAACCTTGCCTAGCTGGCCTTGTCCCCCACACACATGGATTGATCCCTATGGATCAATGTCTGACACTCTCTCGTCCTTCTAAAGATCATTGTCCTCAATGATCAATGAGCGAAAGTACTTACGAACGAGAGCTTCTGATTCCCAAGTAGAGTTAGTAAGCAGGAAGTTCTGGGACTCCTTTTCCAAAAGCTCTTTTTAATCTCCTCTACTACTAGAGATAACAACTGATAAAAAAACTCCACATGTGTCATGCAAAGACGACAATGAAACTCTCACCAAAACCATAGAAGCACCAAAAAAAAAACATAGGTGGGCAAAGATAACCAAGAAAGGACACTCCTTTCCTCTGATACCAACTGTGAGACAATAGGCTTGAATGATGTGTGTGTGACTATCCTCCCATCCATATGTACCCTCTTGTACTCTAGAAATAGCAATGATCTCAGGTGGTATAGTGTGAACATGTGGCCATCATGCAACACTCATCCCCATTACTACAAAGTACTGTAGGGTATCCCCCAAGCTTGGGACCTTGGCTAGCTAGCCCTTGTCCCTCACACACATGGACTGATCTTTATGGATCAATGTCATTATCCCTATGGATCAATGTTTGAGAGTATGTGTTTGCATGCATGTGTGTGTATATTTATGTGTATATATATGTATATCTACATGTGTGTATGTAAGTATGTATGTGTTTGTAAGTGTGTGTAAGTATCTACGTATGTGTGGGTGTATATGTATCTATGTGTATATGTATCTATATATGTATGTGTGTCTATGTTTATGTATGTGTGTCTATGTTTATGTATGTGTGTATGTATATGGGTATGTATATGTTTTTATGTGTATTTATCTGTGTATGTGTGTCTTTATGTATGTATGTGTGTCTTTATGTATGTATGTGTGTGTATGTATATGTATAAGTGTGTATGTGTATGTATGTATGTATGTATGTATGTATTTATGTATGTATGTATGTATGTATGTCTTGGAAATCTCAAGTATAGTGATCCTTAGCATCTAGACAATGCTGATAGGGAGGTGCACCTTCTAGTAAGGAGCACCTATTTTGCATATGGCCATACACTCTCCACAACAGTAACACACTAACGGCCTATTATACCTTGGACATGTTTGACGATTCTCGTCTGTACTAGGTGCATTGGAAGTACTCTACTAGGTGCATTGGAAGTACTAGCATAATATGAATCAAGAACTTGAGGATTACTTCACCATTGTGCTCCCTTGAGGTAGTAGCAGTCCCTTGCTTCATGGCCACCCTTTCCACAAAATCGACAACTTACCTTGTCATGTCAATTAATATCAGAGTGCCGACTGTTGTTGCATGTTTTATACCAAACCTATCATCATATGTCCTGCGTGGTCCGCAATTCTAGTATTCACTTCACATAATTAGTTGAAGTCACATATGAATATTCCATTGTAAAAAAGCAATTTACTTTTTTCCTTGTAAAAGTGCATATGTTAGTTGCACTACTCTCACGTGGAGTTAGGAAGAATCAAATCACGAATCATTTGATAGGTGATTGATGAGAAAGCAAGTCCTAAAGTTTAAGATTCGCTTTATGGTAAGAGATTGAATTTGAATTAAAAAATGGCTCCAACTCTAGCTATAAAAGATGGACCAAAATCTCGCATGCATAGAGCCCGATTAAGAAATCATTTGAGAGGGATCTATAGTGTTTTGTGAGCCCATTCCATAGCTCCATCACTACCCTCACATTGTGTAATCACACATTGCCAATGTCCTTGTAACTCTATGTGATGTAATACATATACATTGATCATATCTCATTCTCTCTTCTCTATTATATTCATCTCAAATAGTGAAACTCTCAGACTTGCTCTTCAGTGTATAATCGATCATTTGTAGTGATTTAAAGTGTTATAGATTTAGCATACTATCTATTTTATTATTACAAAGTTTCATTATCATTGCTTTACTCAACCTTGAGATGTATCTAAAACTCTGCTCACTGGTCTGCTTACTTAGTAGAAGCCTAAAAATGTTGGGATTGTCATCTAAGTTGCTAAGGATAATTCTCTGTGTACTAGGTTGAGAGCACTATTTATTTTACTGAACATGTGTAGAGATCAAAATAGCAAGTCTTAGCTCATAGTTAAACTTTCTACTCATTTGTTTTGATCCATTGATTAGAGGATCATACTCTCTCACTCTAGTACAATGGTGAGTACCAACGTGAGGAGTTCCACATCGTAATTGTCAATCCACAGAGAGGATAGGCCGATATGAAGATCGAGAGTGAGTGAAGTGCACGAAGGTGATGGTGAGAAACACATATGCATACACACACACACACACACGAGGAAAGTGGCAATGGAGATCAATGGAAGGCAAGAAAGGAACTCATATTCATCACTAATTAGTTACCATAGCTCTACTTCTCCAAAAGCTACTAGTTTCAAAAGTTTTCAAAATGAGCTCTCTAGCTCTATTTATAGTTTTTGCCTAGTTTTGACCAGTTTCACATCTAGTGACCGACATAGTTAAAAAATAGGTTCTATATCTAATTTGAGGTACCTAACGGCGTCCAAAAATTATGAAAATTGGCATGAGCTACCTACCTAGAATCCTCAAGCTTGAGGACTCCTCGGCTTGCACAAAATGAAGTCATACATGTAGTAATCAGATGTATGTACATATATTACATTGTTTTAGTGATAAAAATCACTTTTTGTTTCATGAAATGATTGTTTTTAATAAGAAGGTAAGCACCGATGCTTGAATACCACTTATTACTCCTCCTTGGCCCCAGATGCTTCATCTGCACCTGTGCAGGGATCCTATACTTGGTCCTCTATCGTGAACACTCCCCTCCTGCTCGTTTCTGTCGTCCCTGACATAACTTGATCGTGCGTGGGTAATGTAGTTATTGTGGAGGTATGTCGCAAGGGTGTGTTCCATTATTCACCCCTAATAAGATCTTTTTCTAACTTCTCCCAATCAATGGGTTGGGGTTCTTCAGGAGGTGGCATATGATAATGCTTGGAGTACATCACTCGTTCACATGCGAACAAATGGAGCAGATGAGTGGGTCTACTAATAAAGACTTCTGAGTGGTACTCCTAGAATCTACTAGTGAACATATCTTCAAACGTTTGCTTGTAGCAGGAATGCATATATTTTAATCGACAGTGCCATGCATAACATACCTTGATTGATGGTGTCATGCTCATATCATACACTAAATCCAAGTTGCCATGTTCAAATCCGGGGTTGTTCACTAGTTGAAGCCTTGATACACCTGAATATCTTGAAGACGATTTGCATCATATCAAAAATTTTCTCTATCATTTGTGCGGCAACGTCGGGTATACGATGCAGGCAGGGTAACCAATGGCGAATGGGAGCCATCATGTAGCCCACTATAGATGTGTTATTGCAAGGAGGTGCTAAGTAAGGGTAGTTGAGCCAATCTTGACATTGTCAGTTGTTCTGAACTTTAATTGCAAAGGCTTCCCAGGAATGTCTTCTAAGGACTGGTCCATAGCAGGGGTTGTATTTTAGATGGGTGGGCATGTGCATCCACATATGCATCATCTCTAGATATTATTGTAGTAATTCCATCCTCCATGTAGGTTGATAGATATGACCTTTTGTAGCTTCCAGAGGGACATCTGCTGGTTCAAACTGGGTGGCATGCATTGGTCACTTTATAGTGATGCTCTCAATCTGTGAATTATATTCGACGAGCAATAGGAAGTAAGGTTTATACTGCAACTCACTAGTGGTTATGTGTCGACGTGGTGCTAGAGCGGCAAAATATGGAGACTTTAAAATAACTTCTTTAATATTTGCCTTTGCATGTAACTGAGCGTCAACTCTCGTCGAATGCATTTTGTCGAATTCTTCAACCCCCATCAATCATGCCGGGGGAGGTAACTCATATGTATCTCCTGCTTTTGAGGATCTGCCTCCAACCACGGGCAATGGTACGTACTCTTCTTCAAACGTGTCATCCGTTGGGATATGTATGGTCTCGTCTGGTTTCGGCAACTTAGGTGGGGATTTTGGTTTAGGAGGCTCCATCATGCTAGATACTTGGGCTTGTAACTCTTGGACTTTCATTCATAGCATGTTCAATTCTTCAAGGAGATTCGGTGGGATGACCTCCTGCACAATGGTAGGTCCTAACGAATCTTGTAACGTCAATTTCTTGTTTGCTTCCTTGAGTGTCTCACACTCTACTTGTAGTCAGTCGTAATCTTCTAGAACACGTGAATTGTCGTCCAATAAAATTTGCATGGACTCAAGAGGAACTGCTCTAAAGTGTGAGGGGCTTATAGGTGTCTCTGGATGATCTAGTGTAGCCTCGAATTTTTCACGGTTTTGCTGTTGGATTTGTTGATTTTCTTCTTTTGCTACATTGAGGTGCCTCTGAAGGAGTGCTATGTTGTGCAATAATTGAGCATTGTGAATTAAATGTATGTCTAACTGAGACTCGATATCTTTCACACGTTCCTATAATTGTGCCTTGAGGGTTTGTTGTTGTTTTTGCTGCTCCGCTTCCAAGACTTGAGATTTCATGTTGAGTTCTTGATTCTATAATGTCAGCAATTCTTGGGTCGTCTATTTCTGCAATTCTCGGGTCGTCTGTTGGAGGGCCAAATGTTGTCGCCCTAATGAAGAATGCTCGGTGTTAATTTGTTGAAGGCACTGTATCATCTGCTGAATGGCAGCATCAATAGTGGAAGATGATGATGATGCAAACATTGGAAACAATACATGCGTGGTGGGTGGTGATGCAGTGGCTAAGGGAGTTAGGGTTGGGACAGTGGATGTTGTGGTGAGTGTAGCAAGGTGCACGGTGATGGGTGTTGTGTGGAATGTGCTGATTGATGTGGATGATACTTGTACATGTGAATCCAATGAGGTAGTGGGTGAAATCTCCATGTCACTAGAGGTGATTTTGGTGATGGAAATGTGAAATAGTGAAGTGGGTGTGATTGTACAAGGTGGGGGGTGCAATGGTGTTGTGAGAGGTGAGTGGAGTAGTGTGATTGGTGGCCATAAGAAAGGAGTCTGTGAAAGGAATTCCTGTGAAGACATTACAGAGGGAAAAGAAGAGGTTCACGGATATAGAAAATATGTGAAAGAGGGGTAGAATGAGGGTGGTTGTGTACACGATGTAAAGGTGTACAATGCGTTTGTGGTGTACGAATGGAAATGTGTAGGTGGGGAAATGACTGGTGGCATAGGGAAAGGTGGAGTGAAGAAAGATGTAATGGGAGGGTTAGTCATAATCGGGTTGGAGATAGGGGGCCAAATGGAAACATGTGATGGAATGCGAACATCGAGACTTTCTACAACATAAACGGAGGGTTGGGTTGGTGCTAGGGAAGAAGAAGTGTTGGTTCCACTAGCGTTGTATACAAGGGTAGTGACTTTGCTCACAGTTAGGTCAATGATTGGAGAACTCACAGTGGGTGTGGATATCACAAGTTCCACCGGTACATGAATATTATTATTTGCCAGGCCGTTTGAGTATTCTTATTCATCGAGGATCAAACTTGGAAAGCGGTTTTCGCTTCAAGTAGCACAAAGCTTCTGGTACACCTACTGATTGGACCAATTTGTTCATAACTGCTAATGAATGTCTCCTCAAAGCCACCGCTGGCCAATTCTTGATGCAAAATAGCTTGACTCTGTTCCTTAGTTATCGTGTGCCATGCCCAAACCTTATTCATTGTGTCATGTAGCCATCTGATGGCTATCGTATATGTAGTTGCTTCTGCTTACTCCTCTTCATATGTGCTGGTGTCCCCTTGAGATTCGGCTTGTGCCCCTAGTTGATGTTCTTCTCCCTAACTCTCCTGAGTGTCATCTACACCATCATCGGTCACAATGCGGTCATCATCTTCTTCTTCATAGTCGGAGCCCTCGCTCCCTTCCCACGGTGTGGTTGGGTAAGCGGGTTGTTCATATTCATGAGAAACGAATTCTTTGTCTGAAAATTGGAAGTCACTAGACAACACCTCTGATATCTCAAAGTCAAAGGTGGTATTGATATCTTTTGTACCCAAGTTAGCGACCGGAAAAGTAAAAGATTCAGATAGAAAAGTGGTGGTCACAATGGGAACCTCAACTATTGTGGTGGCCGTGATGGGGATGGCAGTACGAATAGTGGTTGCCACCTATGAGACCTCACTCATTGTAGCGATTCGAGTGAAACGGATTCTAAGTGGTGGAACTAGCGGTTTTGATTGATCTGGAGATCGTTGTGGGGAGGGCTCCGGTATAGGTTGTGGTGAAGGAGAGTCTGCAACTTGTAAACAAGGAATTGTACCACGCATTCACTTTACTCTCTTGGTATTTGGAGGTCGCTTGGTTTTCTTTGAACCCTTGTATTGTTGTAACTGTATTGCTGGAAGAGCTCTTTCAATGGCGATATCATAAGTTAAGCACATATAAATAATGCGTGTGATAGCACACCAACTATGGACAACCTTCTTCCTTTCCCAATGATGTCCTGCCTGTACGAGCTGGTCCTGGATGTAAGTTGCAATGTCAATCGTTTGAGGACCCATAGTAGCAAGGTATAATCCAAACCATAAGCGCTTGTGGGGAATGGTAAAATGATCCTGTGCTGGAAAAGCAAAATGTTGGAGACAAATCCTCAAGGGAGTAGTGAGTTGAGGAGTGATTGCTGAGATAGCAGGCCATTTATCTATGTCACTTCTCTTCATAGCCTCGAGAATGAGGCACTCTTTCTCCATGTGTGTATGAGTACCATGAATCTAAAGAGCTGCTCTGATTAAATCCAAGGATAAAGTGAATTTTTTGAATGGGGGGTCATTTACTAAGGAAGGCAGTATGAATACTGGATCTAAATCCTTTCACTCTTGTTCCTTGATAGATGCAACCAAATTATAGCACCGACAGAAGTCGGGCTTAAGAAGTGGTGAATTGAAATAGGTTGCAAATCCTGATTGCTACCAAATAGGCCGGAGTTCTTTACTGTTCTGGAGGGCTTCAAACTCTTGAGAGAAGAACTGACATCGCCGTGAAACATTGGTTCCATTTAGATAAGCCTTGTAGATAAAATCTGCTTTGCCCAGTGGTCCTTGGAACCAATGCAGTTTACTGCTCACTTTCTCCATTTTACCCATGCAATTGGAATGGGGCCTGTAAAACCTTGAAATTCTGGCAGCACCACTGTTAACAGGTTCTCGAATGGAAGGGTTGAGAAATTGCCCACTGGTCATCCAAGTGCTGCACTGGTGGAACTTTTCGGTTGCATGACCTGTCTTGTGAATGAACCTAAACTGGAGTGAAGAGGAAAACACATTAGTCATGGAAATTAATTAAGATCCCAAAGAGATGAGACCTCCATTACTTTCCACCACCAACATGCTTCTCGTGCAATGTGCGTGGTTTGCATGATGTGTGAATGGGGAAGGAATGTGAGCAGTGCATGATTTGACTGTGAGTGATTGTGTGTGAGGTGCATGGTTTTACAATCGAAAACTTGTGAGCACTGCCTACTAAGTTAGTGTAAGTTACAAGGGCGGTAATTAGATGAGTTGACAAAGCTAGAGATGGATGGAGTAGTCAGTGGGTGCTTATCATCACAAGGTTGTTGGTAAGGATTGGCTTGGTTAAGTGCGGTCATGATTAGCGAAGTCTTGGGAATCCATTTCAATACAATATGACGGGGTACAAAAGATGAACTGGAATGTACAAAAGAGGGTTTGTAGGGTTGTCTAGTTACTATCAGCAAAGATTTTCCTTGATTTCACTAAAGTTGATTTATAAGTTGCATAGTTCTTGGGTATCCAAATTTGGCGAGACTTGGATTGTGCTTTCACTAAGGGCTTTGGCACCCAAATCTGTCAAATGCACTGCCACTATGGTGAGCGAAATTGATAGGGTTCTCAAAGATCTGGAGGGGTTGACTTGTTTGATGATGTAGCTTTTCATACCCACCTTTGGCATGGGATTGCCTGAGTAACCGGTCCGAGGGGCCACCCTGATGTGCTGCTCCTTTGAGTTCGTGGGTGATGTGGCCATGCTAGTCGTTGAGGGTGTGATGTCATGTCAACACTCTACTTTGGAAAAGAAGGGAGATCAAATGCTAATGTGTCCAACCCATTAGAGAATGAGGCATTCTGTAGCACATATATTATTGGACACTGTGTTAGCAAGAGTGACTAGATGGAGGTTCCTGAATCCTCCCATGTGTAGCTACCAGATTGGGGAGCTCTTGGTGGCCTTTCAAGCTTGCTTGGAGTTTGTGGGGGCTCACACCAAGCTTGAGGTTGAGCCTTATGCCGCCATACTTGTCTAGATCTTGTCTGCTTACTCGGTTTCACCTCCTTGAGGGGTGATGTCTCCCATGTCTTTTTGTTAGAGCCAATTAAACCACTCATAGCCGAACTTAGGCCACTCATAGTCGGAGTGAGGCCACTCATAGCTGGAGGGTCTTCTGTTAATTCCAATACTTTAGGGCACTGACCTCTAAATGGTAGATTATGGCACCATCTTGCAAGTTCCAACTAGAGCACACTCCTCAAAATATTTAAGTTCATCGAGTAGTTGTATAACCATTCCTCACATAGGATCATGGGTTCTATTGGGTATTCGTCATGGCAAACCAAAAGCTTAACTATCATGGTCACTTCCTCTATTGAGATTGATAACGCCACCTCGTCTATGCAAGGGGTTTCTAATCCACCTAATCCTATGAGATAGACCTCAATAGGCTTCACCTCTTGTTCCTATCCTTGACAATGAGAGAACGTAATTACATTCATTGTTGCACCAAAATCGATTAGATCCCTCATTTGCATATGCATGGGGTCATGACCTAGAGTGATGTTAACAAATGGTCTCCTATCCACAATAATAGAGATATCCTTTCCTTTGATTTGACACATGACTACTAGATATCATGGAGCATCCTCAAGTAGAGGTTCTCTACCTAGTCCTTTCCTTCTTAATCACATGTGCCTAATGCATTCTAAAGCTTCCGCTTGGGCCTTTGCTCTGATGCGTTACTCCTCTTCCTTTCGCTTCTTGGAAAGAGTTATCCATTTAAGCATATCCTCAGTCAAGGGTTCTTGATATAGCTTAACTCTACATCCACTGATATAATTAGGCATTACCTCTCCTTCTAGAGTTGCTAGTTGAACAACACCACTAGTTGATATCCTATTAAAAATCATGGGTCCATATCCTTGTTTCTCTAACTTACGGGCATGTTGTTTCAAGGTGTACACTAACACCAAATCTCCTACTTGTAATCCTTTGTCCTTGATATGAGCATCAAAGTAGGCTTTGTGTCTTTTCGTAGCAGCATAAATTCTTACTGCTGCATGCAATTGTTGATATATTTAGGTAGTGATGTGTGTGAACACACTAGGACCGTCGGGGCACTTTTTTCCCTCTTTAGGAGGTTTTTTTCCCCCAGCTTGTATATACTCCCTAATGGGCTACTTATCTTTGTACATTCTCTAGTAATACATTCAGTATTGTGTGTTTGTGCTCCAAGCTTCTTCTTCTTCCTTGTGCTGTTCGCGTGCTTTCGTAGACATCTATTTCCAATAATTGGTATCAGAGCAGGTCGTCGCTTCATCTAGGGCGCCGTTGACACTCCTCCGTTTGCAGTCTCAGATTTGCAAGAAATTTGGTGAGCATACTCAGGGTGTTTCAGAGATCAAAACACCTTCGTTCTGTGGTGCCGAAATCGCGATCTGAGCTCGTTTCGGCCTCCGAACGCATTATCGTAGTGCTTGTGCAGGCTATTTCATCTTTTTGTGCCAAAGATATATACCAGTTTTTGTTCACCAGTATAAGCGTCTCAAAGTCTGCTACAGGTCTAGCAGAATTCGTTGGGGCAGTTCTGTTCAACTTTTTGAGATACAGTCAATTTTTTGCATCAAGGTATTTTAGTCACCGGCCATGGCTGAAAGCAGTGATGTATTCCGTATGTTGGCTGTTGAGGATAAGTTGGATGGTACCAACTACCCATTATGGGCTTATATGATGTGACATGTATTGGTTGCAAAAGGATTGTGGAACATTGTGCAGGGTGTTGAAAGACATCCTGTTACACCTCTGACTACAGGTACTGCAAATACAGGTGCTGGAGCTGATGAAGATGATGTCGAAGATGATATTCCGCAGATTCCTGTTTGTGCTTCTATTTCTGTTGCACCTACTGTAGAACAGATTCGTTGGGATGGTAGAGATGCCCATGCACATGCATTGATAGCTTTGTCTGTCAAACGTGCCATTATTCCTCATATTCGCTCTTGCAAAACAGCTAAGGACGCTTAGGATACACTTACCACATTGTACCAAGCTAGGAATGAGGCTCGTGTTGCTTACCTCTGAAAACAGTTGGAGAGTGAGCACATGAATGAAGGTGATTCTATGGACAGTGTCCTAACAGAGTATATACGCCTATTGCCCTAATGGGCTACTTATCTTTGTACATTCTCTAGTAATACATTCAGTATTGTGTGTTTGTGCTCCAAGCTTCTTCTTCTTCCTTGTGCTATTCGCGTGCTTGTGCAGACATCTATTTTCAACAGCAATACAGTCTCTCCTGGTCATTCTAAGTCAAGTATTCTTGAGGAAAGTTCATGACATGTCCACTCATGCTCCTGAGCTATCTTGAGGTTGGGTATCAAAAAATCCAATGGCAACACACAATTCTGACCGAATACCATCTCGAATGGCGTGGCATTGAGCACTATTTTATATGCCACTCGATAGCCCATAAGGCATGGTGCAATTGCTGATCCCAATACGAACGCTTTTTATTCACAATCTTGGTCAGTATGTTGCACAGAATTTTGTTAGTACTCTCAGCGTGTCTGTTGGCTTGTGGATGATACGATGCAAATTTCTTGTGTATTACCATAAAATCCTGTAATAAATATTCAATAACCTTGTTCAAAAAATGAGTACCCCTATCACTTACAACCACTATAGGAAGCCCATATCTTGCAAAGACATTCTCAAACAAGAATTTTGTAGTCATGCGTGCATCATTTTTCTTTGTGGCCTTGGCCTCTACCCATTTTGTGAGATAGTCTGTGGCAACTATGATCTACTCGGCATGGGAGTTCTTTGCAGGGGGGTTAATAGGTCTAACAAAATCTATTTCCCATTTTGAGAACGCGCACCCTCCCATCATGTGTCGTAGGGGCATCTCATCTCTGTGTATAGGATACTGAGCCCTTTGACATACATCACATCGTTTTACATATGTGTGGGCATCATTATGGAGAGTGGGCCACCATAATCCTAAAAATAATATGGCCTTAATAACACAATCAGGTCCAAAATGGCCTCCTGCTGCACCTTGATGGGTGGTTTCCAAGAGGTTGAGATATTCACTCTCGTGCACACATATCCTCAGATAACTGTCTCTCCCTCGTCTATACAAATTATCAACAATGAGCTTATGATCTTGAGCCTCTTGCTTGAGACTTTGTTTACGTGCTAGAGTCATGTCTTGTGGGAAAGTCTTCGTCCTCAGATGGTTAACCAAAGGTTCACTCCAATCTGGCATTAGGGTCACATGATATAGAGTGGTGTGTTCGATCAGTGGTCTATTACAACACTTTGGACATTCATTGCAAAGTCATAAGACATCTTTTTGCATTGAGGGCCAATACACACCTAACCTTTTCAAGTTCAGCAATGTCCCTTGTCTCGAATGATGTTGCTCTAGTGCACCTACATGTGCTAGTTGCATCCAATTGTCATGTTGCTGTTCTTCTACGCAATGAGCAAGGATATTCTGATGATCCTGCCTATAGATACTACCAGCACGATTTGGTATCTCTGCACTTTCACTACCTCCTTCTCTTGGGTTCTCACTTGAGAATTCTTAGGTCCATATCTGAACACTGGAGTTAATAGCTTTGCCCATTCAAGAACAATCTTGACATTAAACAGGTAAGCATCTGGTAGCTCGTCCGCTACCCCAATAACTGCTTCTCCTAAAGTTATCCTCGAGAGATGGTCGGTTCTCAAGTGCATTTTACCCTTCTTGACTATGAATTCAAAGTCATACTCCATAAGTAGTAGAAACCAACATATTAGCCTACCCGTGTTGCAGAGTTTGTTCACTAAATACAAGAGAGCCTGATGGTCTGTAAAGAACTTAAACTTATTTTCCAATAAATAGTGATGAAATTTCTTGATAGCATAGACCATTCATAGCCCCTCTCTCTCCGTTCTGGTTTGATTTCTCTCTGCAACATTCAATTGCCTACTAGCATATGCAATCAATAAGTCAATATTCCCTTCATGAGTGGGTTGTGCTAACACGTAGCCTATGGCATAATTAGAAGCATCTACCTGTACATGAAAAGATTTGTTCCAATCAAGCACAACTAGAATAGGTGCATAACGCAATCCTCATTTCAATTCACTAAAGGAGCTCTCACATTCTTCTATCCACTCAAAGTTAGTTAGTAGGTTCTATAGTGGCATAGCAATGATTGCATACATATGTATGAATCGTTGGTAATATTCGCAATGGCCCATAAATTTTTGTACTTCCTTTATGTTCTTTGGCTTGGGTAATTCATTGATCACTTGTACCTTATCCTCATCTGTGGAAATTCCATTTTTTGAAACTATGTGAACAAGTATCTTAGCTTGTCTTACCATAAAGATGCACTTCTCAGGGTTTAATCAGATACCCCATTCAGTGTCAAAAGCCATCTTATGTTGATCCTCGGGGGCAATGGTGACTTGGTTATAGCCAAAAAATCCATCAAGGAAGCTATACACTTCCTTGCCTGCGACTCTTTCCAACAGGTGTTCTGTAATAGGCAGAGGGTAACTGTCCCTAATGGTGGTAGCATTGACTTTCTTCAAATTAATACATACTCTCAACTTACCATTCTTCTTAGGTACGGCTACAATGGGTGATACCCATTCGGTATGTTCTATCTCGTAAATGAATCCGGCCTCAATGAGTCTATCTATCTCTTCCTTGATCTTCAATGCATAGTTATCATTATACATATAGGGCTTTTGCTTGGTGGGTTCAGCCATGGCTGTCATGGGTATCCTATGAGTACATATATCTGGATCTACCCCTTTCAAGTCCTTGTAACTCCATGCAAACACATCCCTATACCTTTTCAGTAGGCGATCAATTTTTCTTCCTCTTCATCTGTCAGATCATGCCCAAGGTATGTAGATCTTTCTTCTCCTCCCTCAACTGCCACTACTACTTTATTCGTATTCTCCTTGTTATCACAGGATTCTCCATAGTATTTGTCTCTCTTAGGCATTCTTATCATGATCTTTCGTTCTTCAGCTTTGTATTTTTTAAAATTTTTCGACACTTCCATTAACGGTTCTTCTTCTTCTTCTTGTCTCATAGTTTTATGCTTTCTCACCTTTTGATTTTGTTGATTAGGATTTGAATTATCCTTTCTCTTCCTAGGGGTTGCGTGGTTTGGGAAATGGCTTCTACCCAACCTAAAAAATCCTCTTCAGATGAACATTTGGGTCTATTAGAGTCTACTTCGCTTTCTTCTTCTCTCACTTGCTTGCTCCTCTTTGAGGTCTCACATTCGAATTTATCCCATTCAGTTTCCTCCCCTATAATGTTTACAGTAAAGATGGATATATCATAGCCGTCTTCATCACAATGTTTGAATCTCTGCAAGAATCTCTGCCCAACCACAAGGTTTGAATTCCTCGTCTGGAAACACTACTGGCACGTACGCTGGGTCTTCAATAGGTCTAGAGGTTTGTCCTATTCTTGACGTCCTTGCTTTTGCTCGCTCCTCCTGTTTTGCTGCTACTTCACACATCCATAGGTGTGTATCCTCATGCAGCCATGATGGATCTAATGCTAAGGAATGTATCATCTTCGTTCCTATGTACAATATTCCATTGCAAGGGTGGTACATCCCTATGTGAGTAGTCCGTGAGGTTCCCTTTCGTGGTCACTCCTAGGAGTTGCAAGTACAAAGAATTGGTTCCCCAATCTTGTACCACTTCCAATTGTCGCATGAAAGGTCTACCTAGAGGCAATTCATATGCTTGATTCTTCCCAAAATCACATATCACAAAAGTGTGATCAAATTCTACCATGTAGGTGGACAGGGTAATTCCTTCCAGTAGTCCTAAGGGTCTTTCTATGTGCCCGTCAACCATTTGCAACTTCATCCTAGTAGGTCTAAGGGTTGGTTTACCCCAATACTTCCACAAAAAAGTGGTAGCAATAGCTACATCTACGCCTGTGTCTAAGATGGCTTTGGTGGTGTAACCTTTGTAAGTGATAGGCAAATAAGCATTAACTTCCTCTCCTTCACTCACATCTCCCACTTTGTCTATGGATATTTCAGGTACCTTTCCTCGTGCTCCTAGTCTAGAGGAAGTGGTAGCTATCTCTGGAGACTGGTTTGCCACATGTTTCCATAGTTCTAGTTTGATTTTCAATAGCTCCTCCAAAGTCAAATGGCATTGAACTCTGGTGTTTTTAATGACTTTTGTGTTTATAGGAAGAACTGAGTCTTCCCCCCAACTAGAATAGTGGGGGCTCTCACTTGGATTGATTTGTCTTCCCAAGGTCTCGTGAAGTGATCAGATAACTCTTGCAAGGAGATAGATTCAAAACTCGTCCGCTCACTGGACCTATCATCTATGTGGTCTCCATAGATAGATGGGATGTCGATAGGGAACTGTTCTCCTAAGTCATCAATCTTTGGTATAGGTGGTCGTGTTTCCTATTCCTGCCTCCATCTTTCCTCTTGAATCTCTCTTAAGATGGCATGTGAATCCATGTAGCCCGTTCGATGATTTTCTAAGTCCAACCTAGCCCTTTCAGATAGAGTTGTCTCTAAGGGGTCCTCTAGGCTAGTTTGGGTGCTAGAGCTAACTTTTGCTGTGTTTGATGCTAGTTGCTCTAACCTTTCCAGTTTTCCTTGGAAATGTAGCTCGGGTTTAGCCATACTCCCCATTTGAGGTACTAGGATGCCTCAAACATTGTCTGGTCTAATTCTACTATTTTCATGCACAATTTGGTTCTCTCTATTTCCAAGTCGGATCTAGGGTAGTTCTTGTGGGATTCTCCTACCTGTGGTCCTTCTTGTATCCTAGCTTGATAAGCTTTGAGCATCATGTCGAGGTTTTTTGGGGTGGGATCTACTAGTACTGATCCTGGCTTTGGAGTTACCACATTCGGTTCAGCCTCTTGTGATGCCAATTCTAAAATCTTGGCTCTCCTGGCTTTGGAGTTACCACATTTGGTTCAGCCTCTTGTGATGCCAATTCTAAAATCTTGGCTCTGGTTTCCCTCATGCTTTCCTCTAACTCGTTAATCTTTTTGCTCCATTTTCTCTTATGTTGCTCTCTTGACTCTTTCCAGGGTCTCGTCTTTTTTCAATTGATTCTCCTACATTGTTGGCTTCAGGTATTCTTCCGGGGGCCTCCGGTTGCATCTACCTTTGTGCTTGGGCTCTAGTTACCACCTGGATGGGTATGTACAAGGGCATGGAGCCTTCGGTGTGTTGTACTATTCCTATCACATTGATGGGGGTCACTTTTGTGGGTGTATTAGCGGGGTTCTTAGGGCGATCTGTTATAAAGTGGTCCTTCCCACATTTAGGGCAAAATCTTTGAATATTGAAGTATTTTGGCTGCACAACGGGTGCAAGTTGTGGGTAGTCACGTATGAAATGGTCTCCATGACACTTGAAACATGGTCCTTTAGGTCCCTAGGGTCTTGGTTGTCTAGCCTGTGGTCACAGATTGGGGTTGGTGTACACGACCTGAGCATAATCAAGTTCCCAATTTGGCTCGTACACAGGGCTCTAATAATATGGATCTAGGTTTTTCGGTGACTCCGTATAGTATGCGGGTGGGCTATCTACATGGGTGGAGTCAAAACTGTTTGCATTAGGATCATTTTCTCTGATCAAAGGGGTTGTACGTACTAATGCCTTATTTGAATTCTCTTCTGGAGTGGTGTACTAAACATAAACTACATTGGCGGGGGGTGGAGGTTGTTGTCCTAGGACAGATTGGGGTTTAACCACCTGTTTATTATATGGAAAATCTTGAGCCATGTGGTTAGTGTACTTGCACTCTATGGTACAGTATAGGCCATTGGAGTTTTCTATAGGTTGCATTGTGTTTGGACACATATTTGCCATGTGATCACCTCCATGTGTAACACCTTCGAGGGGGGGGGATTTGATGCTAGGTTTACTAGAGACTCCCAATCATTTGGCCACTTGTTCCACTAAGTCCTCTATAGAATTGGAATGTCTGGATGTGGCCTATGTTGTGCTATCTGAATCTTTATGCACCTTAGAGAGTTCTCGCTCTTCCCCTAGGTTATCCTCTATGTCTACATAGATGCGCAAGCATTGATCTAAGGTCCTTGGTTCCTTCAGGAATACATATGACCTAAGCTTAGCACTCAATAGGCCGTCGATGAGCAAAGCTATCAACTTAGCTTGAGTGGGTAGTTCCAATGGGGGGCATCGCTCTATGTAGCGTCCGAATCTATGTCCAACCATCCTCACTATCCCTTGAGGTGTTTGTTTGAACATGTGTATCAACGATGATGTGTTGTGCATGATTCCACTCTTGGAAGAATCCATAATGAAGGCCTCCATCATATGTTGGATGTCTCTAAATTGGTGTTGGTGCAATGATCTAAACCAATCCAATGCATCACCCTTTATAGTGGGTCCAAAGGCATTAAATTGTGTGAACATGTCTTTGACTTGTTCAGCCTGTAACACCTATTTGAATTCAACTACATGCTCATAGGGATCTCCGGATCCATTAAAGCAATTCTTCATAGCCTTCACTAGTTGAGTGGGCCTCAAAGTCCTAGAGTGGTCTCTAGGTCTTGGTAGGGGAAAGTCATCCCTACCCCTTTGAGCTCTATGGTCCCTAGTTTGATCTCTTTCCACTCTCCCACCTTCTGTAGTGGTTCTTTCTCTACCTGTGTGGGTGATGAAACTATTCTCTGGTCCTTCCTTGTTCTTCTTTCTATGTCCTTGAGATGTGCCGATACCCGAGTTCTCCTTAGACACATGTGATCTCAATAGTGGAAAAACTAGTTCTTCTCCCCACCTATATGCATGATGACCATGTTCTATGACTTTATACACCATTTCTGAAGCATCATCTAAGTATAATATTTTCCCTAGGACCTCTGGGTCCTTCAGCTCATAAATCCTTATTGCTCCCACAGACGTATGGTGCTCTGGCTTATATCTTCAAAAGGCTTCATCGGTTTCTTTATTCCAAAATAGCTCTATGCTCCTATTGTCCCGGGGCATCCAATTAGGATTCAACACTCTCGTTAGCACTGATTTGCCTCTAGGTGTACTAGGTTCTACAACCTATTTCCCTTGTGCTTCCGCTCCTATGTCTGTAGTTTCTACCACCTCACCAAGTTCGTTCGTTGAGTCGGGCTCACTCGTGACTATGTACATGGTTCCTAATTTGTCTATGTAAGCCTCGTTTTCAAACTTCACCGCTGTTCCAATCCAATGGGTTGGCCAGGGTTATGCAATTGGATTACTGACCTATGAAGGCCATGTTCATATACTTGGGCACCCAATCTATTTGTGGGGATGTAATTCAACTAAGTCTTGTAGGGTCCCTCTGTCTTTTCTAGGCGGGCTACACCAAAAGAAACCCCTGATCTCCTTGCGTTGAAAGACATATTTGAGTCGCTCGTGTCTGAACTAACCTCGTATGGATCGTTGCCTAACTATTAAGCCCACAATCCAGCTGTAGTTCTCATGCTAGCCTTAGAAGATCAAACACTCCGTTATCAGTTTTCCCAAAGTATTTCCCAGATCTAAGGTTCATTAATCCTTATTTCACCTCTTCACAATCACGATGTTGTGTCACCGTCGCAATGGTGTGAACACCCGTGATGATCAGCTGATGATGGTCAATCTATGATGATCAAGGCACGATGATCAGTCAAAGTTGCGATGATCAGGGAACATCGTGATGGTCAAGAAATCCACAATGATCAGCCGGCGATGGTCAAGCTACGATGATCAAGGTGCGATGGTTTGTCACCGTTGTGATGATCAAGTCATGATGGTTAGTCTACGACGATGAGTCACAATCACTATGGTCAGATTGGGATGATCTAGGAACTCACGATCATCACTAGGATTGTGATTGTTAGGCATCGTTGTGATGGTGTGTCACCGTCGTGATGATGTGACGTGATTGCGATGGCGTGAGCCAATCACCACGATGGTCAGACACAATCGTGATGATGAGTCACCATCCTGATGGTCAACCAAACTTGTAATTTCAAAAAAATGAGTCTAGATCTGTGAGAGCACTTACCTTAGCTTGTCTTTCATGCAGAAATTTCAACCACATACCCACCTTTGTCTGACAGGCATAATGCTCAGCTTCTATGGTAATTTCTGATAGAAAAGTGAAATTTTTCCCTATGTTTCTTGTAGATTTGTGATGTCTAGAGGCTGCCCTGCAATATTAATGCACCAAAAAATGCGAACAAGCACCTATAAAATCTCTCTCTCTCTCTCTCACTCTCACACCTATGCAAATGAGGAAAAGTGAAGAGAAAGAGGGAATATGGCAGATTTTTGGTATTTTTTGGAGTTTGAGATGATGAAGGGAAATGAAATTAGCGAGAAAGCGGAGTAAAAGTGCACAAAAACGAGCTACTAACAATGAAACAAAAAGAAAATTTTACCTTCCAACGATTTTCTCCATCACATGCTCAACACACTTACCAACACACTTACCATTACACACTCAACCTAGAGCTCGTCCCCAAAAAGTGCGCCAAACTTGGTGTCACTCTAGTACAATGCTGAGTACCAACCTGAGGAGTTCCACCTCGTAATTGTCAATAATTGTCAATCTACAGAGAGGGTAGGTCGATATGAAGATTGAGAGCGAGTGAAGTGCACGAAGATGATGGTGAGAAACACATATGCATACACACATATACACACACACACACACACACAAGGAAAGTGGCAATGGGGATCAATGGAAGGCAAGAAAGGAACTCGTATTCATCACTAATTAGTTACCATAGCTCTACTAGTCCAAAAGCTACCAGTTCCAAAAGTTTTCAAAATGAGCTCTCTAGCTCTATTTATAGTTTTTGCTTAGTTTTGGCTGGTTTCACATCTAGTGACTGGCATAGTAAAAAAATAGGTTCCACATCTAATTTGAGGTACCTAGCGGCTTCCTAAATCTATGAAAAATGGTATGAGCTACATACTTAGACTCCTCAAGCTCGAGGACTCCTCGGCTTACACAAAATGGAGTCGTACATGCGGTAATCAAATAAATGTACATATATTACATTGTTTTAGTGATAAAAATCACTTTTTGGGTTATGAAATGATTGTTTTTAATAAGAAGGTAAGCACCAATGCTTGAATACCACTTATTAGCTCCTCCTTGGCCCTAGCTGCTTCCTCTGCATCTGTGACAAGATCCCGTACTTGGTCCTCTGCCGTGAACATACTCCAAAGCACTTAGGTGATTATATGTGATCCTTCAAAAGCTCAAGGGGTCTACATTACACTCCTCAATTTGTTCTTGGATGGTGTGAAGCAGGAATTTGCAGCACCACTTCATCTTTGGCATCTATCCACCATCTCCTCCAACAATTTTGCCTGTCAAGGGCCATTTTTCCTATAAAAAACGGGTGTTTTTTGAAACATCCTATGAAATGACAAGCTTGCATTGGTATTTTGGCTGCCATTTTTTATAGAGTTCTATATATATTATATGTAATACTTTTTATAGACATGGCAAAATTTCTCATATGAAAGGTAGAAGAAAAATTTTGCCCTGTCATATGACATTTTGTCTTGGCTGTAATTTAGGCCCTGATGGCACCTACCAATACGTGAAACAATAGAGATTTCTTATAACATGATTTCTCGAATGTGATAGCTGTGGGAAATCATGATGCCCTAGATCACCATTTCCAATATTTCTTGACACCATGTGTGTGGGCAATTACGACGTCCAATCGTGATGTCAATTGCAATGTTTATCATGATTGCTGAGAGCCCTCATAATGCCTCTCAACAATCATGATGTCTCAAGTAGTTGTGATGTCCTTAGGAAATCACAATGGCTCTTGCTCAACGTGATTCCCCATAGATGAGGATGATGATGATGATGACTTCTATTTGCATTGATTTTTATCCATTTTTTTGTCCTTTGGGTTTCCTCCTATATTTTCAAGGCTTTAGAGCAAGAATATGATAAAACCATGACAGGATAAGAGGATATTTTGGTGCATGTGACAATATTCCATATAGGGATAGGCTCAAGTTAAGAGAAGAAATTGTGTTGCGAGGTAATATGTTTGGTTTCCCCACTATCAAATTAGCAAACATCTGAGTCTACTACAAACATACACAGCTCAGGGAAGATGGATCATAACTGTAAACAATAGTAAATGCCCATTCTTCATTCTGCACAGGATTAGTAGACTCTGTTTTAGGTATTTTTGGACAAATCTTTTGCAGATATTTTTGGACGACTCTTTATGACATGATCATTTGATTTACAATATTTGCAAAACAATTTTGCTTTTCTATTTTCTTCTCATCTTTGTCATCCCTCTTTGTATATGTAGAATTAGCAAATTTATGCTTACTAGTAGATGAGCTCCATTTACCTTTGCCCTTATAACTAGCTAGGAAAGCTTGATCTCCAACATGCATGATGGACCTGTTTTGCCATGGAAGACCATTAGAATAGTCCACACAAGTGAACTGTCTAGCAAGACAGTAGAAAGCAACTGCTCCTTCAAATCTTTATCTTTGCCAAAAAATTATCCATGGAATCTCCTTCATTCATGTGCTCACTCGCCAATTGTTTTCAGAGGTAAGCCACTTATTTCTCACATGGTATAAAGTGGTAAGTGTATCCCAAGCATCCTTAGTTATTTTGCAAGAGCCAATGTGTGGGATAATGGCATGTTTGACAGACAAAGCTATCAATGCATGTGCATGAGACAAAGTTTCTCTACAATAGGTGCAGCAAGAATTGCAACACCAACAGGAATTTGAAGATCATCATGTTTAAATCCATCCACATCACCTTCAATAAATGTATTTGCAAGTGTACTAGGTCTTTTTTCAACACCCTGTATAATATTCCACAATCTGTTTGCAACTTTATGCATCATATATGCCCATAATGGGCAATTGCTACCATCCAACTTATTCTCAATAGCCAACATATAAAGTAAATCATTGCTTTCATCCATGGCCATTGACTAAAATACCCTGATGCAGAAAAAGGATTGTATCTCAAAAAGTTGAACAAAACTACCCTATTGAGTTTTGTTAAATATGTAGCAGACTTTGAGGCGCTTGTATTGGCAAACTAAAACCTGTATACATGTTTGGCACAAAAAGACAAAATTTCCTACACAAGTGTTGTGATAGTAAGTTCAGAGGCCAAAATGGGCTCAAATCATGATTTCAACAGCACAAAGTGTAGAAATTTTTAACTCCTAATCACCTTGGGTATGCTCACCAATTTTCATGTGATTTTGAGACTATGACCGAAGGGGTGTTGATGATGTCCTAGATGAAGCGGCGACTTGCTCTGATACCAATTGTTGGATTTTGAGGTCTATGGAAGCACATGAGTAGCACAAGGAAGAAGAAAAAGCTTGGAGCACAACACACAATACTGAATGTATTACCAAGTGAATGTACAAAGAGAAGTAACCCATTAGGGTTATATGCATATATATACAAGCAGGGGGAAAAAAACCTCTTAAAGAGGAAAAACTTCCCCTGCGGTCCTAAGTGTGTTCACAAACATCACTACCAAAATATATCAACAAAATCAAGATATGTGAATTAATAGAAACAAAGAATAATGCTTACAAATCAAGATTTACCTACCAAAGCGATGTTTTCATTGATTAAAAAAAAACCAAGCAATTTATCCATGAACTTTAGTGGCATAACAAATTGCCTAATTAAATACAAGACAAGAGGATTCTTGTATAAAGCTTCTTTCATGAACTCTTTGGTCAACATACCTATAATAACTTTAAGAAGTGGGAATCGTGTGCAAAAATAGCTTTTTGTAGGAAAAACACAATCAGCCCTAAACTTCAAAAAAAATTTGAATGTCCACTAGAGATCATTAAGCTATTGAAGTCAATTCACTCATTAAAGGTTGTAGGACTCCTAGAGCTGATGAGCTGCCTACAAAATTCTTTCAAATCTTCTCTTTGACTCCCCTCTCTTATTCATGACATCTGATATGAATCTCTTGATGGTATTGTTCTTCCTTAATTCATCAACCAAGGTATCATTAAAATTATCTATAAGAAAGTTGATAGTCAATGTTGCTCAAGTGGTGACATATAACCTACCTAAACATAATTTATAAATTTATTGCAAAGGCTCTAGCTAACAGGATTAGCCATGTGCAATATTATCAAAACCAAACATAAAGGCTTCATAACGGAAGGTATATTTTTCATACATGAACCTCCCTCTGGGAAGGGATTTGTCAGGCTCGATATGAAAGTCACTGCTTTTTCTTCTTCAAATTTGACTTCAACAAAGCTTATGATGGGATCTATTGGGACTTCATCCTACAACTTTTACATCAATGTACTTTTGGACCCTATTACATTTGTGTTATTCAATGCCTACTTGTGAATTCATCAAGTGATGTGGCTATCAATGGTTCTCTAATAGAGTCTATATTTCTTAAGAAATCTATCAAACAAAGATGTAGGCTTGCTCTCTTTTGTATGCCATTACTATTGATGCTCAAGGGTATCTCTTTCATAATGAATGTGTGCAATGGAATTTGTGTAGGATCCATATTCTTGGTGGTCAAGGTGATCTCATCCTCCAAACGTATGTAGAATGGTTCTCTAATAGAGTCTATATTTCTTAATAAATCTATCAAACAAAGATGTAGGCTTGTTGTGTGAGAGCTCCATAGCCTTCACAAAATTGAACTAAGACTAACTAGCAAGGCCACACACTAGGAAGAGAGATGTCTTTCCACCCAACCAACCCCTCCAATATATAGCTCCAAGTCCAAGGGGGTAAGTCCCTCTCAAGGGGACATGTGTACCTTCCATCACATGGGTTCCTAAGGTGGTCACATGGTTTCCAAGCTTAGGATATCACATGAAATCACATGGCTTCTAAAAGAAGAGTCTCCAAGCTCTCACGTACAAACCAAGTGGCTAAGAGAAGCTTCCAATCAAGCCTAAGGTACTCAACCTTAGAGAATTAGCCCTAAGGTTCAAGACCCATCTAAAAGGGGTAAATAAACCATAAATCCAAAGGGTTTCACACCTAGAAACCCAAAGGTTCTACCCCTTAGACCCATGTAATTATACAACATTCCCCCTCCCCCCCCCTCAAAAGCATTTCCGTCCTCGAAAATGAGTGGAGATATATACCTTGAGGTATTCCCCCATGCTCCATGATCAATCTCAAAGATCATGGCCTTCATCTCTCTAATTTGCCTCTTAATTCGAAAGGGGAATTCTACCCCGACTGAATCTAAAAAGAGGAGAATCCATGTGTGGTCTAATTCCCTGCCCCAATCATTCAAAGTTCCATCTAATTTGCATACGAAAAAGAACTGAGTCGAATGCAAAATATGGAAAGAATGAAAAGGGTGGAAGAGAACATCCTTGCCTATTTCCTTGTTTAAGCCATGTGTCATCTAGCTCTCCATAGCTCAAACATGTGAATTAGGTGGATATAAAGTGACTTCAACTAAATTACTACCTTGGTCCATTGCTTTGCACGACTTGTGCATGGACCTAGCAAAATAGATGAATGCTTCTTCAGGTTTCTTTATCAGATTCATCTCTCAAGTTAGAACCCAACTTGTTCTAACTTGAGGGGAATTTCATTATATAATCCCTTCCTAACCAATAGAATGGTAAAGGTGGATTATATAACATTCTCTTTATCTTCAGAGAGAGCTTACCAAAAAGTGGATGCAATGTTCTTTCAAAACTTTATGTAGTTTTGAGAATCCACTTTTAAGGGACTAGAATCCATAAGGGTTAATCTGACTATCGTAGCCTTTGATTGAAACCTATTTTACTTGTTCTTCCAAAAAGATAAGATCTTTATTACTACGTCCCAAGATGGGAACTCATGGTGTAAAAGATCATGTTATCTTTAAGGTCATAAGTAGAAATAGATTATTCCAATCATTTCTTCAATGTTTAACCTTTGCGGATCTTTAATTAGATCTCAAACCTTAAGGGTCTTCTTGATCCTTCTAGAGTTCTCTCCCTTATATTCTCAATCTGTTACAGATGTTCTATGTTGACATCTTTCTTATTCTTCAATTGACTTGAAATATCAAGTATCCAAAAGATGATCTTTCTGAGCTTTCTTTCAAGCTTGGTCTAAGATCATTTTTATGTTCCTTGAATTTCAAGTCATACTTTGGCATGAAGCTTTTAGAGCTTCATCCTTTGGAGTTTACCTTCAAACTCAAAAAAGTTGATCCTCTCCTTATTTCTAACTCTCTATAAGAGAGATACTTTCATATCTTGTTGGAAGAATTCTTCTTCCCTTTGAGAGGATAATTGAAGAAGATGCCTATTCCTAGACATTGTCTTTCTGATGTATTCCATTGGATCATGAGTCCCTTTTTCTTCTGGCCATCAAGAAAAAGTACTCAACGGGATTTAGTACCCACTGTCCCATACCAGTGGGTTCCTCATCCAATCGACATAACTTTGTCTCTATACTTTCTCACCTTTTCTATCCTTATAAATGCCCTTCATACAATGGTACCAAATTTATAAGAGCAAGGACTAAGGTGCTTAGATTACACCACCTCTAATCTTACTTAAATATTTGGTTAACCATTAATGTGGTGTGACTTATCTTATCAAACTTTAAGTTTGACTTGATCTTTTCCCTACTTGGGTCTTGTGGCTTTCTTCTCTTCTTAAGCCAAAATAAGAGATAAGACTAGGTCTTTCTCAAATAGATCCCTTCATGCTTCAAAGTTTTACCCATGGGTTTTACTTGGGGATCTAGCTATTATGCTTCATACAAGAATTCATATTCCTTAGGTCTATATTACTTTAATCCATAACGTATGTTATGTCATCCCCATGAAGCATCAAAATACCTTTAGGTTTATACTTTATAGCTCATCCAACTTCTTTTCCTAACCCCCTTAGGATTTATACAATCCTTATGGTGTATGCAAGTTTTCTCTTGCGTTGGGGTTCTTTGGGAATTTTCCCAATTTTTGAGAACTTCATTTAGTTGGAAGATGTAATGAAAGATATATGAAGTACTAGAATAGAAGGAAGTACTTCAACTTACCTATTTCTTGCATATCTTTTACCTTGCAATACCTTATTTGGTCTTTTCAAGGCATAAGATACAAGTTCTTGGGGACTTTCTCCCCTCCTTAAGAGTTTTCGTCCTCGAAAACTACTTGAGAGTAAATGGAAAATTGTTCTCTTTCAAAAGTATTTGAAAGTGTTTATTTTCAATCCTTTATTGTTCTTCCTGGTTAAAAGAACTATTTGGAGCTTTTTATGCTTTCTTTTCTCCAAGCATACAAAACAAATGTCCCAAAGTTCAAGTTGAGATTACCCACAAATTCGATGTCCCATACCACCGAATTTACTTCAGTTTTAGTGTAAACCTAGATGTCCCATACCATCCGGCTTACACTTCCACTTTAGTAAAGGTAACTTTAGCTTGAGTTTGGGGATCAAAACTTCTTCTAATCAAATCAGATCTATTACTTCTTGGACTTGTTAAGTGTTATTTCCATTGCAGATCATATGTATTGCCTATGCTACAGTGGACTTTCCACTTACCAAGTCTCAATTGCAACTTAGTCTCAAAAAATTGGCTTTTCAATTATACCTTGATTTAGATATACTCTACAAGATCCCTTTCGTGTCACTTGATGATAGAGCTAGTTTATATCTCAACTAGATATCATCTCTTATGACATAATGAGTAATATGAGAAAGAATGATTGATTTGCCAATCAAATATCTATGTTGAAGAAGATGGTAATTCCATTTACTATATAGTCCTTTATTTCTAGGACATTAGAAAATGGTACTTAGGGTTTATTACAACCCTTGAGTTTTACCTTCTCTTCATGCCTTGCATTTGCTTGGAAGAATAATGTAAGGCTCCAAATAGTTCTTAAGTTCTTTTCAAACAAAGAACTTTATTAAACAAAAACACTAATACTTTCATCTTCCAATACTAAGATTCTGTTGTACCATATTTTCTCTTCCTTAGAACTTTGAGAACATAGTGCTCTAAGTTACCACCATAGAGAGAAAATTTTTGTATTACTACCTTAAGTCTATGGCCTTGCTGATCAGGCATGCCATAGGCTTTTATGGAATTTAAACTTCCATAAGAGGGATTTTTAGTTTTAAGGTAGTTCAACAAGTTAGGATTATTTGGACTAAGCCAAACTTAAAGGAATTAAATGGTTTATAGTGACCAATTGGCCTTATCACCATTCTTCCTAGAAACTAATAAAATCAAATCCTACTTAACTTCAAGAACTTAATCTCCCCCTTTACTCAAAAAACCATGTAATATATTCCAAATGCATAGTTTAGTGTATGCCAAAACATTTACACCTTTATTGGAAAAGGTGTTGCATGCATAAGGTTCAGAAGTTGAACCCCTCCTTAAAGCATGCAAAAGTTCCAATTTAGAACTTTGTTCACCCAACGGATGGTGCAAAATTTCCATGAAACTTAGTATATGCGAGTTTCAACAATGCATTAGATGCATTCTTCCTAACCATGATCTTTTTTATGCACCTCCAATACTTCTTTTCAAAGTAATGAACTTGATGCATAGTGCAACTTATTTTCATGATTGATTGTCGATGTGACCACAAAAAATGGGCCACCTAAATCTATGCATCCACTTTCGAGTCATGTCTATTATGACATGTACTACATGTTCTTTAATTTGCAAAGAAAAGAAAAAGGTGCAAATATTTACCTGGAAATTAAGCTTCGTCCATCCCTTGGTTTTATTTGAGTGTTCCCATGGTGATGAAGTAGGCTTCGGCCATCTCATCTTGTCCATCATTGGATTCCTTCTTGGGCATTTGTATAGTTACTTGTGTACCAGTACATTTATCTTTATGCATAAGGGGTAGAAAGCTTGTAGCTCACTCTCTCCACACTCATTGTGCAATGACTTATTTCCAATGACATTGTAATTTTACATGATTTAATCCATACATGTTGATTACTTCCTACTCTCATCTCTCTGTCACACTCCATCAGAACAGTGAATTTGTCCGAGTTAGTTCTCACTATATAGTGCATCATTTTGTGTGATTTGAAGCATGACATCTTGAGCATACTCCCTAATTTAATCCCACAAATTTTCAATGATAATACTTCACTCTATTGTTAGATAATAATCAAACATTGCTCACTGGTCTATGACTATCAACAAAAGTCGGGATAGATGCTTGACTTGTTAAACATATTTTTCTGCACATAGTTTATCATTTTTTATGATTCCACTCATGATTGGTAGCCTCTTAAGCTAAATGAAGTTCCCCAAAAGAAATTTTATTAATTGTTGTTGTACTTAGAGAATTATGCAAAACTTTGAGTAGGTGTCTCAACAAAAATAGCAAGTTTTGTACATTGGATCATATGCATACCTATCTGTTTTGATCCTATCATTAGTGCATCATCTTCCAAGCAAGATATGTGATCATTTATGCTTATTAGCTAGATAAAGAGGCCCAAATCACTCTCCAACCATCACTTATAGCAGGTGTGAAGCAGGTTTTAGCTACACCAACTCATCTCTTGTGATTATCCACCATCTCCTCCAACATGATTGTTGGAGGATAAACACTCCTATGTGCACAACAAAAGCAAATGAACCCTCCTAGGATCCTGAAATTTTTCAGACATAGGTTCTGTATTTTCTGAGTTTCTCTGAGTATATGCAGAGACTGAAAATGAAATTTTGCAGGCATAAACTAGACTTTAAGAGCTTTCAAATGAGATTAAAATCACTCCATTTGGATACTGGATAATGCCTCAACCAGCTGCAACAAAACAGATAACTTGATCTCTTCACAGAGTATGAGCTAACTGGACAGACACTGTTCTGGACATTTCTCTGCACATGTGCAGGCACTGAACCTGAGACTTATACCAGACAAAGTAGAACTTATAAGCTTTCCAACAAGACAAAAATAATTGCAAATGGATTCCGGATGAAGGAGAAACAACAATTACAAGACCGGGGGGTCTGCCAAAAACATCTAGATAGATAGAGTGTGTAAAAGTGAAATTTCTGCAAAATATGCAGAGAACAGCTAGTAGGGGGTGTGCTTAAGCAAGGGGGCAGCTTGGGCACGTATTTCCACGACTCTAAGTCATAATACAACTCATTAGAGGTTTTAAAGACCTCATACTAACCTCTTTAACCAATCAAAAGCATATACATGTCAAAAGTGAGGTCCAATCACATCAAGAGGTGAGCTAAATCTTCTCTAATCAAATTCTTTCCATTATGAGCATGATTTGATGCCTCCAACTCGTGGAAATCAGCCTCCTTTGATTGTGGATGATGTGGAAGGTTCAATTTGGGGCATGTTCCCACACTCTTGAGCTTGAAAAACTTTCAACACTCCCCCTCAAGCTCAAGTCTTTTCCTTTGTTGCTTCAGCCTATGTCTCTTATGTTGATAGCTTCCTTGAATCCTCCAAGCTTTGTACCTTCAAGAAACTTTGTCATCATGTCTGCAACCTGCATTTTAGTGTTCATATACCTTATATCTAGCTCTTTTGCCATCACCTTTTCTCTAACGAAGTGGTAATGAACCTCTATGTGCTTGCTCCTTGCATGAAACATGGGATTGTTAGCTAGATAGATGCTTGAAATGTTGTCTCCATAAAGAGGAAACTCCTGCACTTCCACTTCCAAGTCCTTAAGTAGCTTCTTAAGCCATAATAGCTCACATGTAGCCAATGCTAAACCTCTGTACTTAGCCTCTGTGGATGAAAGAGCAACAGTGGGTTGCTTCTTAGAGCTCCAAGAGATCACTTTTGTACCTATCATGAAAACATAACCTGATGTACTCCTTCGATCATCCTTGCTACCTGCCCAATCAGCATCACTATATCCTTTGACACTTAGATCAGCATCATATGAGTAAAATAGACCTTGGTTGATGGTGTGCTTGATGTAACGAAGCACCTTTCTTGCCGCCATAAGATGATCATGAGTAGGTGTATGCAAAAATTGAGAGAGAACACCTACTACATATGCAAGATCAGGTCTAGTGAATGTAGCATAAATTAATGAACCAATTATGCTTCTATATAGTGTAATATCTTGTATAGCCTCTCCTTGACCTGCAACCAACTTTGTATTGGGCTCCATGGGCTGAGAAAGTGGCTTACAACCACTCATACCAAACCTGTATAGCACATCCAACAAGTATTTTCTTTGAATCAAGAAGATGCCATTGTGTGCATAGATTACCTCTATTCCCAAGAAGTATTTTAGTGTTCCAAGATCAGATATCTTGAACTCCTTTCCTAGCTTTGATTTGATATCTTTAATACCTGCAATATCACTTCCTGTGATGATCAAATCGTCCACATAGATGCATATATATACCGTCTTGTCTCCTTGCTTCTTCATGTAAAGTGATGGATCTGCAACACTTTCTTTGTATCCACAACTTGATAAATAATCCACTAACCTCTGATTCCAGGCCCTTGGGGCTTGCTTTAGTCCATATAGTGCTTTCCTTAGCTTGCAAACATGATTTGGGTACCTCATACTAGCAAATCCTTGAGGTTGGCTCATGTAGACTACTTCTTCAAGCTCTCCATTGAGGAAGGCATTCTTCACATCCAACTGATATAAGCTCCATTTCCTTGATGTGGCCACTGCAATCAAAGTCCTAATTGTTGGCATCTTGGCTACGGGGCTGAAAGTTTCATTATATTCTATCCCGTAGCTTTGGGAGAAGCCTTTCGCCACCAACCTTGCTTTGTACCTAGCAATGGAACCATCTGAATTTCTTTTAATTTTGTAAACCCACTTATTACCTATCACCTTCATGCCTTCTTGAGCTGGTACCAAGCTCCAAGTATGGTTCTCATCAAATGCTTTGAGCTCTTCCTTCATTGCCTCTTGCCATTCCTTGCAATCCTTAGCTTCTTCATAACTAGTTGGTTCTTTGTCCTTGATTACCTGAGTCATGTATGCATAATGCTTTGCAATGAAATTATCATATGTTAACCTTTGTACTGGATATCTTACTCTTGAAGACCTTCTTTCACTTCCTTTTGGTGTGGTTGCCATCTTCTTTCTTTGTTTAGCCACTCTTGGAGTTTGAACTTCTTCTATCTCTTCATCTTCCAACATGCTCTCGTCCACATAGCTTCCTTCTTCAACTGAAATCTTCTCTTTGCCTTTGACTTTGCTTTCTTCAGAGCTGGTCTCTCTTTCCCTAAGCCTTCCACTCCATGGTGAGGGTGTCCTTGTGTTGCATGAGTTGCTTGGACCACTCAAATCCATGCTTTCTTGAACTCTATCATCATTCTTCAAATCTGTCTCACCTATGTCTTCAACCTGCAATGGACTTGTGCATGCATACCAAGGCTTCAACTCATCAAAGACAACATCCATACTTACCTTCAGCTCCTTGGTGATGGGATTATAGCATTTATACCCCTTTTGTTCCATAGAATATCCCAAAAAAATACACCTTTCAGATTTGGCATCTAACTTTGACCTCAACTCTTGAGGTACATGTACATAGCATATACAACCAAAGATTCTAAGATGTGAAATGCAAGGTTTTCTTCCACTCCATGCTTCCTCAGGGGTTAGATGATGTATACCTGATGTAGGACATCTATTCATGATGTATGTGGCTGTATATGTAGCCTCTCCCCAATAACAATGCGGCATATTCATTTCATTGAGCATACACCTTGCTACCTCTACTATGTGTTTGTTCTTTCTCTCTGCTACCCCATTTTGTTGAGGGGTATACCTGCATGTAAATTGTCTTTTGATGCCATTGACCTGCAAAAATTCAGAAAATTCATGGGAGAAGTACTCTCCCCCTCCATCGGATCTCAAAGTTTTGATAAACTTGCCAGATTCCTTCTCCATCTGTGCTTTGAATTTCTTGAAGTAGTGGAACACATCTGATTTGTTTCTAATGCAATACAACCACACTTTCCTTGAAAAGTCATCAATGAAGGTTACAAAATACCTATTTCCAGCAAGGGATGCTTCTCTTGTTGGACCCCAAACATCCGTGTGAATGAGGTCTAAAACATTTTCACTTACATAGGTACTCTTCTTGAAGGGCAGCCTTGATTGTTTTCCTTGTTGGCAAGCTACACAAATTTCATGCAACATTTTAGATGTAAAATTTGGTAGGCCTCTTACCAAGCTCCTCCTTTGCATGTCCTTGAACTTTTGTAGGTTGATGTGACCTATTCGTTTATGCCATAGATCCAAATCTGCTATCCTCTTGTCTCCATATGTGACATACATTGAATGGTGTGGCTGATTTATGTCCATTGTGAACATTCTCCCTTGCTTTTTTCCTTTTGCTATGAGCTTGAAACCTGCCCTTGGATCCTCAACAAAACATCCTCTTTCATTGAACCTAACTTGATAGCCTTTTTCTACCATTTGGCCTACCGAAATCAAGTTTTTGGTAATAGTAGGGACATGTAATACCTCTGATAAGCACTTTGCTCTTTGATTTCCTTCCAAACTGATATCTCCCACATGTTGAATGATATGCTCTGAGTTATCACCTGTTTCCACATGCCCTTGATGCTTTGGGACCTGCAAATTACTAAAAAACTCCTTTCGACATGACATATGATTGCTACATCCACTGTCTACATACCATAAATCTTCACTAGCTTGAGTTGTATCTTCACCATACCTCATGGCAAGTAAATAATCATTCCCTTGGCTGGATGATGTGTTTGCATAATTACCTTGCCCTCTATAATTGTTGTTGTTGTTGCTTTGATTCCCTTGTCTTTGAGCTCTATGATAGCATTCATTTGCAAAATGACCTGGCTTACCGCATACAAAGCATCCATTTGAAGTGGCTTGTCCTCTTCCACCAAATCTTGCACCTCTTCCTCTATTTGTGGCTCTTCCACCTCTTTGACCTGCATTTTCTTGTTGTCCTTGACCTCCTTGGTTGCTTTGATATCTTCCTCTTCCTCTTGAAGCACCTCGGTTGTGTCTTCCTCTTCCTCTACTTGCATACAACAATTGCCCTTGGCTATCCTTGGCGTTATGACCACCAAGGTTCATCTCCTCTGTCACCATGAGAGTGATTAGTTGATCAAAATCAGGAAGAGAGTCCCTTACATACATTGAAGTTGTGAAAGCCCTCCATTTTTCATCATCCCTAAGTCCATTTAGGGTGTGGGCGACAAGATCGTCATCATCTAGGGCACAACCGATTGACCCTAGTGCATCTGCAAGCTCTTTAACCTTTAATATGTAATCATTAGCACCTTGAGAGGGGCTTTTCCTAAGATTATTTAGCTCATTCTTGAGCTGAATTTTTCTAGCTTTTGTGGAGGTTGAATACAATCTCTCCAAGCACTCCCACACCTTCTTCGATGTATCCAAATCTTGAATATGCCCTACCATAGAGTTGCTAATATGCTGAGATAAAATGAAAATGACCCTTTTGTCCCTTTCATCCCACTCTCTTAATGCTCTTCTCTGATCATTGGTTGGATTTACCTCATCTATGTAGGGTTTTGGCTCTCCACCACTCACAAGTCCCCACAAACCTTTCCCCATCAAAAAATTGCTTATTCTAAATCGCCACGGTTGGTAGTTTCCTTTTTCGAGCTTCTCAATCTGAGCATTGAGATCAGCCATGGTGCCTCCTAACTCTTTTGAACCTCCCCCTTGATGCAATGAAGTTGAAAAGGATGGCTTTTACCTCAAAAAATAGAGCTACTCCTCTTGATGAAGCTTCGTCTTTGATTTGATGATGTATTTGCTTCCCCTTGTTGTTGACGTGCCCGTTCTTTGCTTCCTTCCTTCAAACTTTGATGAAGTCTTTACTTCACTTCATTAGCTCCTTCTTCTCTCTTTGATACTCCACTTATAGCTCTGATACCATTGTTGGAGGATAAACACTCCTATGTGCACAACAAAAGCAAATGAACCCTCCTAGGATCCTGAAATTTTTCAGACATAGGTTCTGTATTTTCTGAGTTTCTCTGAGTATATGCAGAGACTGAAAATGAAATTTTGCAGGCATAAACTAGACTTTAAGAGCTTTCAAATGAGATTAAAATCACTCCATTTGGATATTGGATAATGCCTCAACCAGCTGCAACAAAACAGATAACTTGATCTCTTCACAGAGTATGAGCTAACTGGACAGACACTGTTCTGGACATTTCTCTGCACATGTGCAGGCACTGAACCTGAGACTTATACCAGACAAAGTAGAACTTATAAGCTTTCCAACAAGACAAAAATCATTGCAAATGGATTCCTGATGAAGGAGAAACAACAATTACAAGACCGGGGGGTCTGCCAAAAACATCTAGATAGATAGAGTGTGTAAAAGTGAAATTTCTGCAAAATATGCAGAGAACAGCTAGTAGGGGGTGTGCTTAAGCAAGGGGGCAGCTTGAGCACGTATTTCCACGACTCTAAGTCATAATACAACTCATTAGAGGTTTTAAAGACCTCATACTAACCTCTTTAACCAATCAAAAGCATATACATGTCAAAAGTGAGGTCCAATCACATCAAGAGGTGAGCTAAATCTTCTCTAATCAAATTCTTTCCATTATGGGCATGATTTGATGCCTCCAACTCGTGGAAATCAGCCTCCTTTGATTGTGGATGATGTGGAAGGTTCAATTTGGGGCATGTTCCCACACTCTTGAGCTTGAAACACTTTCAACAATGATTACCACATCGGAAGCACAATATAAGCCTTACTTTGTCTTGCTAGGTGATTCTAATGCAAAGATTAAAAGGCATACATGGAAAGAGCCCACCTTTGCCACTCAGGTTGACCCAAATGATCTACCAGCCGAGGCATGAAAAGGCTCAATTTTTCAACCTAATTGGCATGAGAGACTATTAACAGATTACCCTGAAATGATGCACACATGGGAAACCATGCCACTCTATATTAAGTATAACCCATGTTATTGTCCAGTGGTCCATGATAGATCCTGACAAGCTTTTGCCATCAAAGTCCATAACAACAAAGGTTGTTCAGATTGGGTCAACTATCCATATTTTGCTCCACCTAGAGGGCCCCAATGGTGGCTTATATGATCTCTACCATACGTCATTTGTATTGTAAATACCATTTTCCATTATTTCTGCCCCATTTTGTGCAAGCCAAGGAGTCCTCAAGCTTGAGGAGTACTAGAAATATCTACGTACCAATTTTCATGATTTTTAGAGCTTGTTTGAGCCTCCAAAATAGCCTAGGAACCTAATTTTTAACTAGGCCGAACACTAGGTTTGGATAGGGCCAAAACCTAGTCAAAAACTATAAAAAGAGCTAGAGAGCTCATTTTTGGGGTTATCTTGTTAGAGTTTTGAGCTATTTTAAGAGACTTTTTGAGTAATACAAAGAACTCCATTGTTCCTCTCTTTGTTCTTGCCTTGTGTGCACGTGTGTGTATGTGTGTGCATGCTTCTATGCTTCTCACTCACACACTTGTGCCATCACTTGCTCATAGTCATCATACTAGTCCTCATGTCTCCATGGATTGACAATTGAGGTGGATCTCCTCACGTTGGTACTTGCCATTATGCTAGAGTGACAACAAGTGAAGGCTTTATCTTTATGCTTCATGAAATAAAGAATTGTCCATCTACTATAGTCATCTATGAATGAAACATGGTACCTTGATCCTGAGATTGATGGCTCTCTACTTGGACCCCACAGATCTGTGTGCACAAGCTCCAACTAGTCTTCATACATGTATCCTTTTCTGTTGAATGGTTGCATGTGTGATTTGCCAAATTGGCATGCTCCACATTTGTAAATCATGTGTTGCTTGGACACATTTGGAATGCCAAGCACACTCTGATCCCTGCATATTTGTTTTAGTGCCCTCTCACCTATATGACATAGTCTCTTATGCCATATTTCTAGTTCAAATAGGGTTTGATCTTTGTAATTGAAGACGACAATATTTTTGGTACCTTGAACTTCAAATTTAAAGAGTCTACCAGATTTCTCACCTTTTGCAACCCTCTTGAAGCCTTGTTGGGGGTCCTCCACATATGCTCCATACCTTGTGAATCTAACCTCTAAGCCCTTCTTAACAATCTACCCAACATTGATTAGGTTTTTTGTTATGGTTGGCACATATAATACCTTATTTAAGAGGTTCATGTTACCATCAGAAGCTTTGACATTTCTGATTTTCTTAATAGAATGCCTAGGGTCATCAACTATCTGCACTTCATGCTTCCTGGGGTTCTTCAAGATTAGACAACAATGCTACATTTCTAGCCACATAGCCAGAATCAATATAGAATAGATGCTCATCATCTTTACCTTGCTTGGATGTCATGTTGATGATCAATAGAGAATCCTCTTGGGCTTTTGTATGGTTTTGTAGTCTCTTCTACCTCTAAAACCTCCTTGATAGTTGTTGTTGTAGTCTTGGTTGTAATTATGATGGTAATTGTTTCCTCCATTATTGAACCTGCCCCTGGATTGTCCATAGCCTCCTCTATGGAAGCCTCTCCCTCTTTGATTCTTTGTGTTCTTGAAGCACCCATTTGTGGTATGATTGATTAAACCAGAGATATTCCAGGTGAAGAGTTGTATGATCCCTTGCCTTGCTTTCCTCCTCTCCCCTTCCTCTAGTACCTCTTCCTCTACCTGTAAAGTTCACTTGAGAGGTACTTGACTCTTCTTCATTCCTTTTACCTTTGCCTTTATCTTTACTCTTATTTCTATCTATGTAAAGGGCAGAAGATTGAATACCTCTAGAGTTATCTCCATTCTTGTTAAGATTTGTCTCATGTGTGAAGAGTTGCCCCATCAATGTGTTGAGGTGAGGTATCTACATGTCCATATATAGGTCCATTGCTATGGTGAAAGATTCCCATTTGTCATCAGTTTTGATGCCATTTATGATCTGCCTTACTATCTACTCTTCTTCTGTTTCTTCTCCAATGCTCCCAAGTTGGTCAACTACATCCTTCATCTTGGTCACATAGTCAGCTACACTTTGCTTTGGTTGCTTCTTCAAGGTTGTGAACTCCATCCAAAGCTGGTTCTTCCTAGCTTTTGTATTTGATGAGAAGTATGAAGAAAGTACTTCCCAAGTCTCTTGGGAGGTCTTGCAATTCCTAATATGAGGTAATAAGAAATCACATATTGAGTTAAGTATATAAGACTTGACTAGAGCATCCTTTGCACACCATGTAGCTAGTCTTTCTTTCTCTTCTCTTGTAGGTTGATGTTTGCTTCTGAATATTGGCATTTCTTCATCTCTAGAGATGTATCCATAAAAAATTCTTCCTTGAAGATAAGCTTGCATCCTTACGGACCATGTTGGATAATTGCCCATGTCCAATTTGTCAATGAATGATGGAAATCTATCTCTCATTTTGCTTTGATGTTGCTTTGATACCACTGTTTGAGGAGATGATGGATAGATTCTAGAAATGAAGTGGTGCTGCAAATCCCTGCTTCACACCAGTGAAGAACAAGTTGAGGGGTGTAAAGTAGACTCCTTGAGCTTCCCAAAAATCACAAATGATCACCTAAGTGCTTTGGAGTATCATCCTCTCATCAATGGATCAAAACAGATGAGTAGAAGATTCAACTATAAGCTAAGACTTGCTATTTTGGGCAATACACATGCTTAGTAAAATGAAAAATGTTCTCAACCTGCTACCAATTGATGAAATTCCTTTTGGGAGTATCTAGTTGACTTAGATAGCTACCAAGCACAAGTTATTTCACTTGAAATGATCAAGTGTACTCTGAGAATTAAGCTTAGCAAGCTAAGTGATCATCCCGACATTTTCAGGTTTCTATAGTATGCACACCAATGAGCACAATTTTGAATATATCTCAAGGTTGAGTAAAGCAATGATAATGAAACTTTGTAACAATAAAATAGATAGTATGCTGAATCTAAATAACTTTAAATCACATCAAATGATCAAGTATGCACTGATAATCAAGTATGAGAAGATCACTGTTCTGAGATGAACTTGACAGAGAAGAGAGAATGAGATATGATCACATAGAGTTACAAAAACATTGGCAATATATAATTGCTCAATGTGAGAGTAGTGATGGAGCTATGGAATGAGATCTCTAATCACTATAAATCTCTCTCAAATGATCTCCAAAATTGGGCTGTATCCCACACAATATTTTGATCCATTTTTATAGTTTGGAGTTGGAGCCAATTTTTTGAATTCAAATTCATGCTCTTACCATAAAGTGAATCCTAAACTTTAGAACCTTATTTCTCATCAATCACCTACCAAGTGACTCGTGATTTGATTCCTCCTTACTCCACATGAGAGTAGTGCAATTAACATATGCACTTTTACAAGGATAAAAATAAGTGCATTGTACAAGGGAATATTCATATGTGGATTCAAATGATTATATGAAGTGAATAACAATTTTTTCAGTATGTAGGATTGGACTCATTTGCACCAACAACTCTATCATAACTTACCTTTGATGTGGTTGACTTTTCTGATTTCGATATTATCTTCTCTAGCCTCTCTAGTAATCCATCAAAGTGCTATTGTGCCTTGGGTGAGTTAGTGCAATTGAAAAGACGGTTGGCTTCAAGCATGCTTTGAGCCAATTCCACCATTTTCTCACAAAGATTTGTTCTTTCAATCTCTAGGTCAGCTCTAGGGTAACACTTGTCATGTTTTTTCACATTTGGCCCTTCTTGGATTCTAGCCTCATATGCTTTGAGCATCATATCTAAATCCTCAGGAGTGGGATTTGTTAAGAACAATCTTGCTCTAGGTGGTGATGGTGTTATATGAGGGTGATTCGATGGTGATGGTAGTGGTGGTGGTGATATGTGAGAGTGTGTTTGAGAACAATTTCTTTAAGTTTTTCTTTGTTCTCTCTTAGGCTTGCTTCCACTTCACTCATCTTCTTTGTCCATTGTCTTTTCATTCATTCATGGCTATCTTTCCTAGCTCTCAATTGTTTTTTTGTTGTGCTCTTAGTCTCACTGTTGTCTAGGATCTTCTCTTGACCTATGGCTTGGTCTGTAGGGCTTGAGCTCTAGTTACTACTTGCACTGGGGATGTAGTGATTGAACTTCCACTAGATTCTACCACCAAAAATACCATTAATAGGTGTGATTCTCTGTGCATTGGTTGGGTTCTTTGGGAAATCCTGTAGGAGATGCTCCTTATTGCAATCATGACAAAATCCTTGAATGGTCATTGCTTGTGGCTATCCTCATGTAAGGATTGGAAAATATCTAATGAAGTGATATCCTTGAAATCTATTGCATGGTACTCGGGGTCCTTGGGGTCTCATTTGTCTTGTTTTGGTCTTAGGGTTAGGCTTGGTGTACATTACATTGAATATTCTGGATCCCAACTAAGTTCACTAGGGTTTTCATAGGGGTAAGTCTCATTATGCTTTGGTGAATCCATGTAGTAAGTTGGTGGACTATCCACATGTGTTGAGTAGAGGCTATAAGCATTTGGATCACTTTTCAAAATCAAGGGAGGTGCAAGCACTAAGGCTCTACTCAAGTTTTCTTCTACTGGTGCACACTTTACTGTGATCACATTGGCTAGGGGAGGAGGCTGTTGGCCAAACATTGGTTGAGGTCTATCTGAGCTTGGTATTCTAGCTGGTAAGGCTACTGTGGTCTAAAGTATTGCTGAGGTAGGTACTGATTTGGATATCTTCCCTATGGTTGATATGGCTGTGGATAATTTTGCCTCACCACCTACTTGTTATAAGGGCAGTCCTGTGCAGTGTGGTTTGTGTATCTCGTCTCAATGGTGCAATACTGACCATTAGGGTTTCCTTGGGGTTGAGTCATTATTGGGAAAACATTAGCCATGTGGTCTGCTCCACAGTTGTAGCATCCATTCATTGAGATCATCCTAAGGGCATGTTTACTCAAGAATCTCAATTTCTCTACTAGTTTCTCTGCTAAATCCTCTATTGAAGTGGATGGTTTAGAAGTGAAGTTAGCAGCACTATCTAAATCTTTATAGACCTTGGAAATCTCTAAATCTTCCCTTAAGTTTTCCTCAATGTCTATGCACATACAAATGCACTGTTCTACGGTTCTAGTATCTTAGATACGTATATGATCTCGATTCAACACTTAGCAATCGATCCAAAAATAATGCCACTTGCTTCACTGGGGTGCTAGTTCTAGAACAAGGTATCTCTCTAGGTATTGTCTAAACTGTCTTCTTGCTAGTCTGATCGTCTCATGGGATGCTTGCTTGAAGCTATGGATGAGGAATGACGTATAGTGCCTGATACCACTCTTGGAGAATTCAATGATAAAGGCTTCTAGTAGTTGAACAATGTTTTTTTTAATTGACCTTGATGTAATGGTTGAAACCATATCAAGTGTTTTTCAAAGTTAGGCCAAAGGAATTATATTGAGTGAACAACTCATCCACTTGTTCAACTCTTAATACTTGTCTGAACTCTGCTGTGTGATCATATGGGTCTCTAGTGCTATCAAATTAGTTCTTGATGGACTTAACCAGTTGTGTAGGCCTCAAGATCCTAGGGTGTTCTCCAGGTGTTTGTTGGTACAAGCCAGGGAAATCAAGGCCTTACAAGATAGGGAATCCACCAAAGGGAGTTAGAACAAAGGGAGAGCCAAGCAACATTAAGCAGGCAAAGCAGTCAACATAGATCTAGCAAGTAGACCACATAATTTCTCATGGAGAAATATTTCCCAAACAATGATTTTAGTCACTTCACACCATTGTAAATACCATTTTCCATTATTCCTACTCCATTTTGTGCAAGTCAAGGAGTCCTCAAGCTTGAGGAGTATTAGAAGTATCTTTGTACCAATTTTCATAATTTTTAGAGCTCATTTGAGCCTCCAAAATAGCTTAGGAACCTAGTTTTTAAGTAGGCAAGACACTAGGTCTAGACAAGGCCAAAACCTCATCAAAAACTATAAAAAGAGCTAGAGAGCTCATTTTTGAGGTTAGCGAGTCGGAGATTGAATCTAGTTTTGAGATTTGTATACTTTCTTCGGGATTGTTAATAGGAGATTCCATTGTTCCACTCTTTGTCTTGCCTCGTGTGCATGTGTGTGTGTGTGTGCATGCTTGTGTGCTTCTCACTCACGAACTTCTGCCTTCACTTGCTCATAATCATCATACTAGTCCTCATATCTCTAGAGATTGACAATTATGAGGTGGATCTCCTCACATTGGTACTTGCCATTGTGCTAGAGTGACACCAAATTTGGCATCGTTGCTGGGGAGAGAGCTTCGACGACAAGCGTGTGATGGTAAGACATGGAGTTGTGATGTTGGAGTCATATGTAATTTCTTTACTTTTCCTTATTTTCTCTTTCTTACTTCATCACCATCATCACCATTATCATCCTCACCACCTCTCACCTCCATCTCCATCTTTGCTGCATTTTCAGTTTTTTTGGTCATATCACCTTCCCCACTTCATTTCCCTCATTTCACTAGTGAGAGAGCAAATTTGTGTGTGCTATTTTTGCATGTTTCTTGAGCATTCTTGTAGGTACGAGCTTCCACAATATCTGTAGCAACTCCAACAGGTGCAAAAAATGTTTTCATAGGTCTCGAGGCATTGACCTCTGTCAATTGCAATTGACAAAAAAGTGGTTATTTGGTAAAACTAAGTACATATTCATAATAGAGGGAGTATTTACAAATAAGATAGTCAAGGAATTTTGGTTGTTGTGTGGAACAAGAAGAGAATGATAAATGGTTGAAATTGGCACATGTAGGTGCATTGGGGAAACATCATTCAAAGAATAAAACTTTACAGATAGTAGCACTTAGGTGTATATTGGCCAACGGAAGTAGCTATCTATAGATTGATCAAGGATTGTCCATTTTGTATTAGCAGACCCCCGATTGAACATGGAACTGTACCAAGTGTCTTTGGTTCCTGATTAGAGAATCCCTTTAGTTGACTTTCTAAGAACTAAAACATTTTAACAAGACATAACTTTAGCATGATGAAGGAGTCTAGAGCAAGAAGCTCAAGACTGTATGCTCATTGGTGATAATCTTTACAAGCATGGAAGAGATGGATATTTGATATTATGTATACACAAAAGCGAGTATCAAAAGATCTTAGAAACTGCACATGGTGTTGTAGGATGACACTTTGGACTTGATCGAGTGATCAAAGCTATAATATTTTTAGGTTATTGGTGCCCACTCTTCATATGAATGCACATACCTATGTGAAGAGGTGTGACGTGTGTCAACGAGCTCAATATCCTATCCACTAAGCCCCATGATGGGAGAAGTGCATTCTCCAAGTGGGTATAGGCTTTCTAGGTCCGATTAAGGCCTAGCTAAAATCTCCCATGCTGAATACATCATTGTGGTCACATATTATCTTATCAAATGGGTAGAAATAAAAGCCACTAGGAAGAACAATGCATAGATAAGAATGCAATTTTTGTTTTAGAATGTATTCACAAGATAAAGATTGCCTATAGAGCTGGTAAGTGATAAAGGAACACACTTCTTAAATGAAGTAATTGAATATCTATTACATGATTCTCTGTTGATTCACAACAAGTCTCCACCATTCCATCCCCAAGCAAATGGATAGGTTGAAAGCATGAATAAGATCCTATGCAATGTATTGACTAAGCTTGTACATAATAAATGTTAAGAATAGGATAAACAACTACATCATGTTGTATGGGCATGTTGAGTGGCCTACAAAATAGTACTCAATGCCACTCCCTTTCCAATTGTTTTTGGCTAAAACGTAGTGCTTCCACTGGACTTTTTGATACTCACTCTAAAGGTTGCACAAGAGAATCAATGGATTGGCCATGAGATATCATCCACGATCTTGGATTTAGAATGCTTAGGAGAGATTAGATTGAGAGTAGCAATAGGAATATATGAGGCAAAGAAGAGACAAAAAGCATATTTTGATGCACATGTTAAAGATAAAGGATTTAGACTCCTTGACTTATTGTTTTGGTATATACACTAAAGTAGTATGCTCGTAAAACGAAGAAACATGGCTATGAGCCTATGAGCATCAATAGAATATCGACCAATGGTGCAGCCCAGTTAGTCACTCTAGAATGAGATGTGTTGCCCAATTACATAAGTGGTTACTGAATCAAGCTCTATCAAGAGCAATTGATAGAAGAAATGCTTACACGACTCACTATCGCCAAGAAACATAAAGAGTAAGAGAGAAGAATATGAGAAGAAGTTCAAACCAAAGCTCTAAAATGGATGAAAAGAATGAAATTCAGACAATGGGGTTTTAGCCAAGTTAGAAACAACAATGTTAAGAGGTTTCATCTTGTGAATGTCCTTCCCCACTCCGATGCCCCTATATTTCACATGGAAATGTGCCAAACTAATAGGAATACCTGTCCTAGCATAGTTGATAGACGACCATTCATTTCGGTTGAGCTAGGATAGGGCACCATAATCAAGATTGTTAAATCCTTGATTGACTCACGAGCTACTATGAGTTCCATAAGGTATTCTAACTCTCATGATATGAGCCTACATGTGAATCCAACTAAGGATTATCTCATAGGATTAGGAGGTATGGAAATACCTTGCATGGATGAAACTTCCCATCTCAATACAAGATGTCCCAAGGATAGTAAAATTACTACTATGCCATGATGAAGGCCTTAGTGAGTCTTTAATCTTGGGTGAAGACTAGATCTATGATCATGTGGTCAACTTAAACCTTAGAAGTCATCCTCTTTAGGTTTGGGTAAGAGAGCAATACATTACGATAGAACTAGAAAGTATGACCAATGATCACAATCCAACATAGGCCCTTAATTCTTATAAGTCTAACCTTGAAGAAAAAGATGTTGCATGTGCCCCCACATTTTTTGTGCAAAATATTTCGTACTCTAATGGATAAATCAGGCAATTTGTGGAGCTCTCTTCTCTTCCAAAGATGAGTGTCATATTGACAACTCAAACAAAGAGGCATGCAAGGCAGCTACAAGAGACTTGTGAACCAAGAAGAAAGCTCAAATCTCCTCCCTCAAACTCTTACATTCTAGGCAGTCATGATCCACCCTAACCCCTAGGTCTCCTAGATGAAAAGTTATTGTATGTAAATCATCATGTAACTTTATTCCTAGAAAAATTTGGAAATAGGTGTTTAGCCTCTGAGTCCAAGGAAAAGTGCCTTTACACGATGATGTTTTACCCAATTCTCCTCAAACTAGGTCAATTTTGGTTTCCCCTAAGTCCACAAGTTCACTCCAAATTTTTGATGGAGGAGGCGAGAAAACGCGCGCGATTGGATATCCACCTCCAGTGGTTGATTCCTGTAACCCCCCTTTATTCACTCAACCCCCTCCTTTCACGTCGGGTTCACTCATGTGGTCCGGTTCTTGCGCGCTCAGAGGGGTGCACACAGGGTGCCAAGAAAGGGCACTACTTCTTATCTTTTCTTGTATACTGATTAAAGTGGCCCTCACGTTTAAAACACAAATGGGAAATTAAACATTGCGCACATTGAGCTGCTTGCAAATAATGAAAGTCCCATTATATCTATATGTTGAAGTTCAGTTCTTCAATTGCGTTTGTCCATTTAGAAAGGAGGACATAAGTTTTATTTCTATGTATATTCTCAAACACATTTACTCCAACCTCCCATCCATTTTCCTCGCTACTTTTTCCTCGTCCATTTCGGGCACAAGACAACACAATATCCTACATTTTATTTTTCTGCATAAAAAATGATAATTTAGTTGCACAAAGTTTCGCCATTAGTTTTATGAGAAAGTGTGTAGAGCTTATCACTTTCTATCTCAAAGTATGTATGTATGCGTCAAGTGAAGCCCTATCGTGGATCTTAGTTCATCAAAATCCAAACCTTTTGGTTTGGTACGATATGGTAAAGTGTATTAATCACTAAAAAACGGAAAAAAACTCAGGACAAAAGAAGCGACGGCATTATAACCCAAGCATAGGTCTTGAATTACACGAATTACACAACATAATGAGCGCATAAATTGAGCGCTTCAGATTTAACTTGAAATGGATACATAAAACTCCAAACAAAATATGTAAAAGAATGACGTACCAAGATTCAGGAAAACAAACTAATTCTGTAATTGTAACTAGTGCAGACGAAATACATAAGATGCCAAAAATGCATGCACCTGTACAAAGCTGGATACCATGATAGCACTGCCGCCCAAACATATGTAATATTGCATCCTCCCTACTTTATTATCTGCAAAATCTGCTTCAAGCTCTGTTTACAAAATCTGCTGGGCGTGAACACTTACCTGTTCGAACTTTTTAGCACCACTTTATCATTCAAATTGTTTCTTCCAGAATTGAAATTCTCATCCAGATAGTTCACTGGTTAGGTCTGCAGTAGTTGAGACACTTGAATCCTAGGCTTCTTCTTTTTGGTTCATCGCTCATTTGCTTCAATGTCATTCCGTTTTTTTTTTTTTTTTTTTGCAAAGTACAACCATCTTCTTATGTAAAAGAAATATTGAAAGCACAACTATTTTTTGAAGCCCACAACAGCACAGTTTAGCTGTTTTAGAAACCTATCATTAGAATATGTTTAGATAAGGTCATATTCCACAACAATAAAATCCAGACTGCAGATCCGAACAGTATTTGGATTGGACAAAAGTTCAAAAATAACTTGAGATAGAATTTCCGCATGTCACAGAAGGTTTTAAAAAATTAGAATATCAAGACATCAACATAAAGGTAATCATAAGCCAACATGCACAGACGTCTTGCGCTTTTCCTGTATCAGATTTAACTCCTATGAATCACGAGGATGGCTGATGAATCGGGAATGCATGGTGTTAAGGAACATAATCCTGATAGAGGTCAACAAATGATATTTGCAAATTGTTTAACTCAGATCATAAGAGAAAACAGAAAACCTACAATTCATCCATCAAATCCTCGAGTCGTCAGCTTCCCCCTTCAATAATCTTTTGAGCGCTATCTCTGTCATGTTCCACCTTTGTCATGCATCTTCTCTCTTTATAGGTCGACAACTGTGGAAGATCGGCGTAGCACTTTTTTCGCTCTCTCTCTTCATAAGTCTTCCTTTCCCCTTCGACTCTGATGATTAGCCAACGCAGAATAGATGCAGCAACGGAATGTGATACCTTTTCTTGGTCAATACTTGATGAGGCCTTCTTCTTCTTCACTGCTTGATATCGGCAAAACTCGAGAGAGAGGAGAAAAAAAACCCCCCACTTTCTTGCTCGACAACAAATTTAAGAAGCAAAAAATGATCGCGCCCTTCCCCCTCCGGGATACCTGCACAAAACCATTACCAAAAGAAAAAACAATCCTCCCTCTTTATGGCAGAACCCCCTTTTTCCAGTATTCCCTGAAGAACAAAACAAACCATAAAACGAAAAAGAGAGGTAACGGTCTGCCGCCCAATTTGTGGAAAAAAAACAAAAGAAGTTTCTACTTCCTACACACAAAACAGAAAGCTGCAAATTTGGCTTTTTATTCTCTGACAATTAAAACAACCAGCCTTTGGGATGAGAACAACAGAATGGCTGAGCACCTCCACATCTCTGAATTTTTTCCAACGATGTGTCGAAGATCAATTTCCAAAAATCGGTCAAGCGATTGTATTTGATGTTTGATAAGAAAGCATCCCTCCTCGAAACGAAGCCGCTTCGAATTTCCTCTGCACGTCAGTATTTCCTATGTTCTTAGGAGGCTTCTCCATGCTCAATCCCTGTGAAGCAGCTTCTCAGAACCCTCGATGATCAAATATCCTCCACTTTAAAAGCACAATGGCCTTTTTCAAGTGAAACCTGTTCTCCACATCCCTGCAATCTGCAATAAGAAGATCCCACCATCACTGGAATCCTCCAAATCAAAACATTCTTCACAGTTTCTTCTTGTTCGAGTTCTTGTCCTTTCCCGTTCAAACAGCCCATGCTTGACTTCTCATTATAATTCGTAGTCGATAGCCCTGCTTTCTTTTACCAATATCTCCAAATACTTCTCATCAATTATCAAATCAACTCTTCAAGTACCTGAAATCAAACGTATTTTCCTACCAAATAGAACCACATTAGTGCATCAAAACCAACCATTTCTTGAGCTAACAATAGGTACCTAAATAGTCCCATGCCCAAGATAAACCACCATCTTTAGATACAATGTATAAACTAAGAATCATCTCTTGTAATCCCATAAGGGAACTAGGGAAATTCAAACTTTGTAACCAACCGTCTAAGCGAAACCTGTAACGAGAGCATACTGAGCTAATTCATTTTCCCAAGTATGCATACAGGCACTGCACCAACTCACAACCTCACATCACAAGACACTCCCCTTAAACACCCACTCTCACACTACACAAGGATGTAAGGGAAACGTGTCAGTATTGTAAAGGGAGCAAGGTCTTTTTTGGGTTTCCTTGACAATATTAATGTGTTTTCCTTATTATATGAGATCCACAAAGAGCATGAGCACTTAGAAATATACAATGGCAGAAGCAAGAACAAGCTCACAACCAACGAACATCAACTCTTGGCCATCAAGGAACACCCTTCTAAGAGGGCTCCTATGTTTCATAATTATAGGAGTATGATTCCAATCTAGGTCCCACCTTCAAGATGCAAAGAGAGGGTGCATGCATAGTATCATTGGTTCAATGAGTAAGTAGGACCTTTGGGGGATGTACCTCACATATGGGAGTCCAAATGCGAGTTTAACAATACATGGGGCAGATTTGAGTTCTTCTCTAGAGAATTTGAGGAATTAAAGAATGTGCCAAGCTTGCAACATATTTGGCATGGAATAGGCTTGTTGGGGTATTTCAATGAACAATTACCCAAAATAAATTTCCTAAGAAGCTATTGTTTGATCCACAACCTTCACCCTAGAGGAAACAAGAACCTTCTTGGTTCATTTTTGGTACCTTCTCTAATGTCCAACCCAGAGTTGAAAAGATTGAAGTTGTCATAGAAATTGGTAAGTGAGGCTTTGAACATGCAACAAGGCAGGCACGTTTCATATAGATAAGGAGACTCAAATCCTAGATGCAATGAAGAAGAAAGATTTTTTGAAGATCCATCAGATGTCGATGATCACAGCAAGTTTCTTAGTATCACTCAAGATGTGTATGCAACATTTTGCTTTTCCTGGGATGGATGAGTTTGTTCAACTAGACGAAAAGATTTGGTTCAGCCTCTACCTTGCATAGTCAACCAAAATAAAAATCATTCTTCCTCATTGGATCATAGATCACTTTTATGCACCTAATACATGATGGTAACAAATCCGATGTTAAATGGATGTTGTGCAATCACATGGTTTATTTATATATTTTTGGCATACGATGTCCCAATAGAGCAATAGTAACTAGAGCATAATTATAGTTGCTTAAGCAAAAGATGGTCATTGCTCCACAACCAAAGAGGATGCAAGACAGCATTCCCTATATGCAACTGAGAGGTGTAGTCATGAAACTTGAAGTATCACCATAGGGGGAACTAACTGTCCCTCCTTTCACAGTTTGACTCCTCGGACCCACAAAAGTTCAAGAAACAACCACTACCAATGCAACTACCATAGCACAACTCTTACCCCACCCCTTCCAATTGACTTTGAATTTCAAGTAAGTGAAGGCCTTGACGATATGGATACTTTTGACTTTGAACAGGTCCTGCAAAGGATTTTGCTCTCAGGCATGGAATTCCGATTGGAAGAAGAAGATAAGCTTGAACAACAGTTAGAAAGCATGATGAACAACAACACATAGAAGGAAAATGCCATGTCCATTGGGAGGAAGAATATCACTCAACCAGATCACATGAAGAAGACAGACATCCAAGGAATGAAGAAGGTGAAGGTGACCCTGCATATACTGTGACTCTTAAGAGATTAGGAAAGACCATGGAAGATGTGCAGGACCATAGTCGCCTATCTGAGCAACCAAGTTTGGACATCATGGAGCAATTATTAGAGGTAGATGATGTGGAGCCCTAGTTTATCAAATCCTTATGTGCACTATCCAAAGTCGTAGGACTCTAGTGGAAGCAATTAATCACATCTGGAAGAAACCAAGTATGCAATATGATGAAAGATGCCTCAAGTCCATTCCACAACCAAACAAAGACATACGAATACCCATAACTTCTACTACAACATCTACCACTACCCTTGTCACCACCAAACTTACTTCCACTTCTACATAAGAGCACTACCAAAACATCACTCAAATAACCAAATATATCTTCCATAATCCTCGTAACTCACCCTCCAGAACTATGGAGCCCATTTTAAGCTCTACCATTGAAGTACAAATAGCTAGAGAGCCTTTGACTACAATAATGTGAATCCCTAGTTTTGCATTCCATGGCCCCATATCACATACCCAACTTTCCTCCTCCCATGACAACGCATTGTATCATGCTAGTGCCTCCACAACCACAAGTTTCCTATCAAAGCCAATAGTTAATCATCCTAACACCACCACATTGTTCTCTCCTCTCTAACCATCCCGCTTTGTTCCCACACACAGAACACTATTTTTTACCACTCCAATTTTCCTTAGCCTTTTCTTCTTCTTTCCAACCACATCCCACATGTAATTCATGGTGGGACACGTCTACTTCTGCACATGTTTGAGAAGGTCCATTTTATTTGCCACCTCATCCTCAAAATTCAACACAATTTTTATCAAGTATTGCATGCTCACTGTTATGCAATGCACCCACAATCTCACTATTCACAATTGATTCCATGCACACTAGCATGCCTGAACCCATGGAAATCTCACCTTCACTCACTCCACCTCCCCCACCCCCCACAATACCACAATCCCCAATCCCCTCTCTAACAACATCACCACCACCCACTGTTGCATTTTCCATAGCATCCACTCTCTCCATCACCATTCCCTTTCCCCCTACATCCTACCCTCTCAACATTGCATCTACAGTGCATGGATCCATAATCAACTCCACCATCGCAACAATGGTAAATTGTGCGAACCCGTTATGATAGGAGTACGATTTGTTAACATAGAGGAACACTACACTCCAAGCTCAATCGACTCATTTGGAGGAGAGAATTTCAGATCTATTGGATACTAACACTTTGTTACAAGACCAATATGCCACCGTACAAGTCTCACACAATCAGTTAGAGGCACAGATATAGGAAATGGATAAGCAAGCATGTAAGAACTTGGAGGACCATCTATACATACAAATGGAATGGAATGGCGAGCTCGACCATAACATGGCATTACTGAGATGAAATTTGATTGCAGTGAAGGAGAAGAACCAAAGGCTTTAGCAATAGAATGCGGAGAATTTAGAGGCGACCATCAAAAACATGTTAGGTGCTTCCATTAGCCCTTCTAAGTTTTGAAGCGGTTCCTCTTAAAAAGATTAGAATTATTTTGGAAGACTATGCCAATCTATTATAATATCAAAATAAGTTAACAAAAGAGGTCCCCTAGCTGCAAAGGCAACCACCTACAGGACTTTCCACACCACCCATAAGAATCCTTGAACCTCTTGCATCTAGTTTAGCAACATATGAACTTATTGATTTACAAAACCAAATCATTGAACTACAAGCGTGGATTCAATAGTATGAGCAGCCTCCTTCACCACTTGAGGCACTTGAAGCAAAAGAGACCATGGAGATCACAGTTAGCCAAACTTTTGAAGAAGAATATGATCCACAACCAGCACCAAGAGGTAGGGTCACAATGGAAGGCCAAGATACAGTCGATCTACCCAGGCTAGTATGGCTAAAGCAAGTGCAAGAAATCAATCAAATGAATGAGGAATGAGTGGAATTCTAGTTGCAATGGGAGCTATATAGCATCGGATGGTCAACTAGGGCTGACCTTGTATAAGGAGATCAAGGAGGCAACCCATCAACTATGACTCCTGACTAATGAGAACATCCTTGATTGTTTGGACGTACACATGACTTAATTTGCAGCATATTTGACAACACAAGCAAACTCGTATATGTCCAAAAGAAGTCATGAGAACAACTAGAACAACACATGATAGGGTGTAACCAAACTAGAATCTTATATTACTCAATGAGGAAGAATTACAACTGCATGAATCCATTGAGTCTTAATAGAGTTTTAGATCGAGGGAAATCTTTTTCTCACAAGCACACTCATATAGAAATTTCACCATTGTTAAACACCAACATAATAGTAATTTAAAAGTAATACAAATTCTTCAAAAGTCCCTATTGAAGTAATACAGATGCTTGTATCAAAGATGGATTTCATGTCACAGATACCAACACCTCCCAAAACTTAGTGTCCTTTCCACCATTAGAAGAACTACTATAGGGCCAGAGGAAAGGAAGAAGCTTTCTTTATGTCTGAGTTCGTGGAGCTTCTACATGTGTAGCTCTATGTCTATCCCCCGTTCTCTGTGTATATGGTGATTGTCCCCCCTGATCTCTATATATCCTATGCCTCTTCAAAAGGCCTGCTTTTATACTAGTAGGATCTAGCTTGCAAAACTGCATCATAATGGATTTGATTCCCCAAATTTTTCCATTCACATGTGCAAATCCTACTGGGATCTTTGGTTTGCACCCTAGAAAGGCATTACAGATGGCAACCTTAAGTTGGCAGCATGGATAATGGCTGTAGTTAATGTCCCTCTCATCAAAGCTTTTGTATAGTAGGAATGCTCATGGGGGCATAATAGTATTTTGGGAAGCACACTAATCTGACTAGTAAACATTTTCTTTAAAATATTCTAGGCCCGATTCTTCATGGCTGGTTGCTTCTAAAATCCGTAGGCAGAGTTCTTCATAGGTGGTGCCACTTTTGCTTAAAACAGGCTGGCCCCGAATTTCCAAGAGTGGCCTAACTTCAAAAATAGACTGAATTGGTATGAAAAGGATCTTCTATGTGAAAACTGGTATCCTAAACATCCACTAGATGTATTGTGCCCAATTCAAAAGTTTGTTCCACCTTCGAGTGGACACGGGACCAAAAAACATGTGTGAAGAGAGATTGTACTCTAGATCCAAGGACCAAAAAAGGGAGATTGATGGGTTTTTTGGATTCTATATTTAACAAAAGTTGGGATATGTACAATGGTACTTTTTTTCCTTAATCTAGGTGTGGTATAACTTGAGCCTTGGTATGTTTATAAGAGGTCAGCACAGTTAAGCGAGCTGCTCGCTTCTCATATCCCCATCAAAGCATATTTCTAAAATTTTTCCTCACCTTGAGGAATGTTTGCCAATTTGTGGAAACTTTCCATAATCCACCTATCATCTATTGTAGCTTCCTACTTCCTCTGCCTCGTTTAAAGAGATGCTCTTTTTTGATAGCTTGCATCTTGTCTGATTGGTCACAACTCCATTAGATGATTGATCTTAACCCTTCTAGCTCCCATCATTCATTTGTTCATTCCCCCGAGTTGTCTGTCTTCCTTGTTTATGTCTTGATTAGGCCTTAGAGAGATCTTCTCCAGCTAAAACTATTGCTTCCATTTTTCCTTTGCCACCCTTGCCTGGCGTTTGATGCTTATCACACCCATCCATTGGGATAACCATATCCAGAGCATGATTCTACGCTTTATTGTTCTTGCCCCTGTTGATATATTTAGATAGTGATGTGTGTGAATACTCTAGGACCGCTGGGGCACTTTTTTCCCTCTTTAGGAGGTTTTTTCCCCTGGCTTGTATGTACGCCTATTGCCTAATGGGCTGCTCATCTCTGTACATTCTAGTGGTAATACATTCAGTATTGTGTGTTGAGCTCCAAGTTTCTACTTCTTCTTTCTACAGTTTGCATGCTTTAGTAGACATCTAAATCCAACAATTGGTATCAGAGCAGGTTGCCGCTTCATCTAGGGCGTCGTCGACACCTCGCCGGTTGTAGTCTCAAAATCGCACAAATTTTGGTGAGCATACTCAACGTGTTTCTGAGATCAAGACTAATTCTCTTTGTGGTGCCAAAATCGCAATCTGAGCTCGTTTTGACCTCTGAACGCACTATCACAGTGCTTGTGCAGGATATTTTGTCTTTTTGTGCCAAAGGTATATACTAGTTTTTCTTCACCAGTATAAGCGTCTCAAATTCTTCTACATGCTTAGCAGAATTCGTTTTGGCAGCTTTGTTCAACTTTTTGAGATACAATCAATTTTTTCCATCAAGGTATTTTAGTCACTGGCCATTGTTGAAAGCAGTGATGTATTTCATATGTTGGCTGTTGAGGATAAGTTGGATGGTACCAACTACCCATTGTGGGCTTATATGATGCAACATGTATTGGTTGCAAAAGGACTGTGGAACATTGTGTAGGGTGTTGAAAAACATCCTATTACACCTGCAACTCTTACAACTGCAGGTACTGAAGCTGATGCAGAAGGTGTCGAAGATGATGATATTCTGCATATTCCTATTCGTGCTGCGGTTTGTGCTGCACCTACTACATAGCAAATTTGTTGGGATGGTAGAGATGCCGAGACACATGCATTGATAGCTTTGTCTATCAAACGTGCCATTATTCCTCACATTCACTCTTGCAGAATAGCTAAGGATGCTTGGGATACACTTACCACATTGTACCAAGCTAGAAATGAGGCTCGTGTTGCTTACCTCCAAAAATAGTTGGAGAGTGAGCACATGAATGAAGGTGATTCTATGGACAATTTTCTAACAAAGATCAAAGACTTGAAAGAACAATGGATTTCTACTGATGAGGTTATACCAGATAGCTCATTTGTGAAGACCGTTCTTAATGGTCTTCCTGATTCATATAAGAGTTTTGCTTCTACTCTTCAGTTGATGATGAAAGGCAATCCAACTGCCTTGTCATTTGAGGAGCTAGTCTCTGTTCTGTTGCACGAAGATTAGTCTAGGCAGAACATGTCCATTATGCATGTTGCAGATTAAGCTTTCCTGGCTAGTCAGAAGGGCAAAGGAAAATGGAGCTCTTCAACTAGTAACCAGAAATCGGCTAATTCCGCACAATCGAAGAGGGAAGACAAAGATGAAATGAAATCAGAAAAGCAGAAATTGTTTTGCAAGTATTGTAAAGGAAATGATCATATCATAAAGAACTATCAAAAACTGGCTGCTAAAGAGGCAAAGAAGAAAGAGGCTGGAATGGTAGTTGAAGAGGCCTCTACACAAAAAACAGAGTCTACTAATCTTGTGTAGGAAGAAGAATGGGTGTTTACTACTGTTTGCAGTTTTGACCCATCTTCTCATGAGCAGTGCATGTCTGCAATAGACTCAGATGTTTGTTACTTTGACACTAGGGCGACCAAACATATTATCTCGCAGCGCAGTTTCTTCTCTTCACTCGAGCTTGCCCCTATAGGGAATACTATCACATGCACCAACAACTCCTCTTATCTTGTTATGGGATTCGGTAAGATCATTTTGACTACTGTTGATGGTAGTTCTTTCACTTTATCAGATGCTTTGCTTGTGCCAGGGATCAAGAAAAATCTGTTATCAGTTTCCACATTAGCCAAGATTGGCTTGCTTGTGAAATTTGTTGATGACAGATGTACAGTTCATGATCTGTCAAATGGCGACGTGATTATTGCTTCTGGCCTTTTATGTCATGGGCTGTATAAGCTCATAGACTATGAAAGATCTGTAAATGATTTGGCATGTGAAGTACATGATTCTCAGGCTATGTCAGATGCAAAGCTTTGGCATGCACACTTTGATCATTCGAATTTCGCTAGTTTGCTATGCCTGCAGAAATCTGAAATGGTGTCCTCTTTGCCCAAACTTGAGGCACCTGGAAAACATGTTTGTGAAGGTTGTATTTTGGGAAAAATGTAGGGTTCCTCCTTTCCAAAAGATGGTTCAGTTCGGGCTACTCAGAGATTGCAGCTTGTACATAATGATGTCAACGATCCTATGCATACACCTTCTTTTGGAAATTATCTTTACTTTGTGACTTTCATCGATGATTTTTCCAAGCATGCATGGGTATATCCATTGAAGGCAAAGTCCAAAGTGTCCATGTGCTTCAAACAATTTTTGGTTTTGGCTAAAAATCTGTTAGCATGTAAAATGGGCACCCTCCATTCTGATTGAGGGGGGGGGGGGAATATATGTCTTCTAGTTTTAATGCATTTCTGGCTAAATGTGGGATAAAACACCAGTGTAGAGTGCCGTATACACCTCAACAGAATGGAGTTGTTGAATGAAAGGACAGGTCACTCATGGAGATGGTGAGGTGTATGGTCAAGAGTCAGGCTTTACCACATAGTTTTTGGCTTGAGGCTATCATGTGTGCAACATATGTACTTAACACGTGTCCCACTAAAGCATTGTAGTCTATCACTCCATATGAGGCTTGGCATGATTGCAAGCCATCTGTTGCTCATCTACATGTTTTTGGTGTTTGGCATATGCATTAATGCCTGAACAACATCGCAAAAAATTGGATGATAAAGCAATAAAATGTATTTTGTTGGGTACAGTTCTGAAAGTAAAGGCTATCATCTGTATCATCCACAATCTCAAATGAGGCATGCAAATCAGCCTTAAAATCAGCAATATGCTTCTCAATAGGACTAGTGAGGAGCATGTCATCGACATAGACAACAATGATTAGAAGCACATCATTAGCACGCTTAACATATAAGGTGCTCTCAGTTGGACTGTTCTCAAAACCATGTGCAATCAGATAGGCATGTATCTTTTCATACCAAGCACGTGGTGCTTGCTTTAAACCATATAATGCCTTCTTTAACCTGCACACCTGGTTTTCATGCCCTTTCGGCACAAAGCCACAAAGCTGAAAAACATACACTTAATGCAAGTCACCATTCAAAAATGTTGTTTTAATGTCCAGCTGATGTACATTCCAACCATGATGAGTTGTAAGTGCACATATTCTACGAATAGTAATCATTCAGCAACTAGGAGTAGAGGTTTCATCAAAATCAATGCCTCTTTCTTGTGCATAACCCTTTGCAACAAGCCTAGCCTTATACCTGTCAATTGTACCATCAGGTTTACGCTTCAGCTTGCATACCCATTTAGTGCCAATGGCCTTCTTGCCAGGGGGCAAGTCACATAAAGGCCAAGTACCATTCTTCATTATAGCATCATATTTAGATTGCATAGCAGTCATCCAATTTTTTGAATTTTGTGCTTCATCAAACGAAACAGGCTTAGTCTCACCATAGAGACTAGATGCAGCCATAGCATAGCAATATGATGCAAAAGAGGCACTATGACAGCTTGATCGAGTATGATATGACAAAGGTGCATCTAATTTGCTATCATGTAAAGTTTGTACCAGCCATTTTGGCACAATTTTTGCCTCATCAATATAAGCTCTCTCATCAATAATTGCATCATGTAAATCTGCATCAGAAATGGGATGATCTGCATCATCACATGAAACCTGCAAAGGTTGAGAAGTTGCCTCATTAGGACCAGCACTAGATTGTCCACCTGTAAAAAGAGGCAGCAAAGTACCATACATGTCTTCAGAGGTAACAGATGTCTCCTTAATACATGAAAGCAATGGCTGAATATCATCTTCCACAAAAACAACATCACGACTAACCAGAATGCATTTAGTTTGGTGGAATGGTTTTTTGTCGAATGAAATATATTGACACATTATTGCAGCATTTTGGTCTTGAAGACTGTAAGCCTATTGCCACTCCTATGGAGACAGGTTTACGATTGAGTCTTCATGATGTTGGAGATGCATTTGATGCTGTCCTCTACCAGCAGGTTGTTGGATGCCTGATTTACTTATGTGTTACTCGGTCAGATATTTAGTTTGCTGTCTCACAGATGAGCAAATTTATGCATTGCCTAAGAGTCAAGCATTGGCAAGCAGTTAAGTGCATCTTTCACTACTTGAGTGGTACTCGGCTACTTGGGTTGTTTTATCCCAAGGGGGGATCACTACCACAAGATTTGCATGCTTTTTCTGACTCTGATTGGGCTAGTTGCTATGACACTCGTGTGTCCACTAGTGGCTGTTGCTTCATGCTTGGTAGCTCATGTCTATCTTGGTTGAGCAAGAAGTAGCCTACTATGGTCACTTCGAGTTGTGAGGCTAAGTATGGGGCAGCTTTCACAGTGATTGTTGAGTGTGTGTGGCTCAGATGCCTTATGGATGATTTGGGTGTTGGTCAATCTTTTGCCACCACCATCTTCACTGACAGTCAGAGTGCATTGGTAGTTGCAAGGAACCCTGTGTTCCATGCTTGCACTAAGCACATTGAGGTGCATTATCATTATGTTAGGGAGAGGTTCTCTGTTGAGGAGATCAGCTTGGCATATGTGCCCACGCAAGAGAACATTGTAGACCTTTTCACGAAGGCTCTGCCTAGGGAGAAGTTTGAAGCTTTCCACAAAGCTTTGGGCTTACTTCCTTTTGTAAGCTTCCTTAATTCCTTTGGGCTTACTTCCTTTTGTCGAGTGATTTCCACATAGCTTGGCACTTCCTTACACATGAGTGCCAACTACTTGTTCACCGCATCACACCTAGGGGGGATTTGTTGATATATTTAGTTAGTGATGTGTGTGAACACTCTGGCACCGTGCGGGCACTTTTTTCCCTCTTTAGGAGGTTTCTTTCCCCTGACTTGTATATATGCATATTGACCTAATGGGCTACTCATCTTTGTATGTTCTAGTGGTAATACATTCAGTATTGTGTGTTGAGCTCCAAGCTTCTTCTTCTTCCTTGTGATGTTCACGTGCTTCCATAGACGTCTAACTCCAACAACCCCTTTGTTCCTTTTCTGACTATCCTTACCCCATGTAGTGATGTAGCAAGTGTGAGCTCTTCCATGGGTTCTTCTTTCTATTTCGGTTACCCTCGTTTGCTAACCTTCTTCTGAGCAACTAATTCCCTGATCATTGATTCCTTCTATCAAGGAGGCAATGCCCTTGGGCACATCATTTGAAATAGTTTCTGATTGCAGATTCTTTAACTTTTCTTGATAGTATTCCCACATGTAATCTTGCCCCCAATGATGGATGACTTTCGTATACATGAGCCAAGGTCACCCAAGAAGTAGTGGGAAACCTCTTGTTTCTAGTGGAAGTCTAGGTACTACAAGACCAAGATAAATCTAGATTCTTGCACTATTAGTGCAACTTGTTCCACTAATCCTATTGGCTTCACATGAATCAAGTCTGCCATCATTACCATAAATTGTGCCTCCTTTGTTGGGCAGAGTCCTAATCTTTTCATTGTGGATCCTGGCATCAGATGGATTCTAGATTGTCCATCTATAATAACTCCTGAGAACTCTTTTTCACCTAAGTTGAGTGTGACTTTTGAACTGTGAGAATCAATGAACGAGGCATGTGCTATAAAGCAATTGTTTAAGCTACTCTCTAGGGAGATTGGTTTGATGACCATAGTTGATGGACAATTTTTTACTTTATCAAAAGTAAGAATGAAGTGTTTGCTTGCTTCAAAAAGTATCTAGCACATGTGGAGAATCATATAGGTAGATCACTCAAGAATCTCATATCTGGTGGAGGGGGAGAATACTTCTCAAAAGAGTTTGATGAGTTCTTTTAGGATAACAATATCAAAAGGGAAGTGACTACCAAGTACTCTCCATAAGTAAATGGAATTGCAGAGAGGAGAAACAAGACATTGGTTGGATCAACCAAAACAATGCTTGAAGAGAAGAGGTTGCCACGTTATTTATGGGAAAAGGCTATTTCAACTGACGTGTACCTGGTCAATAGACTACCATCCAAATCACTTCAAGGTATGACTCCTTATGAAGCATGGCATGGAAGAAAACCGTCTTGGATATTGCAAGGTGTTTGGTTGTTTAACTTATGTTCATGTACACAAGGAATGAGAAGAAGCTTGGAGCACAACACACAATACTGAATGTATTACCACTAGAATGTAAGATAAGTGATGTGTTAGGGCAGTAGGCGTATATACAAGCCGAGAGGAAAAAACCTCCTAAAGAGGAAAAAAGTGGCCCAATAGTCCTAGAGTGTTCACACACATCACTACCTAAATATATCAACAAATCCCCCTAGGAGTGATGAGGTGAAAAAGGAGCTAGCACTCATGTATAAGGATGTGCCAAGCTATGTGGAATCAATCCACAAAAGGAAGTAAGCCCAAAGCTTTGCGGAAATCTTAAAACTTCTCCTTATGCAGAGCCTTCGTGAAAAGTTCTGCAATGTTCTCCTGCGTGGGCACATATGCCAAGATGATCTCTCTAGCAGAGAACCTCTTCTTGACATAATGATAATGCAGCACAATGTGCTTAGTGCGAGCATGGAACACAAGGTTCCTTGCAACTGCTAATGTACTCTGACTGTTAGTGAAGATGGTGATGGCAGAGGACTGACCAACACCCAAATCAGCCATAAGGCATCTGAGCCACACACTCAACAGACCCTATACTCAGCCTCACAACTGGAACTTGCCACAATAGGCTACTTCTTTCTCAACCAAGATATACATGAGCTACCAAGCATGAAGCAAAAGCCACTAGTGGACATACGAGTGCCATAGCAACTAGCCTAGTCAGATTTAAAAAAAGCATGTAAATTTGGCGATAGTGATCCACCCTTGGGATAAAACAATCCAAGTAGATGGTACCACTCAAGTAGCGAAAGATGCACTTAACCGCCTGCCAATGCTTGACACCTGGGCAATGCATACCTACTCATCTGTGAGAGAGCAAACTGAACATCTAGCCGAGTAATGCATAAGTAAATCAAGTATCCAACAGCCTGCTGATAGAGAACAAAATCAAATGCATCTCTAGCATCATGAAGATGCAATCATAAACCTGTCTCCATAGGAGTGGCAATACGTTTACAATCTTCAAGGTCAAAACACTGCAATAATGTGTCGCTATATTTCATTTGGCACAAAGCCATTCCACCATTAACTTGCATAAATTGAATGCCCAAATAATGATGCAAATGTCCCAAATCAGACATCTCAAATGAGGCATGCAAATCAGCCTTAAAATCAGCAATATGTTTGTCATGAGAGCTAGTGAGCAACATGTCATCAACATACACAACAATGATCACAAGCACATCATTAGCACGCTTAAGATATAAGGTGCTTTCAGTTGGACTATTCTGAAAACCATGTGCAATCAAATAGGCATGTATCTTTTCATACCAAGCACATGGTGCTTGCTTTAAACCAAATAATGCCTTCTTCAACCTGCACATTTGGTTTTCGTGCCCTTGTACAAAGCCACGGGGCTGAAAAACATACACTTCTTCATGCAAGTCACCATTCAAAAATGCAATTTTAATGCCCAACTGATGTGCATTCCAACCATCATGAGCTGCAAGTGCACAGATGCTATGAACAATAATCATTTGGCACAAAGGTTTCATCAAAATCAATGCCTCTTTCTTGTGCATAACCCTTCGCAACAAGCCTAGCCTTATACCTCTCAACTGTTCCATCAGGCTTATGCTTCAGCTTGGATACCCACTTAGTGCCAATGTCCTTCTTTCCAAGAGGCAAGTCACATAAAGAACATGTACCATTTTCATGATAGCATCACATTGTGATTGCATAGTAGCCATTCAATTTTTAGAATTTTGTGCTTCATCAAACAAAATAGGCTCATTCTCATCACAAAGACTAGAGGAAGCCATAGCATAGCAATTTGATGCAAAAGAGACACTATGAGAGCTTGAACGAGTATGGTATGATAGAGGTGCATCTAATTTGCTATCACGCAAAGTCTGCACCAAACCATTTTGGTATAGTTTTTGCCTCCTCAATATTAGCTCTCTCATCAACAGGTGCATCATGTAAATCTGCATAAAAAATGGAATGATCTACATCATCACATGAAACCTTCAAAGGCTGAGAAGTTGCCTCATTAGGACCAGCATTAGATTGTCCACCTATAGAAAGAGGTAGCAAAGTATCATACATGTCTTTCGAGCTAATAAATGTCTCCTTTGTACATGAACGTAAAGGCTTGTTGCTCTAGCACAATGGTGAGAACCACGTTAAGAAGCTCCACCTCCTTAATGTCAATCCGTGGAAGAGATAGGAGTGATATGAAGATCGTGAATATGAGATGAAGTGAGAGTGAAGATGAGAAGCATAGGGATGCACACACACATACACACACACACAACGAAGAGATAAGCAAGACACAATGGAAGGTATGAAATCAACTCTATTACTCAAGAACACTCTTACAAGCTCAAAATAGCTCTAAAATCTTCTCTACTCAAACAAGCTCACCTCAAAAATGCGCTCTATAGCTCTTTTTATAGATTCTAAACTAGTTTTGACCGGTTTCACATCTAGTGTCCGGCATAGTTAAAAAATAGGTTCTAAGTGCTATTTGAAAGGATAAACAGTGTCTAAAAATAGTCAAAATTGGTAGGCTCATTCTACCTAATCTCCTCAAGCTCGAGGACTCCTCGGCTTGCACAAAATGGAGCTACAACTTACTAAAAGGTTGTTTCTATGTTACATATGTTACAATAGTGATGAAAATCACTGTTGGAGGTTTTTGAAAAGTATTTTGAAAAAATAATTTGACTGACTCCCTGCTACTTCATTGTGCTCTGTCTTCACATGCTTCCACGTCTTCTATGCCTCTGACTACTGCCAACACCCCCTCCCTCTCACTTCTGTCGTCTGCGATAGAACCTGGTTGTGAGGTCTGTCGGATATAATTATGGAGTAGTTCCTGAGCGAGGGTGTGTTCTGATATGTGAATTCCTCGGGCCAGATCTGCCTCGAGTTTCTCCCAATCAATGGGTTGTGGTTCATCGGATGCTGGGAGTTGATAGGGCGTAGAATATACCATTTGTTCACAGGCAAATAATTGAAGCAAATGTGTGGGCCTACTGATGAACACTTCGGAGTGATACTCTCCAAAAACCTGTGGTGACATTTCTTCGAAGGTCTGCTTATAACATGCCAGTAAGTATTTAATTTGACAGTGCCAGGCGTAACACACCCGGAGCAATGGTGTCGTACTCATGTCATAAGCTAAATCTAGATTGCCATGCTCGAAACCTGGGGTGTTTACATGTGGTGCCTTGACCCGACGGAAGACTTTGAATACCATCTGCATCATGTCAAATATCTTGACAGTCATATGCACTACTACATCGTCCATATATTTTAAGCGGGGGAGCTAGTGGCCAATCAATGCCATCATGTATCCAACTGTTGGTGGTCCTGTGGGTGGAGTGAAGTACGGGTAATTGAGCCAATCCTGGCATTGCTTGTTGTTCTGTACTTTAATGGCAAATGCCTTCCAGGAGCGGCGACATGGCATGGGTCCCCAACATGGGTTGTACTTCAAGTGGAGTGGTGCCTTGGACCAAGTACTCATCATCTCTGGATATGCTTGTAATAAATCCTTGCGCCAATCTGGTTGATAGATTTCTCCTCGTTGCGCATCTAGTGGCAAATCTTCAGGCTAAAACTAGGTTGCATGAGAGGGTTTCTTGCCTGTTTCTTTTTCTATGGCCAGCTGATATTCCGACATTAACATAAAATAAGGCTTGTATTGTAGCTCATGCCTAGATATGTATCGGCGAGGGGCCAAGTGAGCAAAATAGGGAGACAGTAAAATTCTTTCTTCTATCATTGCCATTGCGTGTAACTGCACTTGTACACATGCTGAGTGGGTTCTTCCTAGTTCTTCAATTGTCTTCATCCATGCGGGTGTGGGAAGTTCAAAAGTTGTCTTGCCTTCGGCCATGACTCGTCCGCCTTGGATGGGTTGGCGTTCATATGCTTCTTCAAAAGTTTCCTCCACCGGAATAGTCACTCTTTCTTCCTCTGCTGGTAGTTATGGTGGGGAGTCTGGCCTGGGAGGTGGTTCATATATTGCTATCCGTGATTGAAGAGTTAATACCTAGGCCCGTAATGCGTTAGGTTCCTCTAGGATCTGAGGAGAAGGGTCCGCAGGAGTTGGTGGTTCTTGATCTATAGGTGCTCTTAATTGGGGCAATTTGTGGTCTTCTTTGAGCTTCTAGAACTCCTCGTTCATGGTGTCATATTCATCTAGCAATCTGACGTGATCATCTAGTAACATTTTCATAGATTCTGAAGGAACAGCTTTAAAGCGACTGGGGCTCAACGGTTGGTCTGGTTGATCGAGAGCGGTTTCCAAATTCTCTCTGTTCTGTTCCTGTAGATGTTGATTTTCTTCTTTAGTTGCTGCCAAGTGGCATCTGATTAGTCCCATGTTCCTAGTAAGTGTCGCATTGCGAATAGTCTATGCCCTTAACAAGTTGTCTATGTCAGTGATGGCCTCTTTTGTCTTTTCTTCACTTTCTAGTTCAAGTTTATGGTATGCCTCTCGTAGCTCTTGGTAGCGGGTGTTTAGTGAGGCATTCTCGATCGACAATGAATTTAGCTGTGACTATAAATCGTTCGTTGTCTGCTGCAGCATCTGTGTAACTATTTCCAAGAGATGCAAACTCATCTCTTACTTGTGTCATGCATGTGAACATCTAGCGAAATGCGGTGTTTAAAGTGGGTGATAATATTAATGGTGTGCTAAATTAATATGCGGTGGGTGTGGGTGTTGATGCAAGGGGTAAGGGAAATGGGGAGGGAAATGTGGATGCAGTGGTGATTGTGGAAAACATTGAGGTGCCTAAATATGGTGGTATCATGAATGAACTGAGTGGTGGTGCAGTGGGCAGTGATACATCCATGTCATTGGATGTGGTGTCGAGTGCCGTGACTGTGAATAATGGAGTGATAGTGGGTGCTTGTGTGGGTGTAAATACAGGATTTACAAAAGTGGCAGAGTAATTTACAAAGGGGGGTCTCTTGTACTGCTTGGTGAAAAGGGGAAAGAGGAATTGTTGTGGGTCAGGGAGGTGAGGCTGGGGTAAACGTCAATGGAGATGGAAAGGGAAATAGGTGTCTTGGAGGTGTGGGGAAGGAAGGGAAGGATGGATGTAGAAATGGACTGGATAGAAAGGTGGATGTTCGGGGAGGTAAGCTAGGTTGCATAGGTGAGGAAAGGGTGAGAGGAATGGAATCGACAAAGGCATCTGCTACAGCACTATCCAAAGACGTGGAAGGTTTAGCTCAAGCGTAAGCACCACCTCCTTTACTTGTCGATCCGCAGAGACGTGAGGACCGGTATGAAGACCACGAGCAAGTGAAAGCACAAGTGCGTGAGTGAAAGCACACAAACATGCACACACATACACACACACGCGCACAAGGTAAGGTTAAAGAGAGGAACAATGGAAAGCTTCGATTGCAAAAGAGTTCTTTACAAAAGCTCTATTCTCTAACAAGCTAACCTCAAAAATGGGCTCTCTAGCTCTTTTTATAGTTTTTTGACTAGTTTTGGCCCTGTCCAGACCTAGTGTCCGGCCTAGTTAAAAATTAAGTTCCAGGGCTTATTTGAGGGCTCAAACGGAGTCTAAAAATTATGAAAATTGGTAGGATGATACTTCTAATACTCCTCAAGCTCAAGGACTCCTTGGCTTGAACAAAATGGAGTTGGAAAAATAGAAAGTGGTATTTACAATGGTTTTTAGTGATGAAAATCACTATTGTTGTAGGGGATTCTTCTGAAAATTTGACATACACTTCTTCGAGATCCCTACTTGCTCCTTCTTCTTGTGTGTCCACCTCTTTGATGTGCTCCTGTGCTTTGTCCTTGACCTTCAGCTTCAGCACTCCCCCCCCTCTCGAGTCTGTCGAGCCTGACAGACCCTTGTTGTAGTGGTTGTTCCAAGTAGTGCTTTGAGAGGGAGTGTCCCTTCTTTATGAACAAAAGTCGTATGGCTTCTAGATGTGGCAGGGTTGTTTGTCCGGTTCTTCATCTGTCAGTGCGAGCCTTTGCAAGTTGTAGTGCCTTGGTATGTACTTCTTCATTGGATTCCAACATGATTGTGTCGTTGTGAGTCTCCATTGATGACCTCAGATCGTCCAAAGATGATGTTCATAGTAGTCATGCCAAGTACTCATAACCCATAATGGATGATGGGTAAGTGTGTTCGTGCATGGGTTGAGGAAAATATGTGCCTTGTGCACGGCCTTGTAATGTAGCCCTATGCATGCTTACTTGGAAAATGCATCAGAAGAAGTATGGTGCAAAAATTGAGGGTCTTGAGCTAAGTGCTCAAGGGTATGCCGACAGAGAGGTTTCCTAAGCTATCATGGTTATGATGTTTCAAGATACTTACCATGGAGAAGGTCGATCGATGTTCATCTCTTCGTGTTGTACACTCGGCCTTTGGGATGGAACATTGTTGATGAATGTCCATGTTGATGGTTCACTGATGAGGTCTTTTGAGTGGTTGATCCTATCTCCTCTTTTCAATGCATCATTTGCCAAATACTGAGAATTGAATTTCTTTATATTTTAGTATACATACAAGTATTTGCATGGTACCAAAACTATCCCTTGGTGATATCTCCTTGGATGCTCTTGTACATATGGTAGTTAAGCATCTCTCAAGTTGCGGACCTTCAAGCTATTCACTCCTACCCTGGTAAGCGGAAACCATAGTTGTGGATGCCATGTTCATGCCAAGTTCTTGACATCTACCAGATAAGGCAACAATTACATTATCTGCTAGCCGAGACACACTTCTATCCAAACTGATAAATGCCCAATAATCGATGGTTCAATCTTCACTAAGCATGACTCATTCATGTTCCATGAGCAAAACCTGGGAACAAGTTCTTTCTCTTCTCCTTTTTTTTTTTGGAGGAACAATGTCACCAAACAAGAAGACAGATGTTAGTATCAGAAAAAATAGTTGACATATGTCAATGTGCTCTTGTGCATGGGACTCTCAAATGTGTCTATGCACGGCCATGTAATAGGGCCCTATATTAATGCATACTTTGGAAGTGCATGACCTAAATGGTGCAAAAGACAGGGTTGTGCAGGGAGCACATGGTTGTCGCTCGCCGAGGCTTGATGTCATTTGCAGATGTTGACGCCATCTTTGTTGGAGGTATCCATTGTATCTCGAGATGGCAGTTGATCATTCCTCCTTATACGGATCCATTTGAGAATGGTCTTCGACTGTGTAGCGATCTCCTTTGGTTGCTTCATGTTTGGATGGTTTTTTGAGGGTTGGATCCTTCGTGGTTGGCTCTTTGGTTCTTTTGGGCCTACTGGTGCTTTTGGCTTCCATACACATACCTCTGTGGCTAGTCGCTTGACTCACGTTGAAGAGGTTAGTTGGTCTACTTTTGTTCTTCGTATTTGGTTCTGACCTTTGCCTCGCCTTGGCTTCTTTGTTGAGACTTTTTGCGTATGGGAGAACATAGGTTGCCGTGGATGTAAGAGCTTCTTAGGTACCCACATTTGTAATCACCCTTGTTGAGCTACATCAATTTTCTTAGGCACCCAAACTTGTCGAATATCTTGTGGGTGAGTTTGTCCTAGCTTCTTCATTCGTCTCCTGGCCTGGTGGGAGTCCTTGGAGGGGAATTGTGGGGTTAAGGCCGGTGGTTGCTCTCCTTTTCGTACCCAGATCTGCTTCATGCCTGGCACTACTTTCCTTTGGAAATCCCGTTGTCTATTTGATATAGCAGTTGTCCTGTTCTGTTGTGCTTGCCTTGTTGGTTGAGTTGTAGTGGCGGCATTAGTCCTTGCACCAGAGGAGGAGTCCGCTTGTCTTTGAGCCTGTTCTTCCATGATTGGGTTCTCTTGCGTCATAGAGCTTTTGACGCATACAACATCTCGTTTGCTAAGGTTAGTCCTAGGAGAACTACAAGATGTGACATCTGGATTTGTGAGCATGCCATTTTCTAGTTCTAATGTAAAACATTGTCCCTAGATCCAAACTTGAAGAAGTTGACTTCTTAGGTTCAAGTTGACTGCATTGTCATAAATCCAATCTTGTCCTGAGACAAGTGGTTCTGTAAGGTTCTCATCCTGACACACTAGCACTTTGACTTTCATTGGAACATCTTGAAGGTAGATGGGAAGTTCCACCTCATCCAAACAAGGGGTTTCCACACCTCCCAATCCTACGAGATAAGCTTCTATGGGATTGATGTTTAGCTGCAAGTCTTGGCAGTAGGACAGTCTAACTGCACTACTTGCTGCACCTGAGTCAATCAATGCTTTCACACTCCTTGCACCCTTTCCTTGTCCTATCTCTATGGTCACAAAGGGACGTCAGTCAATGACCTGAGAAGTAATTATGCCTGATTTTTGGCACATATCCATGTGATATTTTGGGGCTTTTGAGTTGACATCTAGGCCTAGTCGCCTTAACTTATTTCACCTTATGCGCTCTCTAGCCTCTGCTTGTGCTTCTTCTCTGACTCTCATCTCTTCTTCTTTTTGTTTCTTAGCAGTGTTGAGTCTCGTAAGCATATCCTCTGTAAGAGGTTCTTGGTATAACTTGACTCTACATCCACTAATATAGTTGGGCAAGATATCTGCTTCTAGAGTGGCCAACTGAACTGCACCGCTAGTGGAAATTCTATTAATGATCATGGGTCCGTATCCTCTTTTTTCCAACTTACGGGCATGTTGTTTTAGTGTATAAACCAACACTAGATCTCCCTCTTTCAATCCCTTATCCTTGATGTGTGCATCAAAGTATGCCTTTTGCCTCTTCTTTGCAGCGTAGATGCCTCCTGCCGCTCGTAGTCTCGTCTCACCTAAGCGTTCTAGATCAAAGATCCTAGAGCACAATTCATGTCCATTCCACTCATGCTCTTGTGCTACTTTTAAAGCTGGGATTAAGAAATCTAATGGTAGTAATGCATTCTGTCCAAAGACCATTTGAAATGGGGTGGCATTGAGTACCGTTTTGTAGGCAACTTGGTAAGCCCAAACAGCATGATGAAGTTGTTTGTCCCAATCAGAGCGTTTATTATTTACAAGTTTTGTCAACACGTTACATAGGATCTTATTCGTGCTCTCAGCTTGTCCGTTAGCTTGGGGATGATAGGGGGCAGACTTCTTATGTATCACCAAGAATTCTTGTAGAAGATTTTCAATGACTTCATTTAAGAAGTGTGTGCCTCTATCGCTTACTAACTCTATTGGTAGTCCATATCTCGTGAACACATTCTCAAATAAGAACTTAGCTGTTGTTAGAGCATCATTCTTTATTGTGGCTTTTACTTCCACCCACTTGGTAAGGTTATCTGTGGCTACAATGATGTACTCTGCATGGGAGTCTCTAGCTGGGGGGTTAATAGGACCTACAAAGTCTATTCCCCACTTTGAGAATGCACGTCCTCCCATCATTGGCCTCAAAGGCATCTCATCTTTTCTAACTGGATATTGTGCACGTTGGCATGTGTCACATTTTTCACATAGGTATGTGCATCCATATGGAGAGTGGGCCACCAAAGTCCTAAGAATAGAATGGTCTTGATCACTCGGTCAGGATCAAAATGTCCACCTGCAACACCACTGTGTGCAGTCTCTAAGACCTTTAAATAGTCTGATTCATGAACGCACAGTCTTAAGTAACCATCTTTGCCTCTTCGGTATAGGTTGTCTCCTACTAAGGCATAGCCTTGAGCCTCTTGCTCCATGCTTCGTCTTCTTGCTAGGCTAGCCTCTTTGGGTAATCTTCCCGACCTCATAAACTCTACCAATGGATTACTCCAATCTAGAATTAATGACACTTGATAAAGGGTTTCATGCTCCACTGGGGGTTTTTCCTCGCACACAGGACAATTCTTAATCCACTCATGAATTTCTTTGTCGATGCTAGGCCAATACACTCCTAAATGTTTTAGATTCTGCAATGTTCGTTGTTTAGAATAGTGATTTCCTAGAAATCCTTCATGGGCTTGTTGCAACCAGCTAGTATGTTCATCATCTTCGACACAACAAGCGAGTACACCCTTCGTATCTTGTTTGTACATGCTTCTTGCCAATATGTGATATTTTTGTGATTTTAAAATTTCTTCTTGTGAGGTTTTCACATTCTTATTTGCGGGTCCGAAGGTGAGGACTGGTACCAACTTATTTGCCCATTTGGGAACAACTTCCAAATTGAACAGATAAGCATCAGGTAGTTCATCAGACACTCCTTGCGGTGACTCTCCTGAAGTAATGCGAGAAAGGTGATCTACTCAAAGGTGGGTTCTACCTTTCCTGACAACAACTTCAAAGTCATATTCCATTAGTAGGAGGAACCATCTTACTAAGCATCCAATATTGCAAGGTTTATTGACCAAATATAACAAAGCTTGATGATCAGTGAAAAACTTGAACTTGTTGGCCAATAAATAGTGTCTAAACTTCTTCACAGCATATACCATGCCTAAGCCCTCTCGCTCAGTTGTGGTATAGTTTCGTTCCGTTGCGGTGAGCTCTCTACTAGCATATGCTATGGGCAAATCTAAGTTTCCTTCACCTATGGGTTGTGCTAGCACACATCCTATGGTGTGATTGGATGCATCCACATGGACATGGAATGGTTTATTCCAATCAGGAGTGGTTAGTATTGGTGTTGTGCACAAACGTTTCTTCAGTTCATTGAAAGAACTCTCGCATTCGTTGTTCCACTCAAAATTAGACAACAAGGCATAAAGGGGTCTAGCTATGATCGCATACATGTGGATAAACCTACGGTAATATCTGCAATGGCCCATAAAGGCTTGTACCTCCTTAACATTCCTTGGCCTTGGCAGCTCTGCTATGGCTCGTACCTTATCTTCATCTGTTGAGATTCCATTCTTAGAAACAATATGACCTAAGATTTTACCTTGACGCACCATGAACACACACTTCTCTGGGTTCAAACACACTCGATATTCTCTACACTTGTTGAAGATTTGTCTGAGCTTAGGGATGTGAAATCTTCTTTCTTGGGAATGAGCACATAAATCATCCACATACACTTCTAAGCTCTTTCGCAAGAACTCTTTGAAGACATGACACATGAGCCTTTGGAATGTTGCAGGTGCATTGGTGAGCCCAAATGGCATCACACAAAATGCAAATATTCCCCACTCTGTGGCAAAAGCTATTTTGTGTTGATCTTTTGGGGCAATGGCTACTTGATTGTAACCTGAAAATCCATCAAGGAAGCTATAAACTTCCTTGCCCGCAACACGCTCCAATAGGTGTTCCGTGATTGGAAGTGGATAACTATCTCTGATCGTAGCGGCATTAACTTTTTTAAGGTTAATACACACTCGCAACTTCCCGTTCTTCTTGGGCACCACTACAATAAGGGACACCCATTCAATATGCTCAATCTCATAGATGAATCCAGCTTCAATTAGCCTATCAATTTCTTCTTTTATCTTGGCTGCATAAGTGTCATTATATGTGTAGGGCTTCTGTTTGGTGGGCTTGGCATCAGTCGTCATGGGGATTGTATGAGAGCATATTCTTAGATCCACCCCCTTCAAGTCTCTATAGTGCCATGCCAACACATCCCTATATTCCCTTAATAGAGCTACTAGCTCCATTTCTTCTCTTGCACTTAGGTCATCTCCTATATACGTGCATTTCTCTTCGTTCCCTTCAATGGTCACCACAATCTTTTTGGTCTTTTCTTTATTATCATATGATTTTCCTATGATGGCCTCTCTCTTAGGCATTCGTACCAAAATTTTGCGGTTGTCAACTTCATATTTTCTTGAAGTTTTCTAGTACTTCAAACAATGATTCCTCCTCTTCTTGTTTCACTGCTTTTCTTTTCTTTTTCTTTTGACTGCTCTCACTTCCATCCTTTGAGTTTACCATTTTAATACTTGTGAGAGGTTCTTCTTCTTTCTGGGTGAACACTCCTATGTCTTCTAGATAGTGCTGCTCTGAGTTAAAGCAACTATCCATCACAATAGACTCTAGATCATCGTCATTCTCTTCTTCTTCTATGACATCACTATGGTCGCATTCTTCTAACAATGGCTGACACATGAATACTGAAATATCATAAACCTCCTCATCACAATGAGGTGTCCATTGTTCTTCATTGACTGCAATGTCCATGGTAGCTAAGATTTCTGGCCAGCCATGAGGCTCAAATTCCTCATCTAGAAAGATCATTGGTGTATAGGCTGGGTCTTTAATTGGTCTATCTTCTTGAGAAGTTCCTTCTTCTCTCGCCTTTAAACGTTTTTCCTCTTCCTCTGCGACCTTGCACATCCACAAATGAGTATCTTCATGCGGCCATGATGGATCAGGTGAACTTCCAGAATGCATAGAGATTGAATCTTCTTTTGCTTTGTGGATAGGATTCCACTGTAGGGGTGGTACATCTTTGAAGGAGTAATCTTTCAAATTGACCTTGGTGGTGACCCCTAAGTTTTGTAAGTACAAGGAGTTGGTTCCCCAATCCTGTACTATTTGCAATTGTCGTAGGAAGGGTCTGCCTAAGATCATCTCATAGACATTATTTTTCTCAAAAGTCACATATAGCAAATGTATGTTCAAATTCTACACCACAAGTGGTTAGAGTTATCCCTTCGAGCAATCCTAAAGGTCTTTCAAAATGACCGTCGGCCATTTGAAGCTTCATTCTAGTTGGTCTTAATGTGGGTTATCCCCATTGCTTCCACAAGGAGGTGGTCGCAATGGCAACACCAGCACCTGAATCTATGATTGCTTTGGTTGTGTAACCTTGGTAGGTGATTGGAAGATAAGTATTACCTTCTTCACCCTCACACATGTCCCCTATTTTGTCTAGAGGTATCTCTGGTACCTTTTGCTTAGAGCCTACTTTTGGCATGTTGGAATCAAGTTCTAGAACCTGATCCTTCACATGATTCCATAGCTCAGGTTTTGCTTTGAGCAGCTCTTCTACAGTGAGATGACACTGAACCTTAGTGTTCTTCACGACATCCGTGTTCCTTGGAACCACTGAGTCTTCATTTCTTACTAGTATTGTGGGAGCTCTAATCTAGAGAGATTCAGATTCCCATGGGCCTAGAAATTTAGGCAGTTCTTCTAGGGTATTAGATTCAAAATCTAATCTTTCGTCTTCTTGTTGTTTTGCTTCATTTCCGTAAATAGATGGAATGTCTTGGGGAAATTGATCATGAAGATCATCAATCTCAGGAATAGGAGGGGAGTTACCCTTCTCCTTGGCCCATTTCTCTTCTTGTATCTCCCGCAAGAACTCTTGAGAGTACTGTTGAATTGAAGGAGGCATTCCAGCATCCGTGGAATTAGGAACATAAGCTCCCATTGGTAGTCAGCTTCCTCTCTCAATAACTAGTTGAGCCTGTGGAGGTAAAGAAACTTGTGGTTTGTTTACCAATTGCTCTAATCTTTCTAGTAAGCCCTGGAAATGCAAATCTGGTTTGACAGAGTTTGTCTGATTGAACTTTTGACTAGTCTCAAGTATAGCTTGAGCTTGTTCTACCATTTTCATGCACATTTTCATGCGTTCAATCTCTAAATCTGCTCTAGGGTAACTCTTGTCTAGGTTTGCAGTTGTAGGCCCTTCTTGAAGTCGAGCCTGGTAGGCCTTGAACATCATGTCTAAGCCTTCTGGGGTTGGATCTGCAAGAACAGACCCTGGCTGTGGTCTATTTACAATGGGTGGTGGGGTGGGATGAGGTGGAGTAGATGGAGTTTCGGCATGCAAAGGGTTTTGAGATGCAATGTCTTCTATTTTTGTTTTTGCGTCCTTTAAGCTTTCTTCTAGTTCCGATAACTTTTTATTCCACTTGCGATTGGCGTTCTCTCTGGTATCTTTCCATGTTCTTGTTTTTCGCTTGCTAGGTTCTCCCGATTCACTCGACTCGGATTGCTCTCCTGGTTTATCTTATTTTAATGCTTGTGCCCTAGTAACTGCCTATATAGGAGCCACATTACTGCTACTAGCACTTGAATCCACCACTAAGCCTACCACATTAATGGGTGTAATCTTGCGTGCACTGGAGGGGTTTCTTGGACAATCTCTAGGGAGATGGTCTTTGCCACAATCAGGACAAAAAGCTTGTATTGTGATAGCCTGTCCTTGACTCGGAGATGGTGGGTGGGGACAATCACGAAGGAAATGGTCGCCTTGACATCTAAAACATGGTCCTCTAGGAGCTTGTGGTCTTACTTGTCTAAGTTGGGGCCTAGGGTCAGCATTTGCATACATGACATTGGAGTATTCAGGCTCCCAATTGTGCTCCATAGGTGGTGCCTCATATTGATACGAGTAAATCTCACTATGCTCAGGTGACTCAGTGTAATAAGCATGTGGACTACCTTCATGGGAGTAGTCAGAGCTATGAGCATGAGAATCATTATCTGGTATCAATGGGGTTAGTGGCACCAATGCTCTATTTGGATTTTCCTCTCCCACAGCAATATTGACTGGAATCACATTAGCAGGAGCTAGTGGTTTGTTTCCCAAGACTGGTTGTGGCCTATATTGTGCCTGATATTGCTGTTGTGGTCGATAATATGGCTGTTGGTATTGGTTCTGATACCTACCTTGTTGGTAAGGTTGCTGATAAGTTTGTCTAATAGCCTACCTATTGTAGGGACAATCTTGAGCCGTGTGGTTCGTGTATTTTCTCTCAATAGTGCAATATGGAGCATTCCTTTCTCTAATGTTTTGGTTTTGCATTGGGCATACATTAGCCACGTGGTCCCCTCCACAGGTATAACATCGGTTCAATGAGGTGACTCTTTGTGTTTGTGTATTTTGGACTCCCAGCTTCTTGGCAACTTGCTCAGCTATCTCATCTATTTCCGTGGAGATTTTTGAAGTATGACTAGTAGAACTATAAGAATCCTTATAGAGTTTGGACAATCCTAACTCCTCACCCAAGTTATCTTCTATGTCAATGCACGTCCGCACACACTCTTCTATGGATATGGGCTCTTTCAAGTACACATATGATCTCAACTTTGTGCTCAGTAAGCCATCTAAGAACAAAGCCACTTGTTTGGCTGGTGTGGGTAACTCAGGAGTAGGGCATCTCTCTAAATACTGTCTGAATCTTCTACCTGCTAGTCGCACTGTTTCTTGGGGTGTCTGCTTGAAGCTGTGGACCAGGGATGATGTGTTATGCCTGATACCACTCTTGGAAAATACTACAATGAATTCGTCTAGCAATTGACCTATATCGTGATAGTTGCGACTACTTAGTGGCTGAAACCAAGCTAAGGCAGTGCCCTTAAGAGTCAAACCAAATGCCTCGTACTGGGTGAACAAATCCTCAACCTATTCAGCTCTTAACAGTTGTTTGAACTCGACCACATGATCATAAGGATCTCCTGACCTATCAAAATAATTCTTCATTGCCTTGATCACTTGAGTGGGTCTAAGGGTTCTTGTGTGCTCTCGGGGTCTAGGCAATAGAAAATCATGTTCATCACACAAGGTGTGCAAAACTTACCTCAGGTCGCTCTCTAGTTCTTTCTCTCTAGGCTTCATGAGCTTGGGATGATCCTACTCCTTGGAGACCATGGGAAACATTGGATCTTGGTGGAGGGAAAATCAATTCACTCTTCCAAGTATATGCATGTCTATCATGTTCTGTTACCAAGAATATCTTCTCTGATGCGTTATCCAGGTACACAACTTTGCCTGGTATCTCAGGATCTTTGAATTCATAGATGATGACTATGCCCAATTGGCTAGGTTGATGTGGTTTGAATCTCCAAAAGGATTCCTCTCTTTCTCTATTCAAGAATAGTTCTATGCTTTTGTTGTCTTGAGGGATCCAAGCTGGAGTGATCACTCTGGTCAAAACTGACTTACGTCTAGGAGTATGGGGTCCTTGTCCTACATTTCCTTGTTCTAGGTCTCCTATCTCATTCTCATGAATGACATTTCCAAACTCAGTGAACTTCAAGAGAATCGCGATTTTGTGAACTTCAAGAGAATCACGATTTTGTGAACTTCTAGAGAATCGCGATTTTGTGAACTTCCAGAGAATCGCGATTTTGTGAACTTCAAGAGAATTGCGATTTTGTGAACTTTCAGAGAATCGTGATTGTGTGAAATCAGAGAATCGGGATTTTGTACCTTGAGAATCGTGTTTTCACAAAATCGTGTTTTTGGCTGAAAATCATGATTTGTGAGAATCGCGATTTGGAGCAGAGAATCGTGTTTTTGAGAATCGCGATTTTGAGCAGAGAATCGTGTTTTCACAGAATCGCCTTTTCACAAAATCGTGTTTTTGCTAAAAATCGTGATTGGTGAGAATCGCGATTTTGAGCAGAGAATCGTGGTTCATAGAATCGTGTTTTCACAAAATCATGATTTCACAAAATCGTGTTTTCACAAAATCGTGATTTCACAAAATCGTGTTTTCACAAAATCGTGTTTTCACAAAATCGTGTTTTCACAAAATCGTGTTTTTGAGAATCGTGTCCTAGAGAATCGCGATTTTGTCTCAAAGAATCGTGGTTTCCAAAAATTTAGAGAATCACAATTTTGAGCACAACCATAGAATCGTGTTTTCTTAGAATCGTGTTTTTTGGCTGAAAATCGTGATTTGTGAGAATCGCGATGTTGAGCACAACCACAGAATCACGATTCTGAGAATGACCACAGAATCGTGTTCTTTTCAAAAGGTTTTTAGGCGGGAAACAAAGAATCGCGATTTAAAAAAAAAATTTGAATTTTCACAAAATCGCGATTTTCATCACAGAATCGTGCTTTTTGGCGGGAACTTCAAATTTCTGAGCGCCGAGCAATAGCGAGCTCCGTATGTGCAGAAAATTATGAAAAAACACAGCGCTTGCACTCTCTTGCACTTCCTAACTCCTCCTCGCACAATAATGCATGAAAGATGGTATGAAAATGATGAAAATGCACTAAAAAACAAGAAATTTCTATGAAGAAGAAGATGGAAGAAGATGGAGATGGTGATGATGATGAAGATGAAGAAGAAAAATCAGAAAATGAACAAAAATGACAGTTTTTTTTACCTTCCAACGTCACAATTCTACGATCTTACCATCACAACGCTCGTCCTCGAAGCTCTCTCCCCGGCAACGGCGCCAAAATTTGGTGTAGCTCAAGCGTAAGCACCACCTCCTTTACTTGTCAATCTGCGGAGACGTGAGGACCAGTATGAAGACCATGAGCAAGTGAAAGCACAAGTGTGTGAGTGAAAGCACACAAACATGCACACACATACACACACACGCGCACAAGGTAAGGTTAAAGAGAGGAACAATGGAAAGCTTTGATTGCAAAAGAGTTCTCTTACAAAATCTCTATTCTCTAACAAGATAACCTCAAAAAAGGGCTCTCTAGCTCTTTTTATAGTTTTTTGACTAGTTTTGGCCCTGTCCAGACCTAGTGTCCGGCCTAGTTAAAAATTAGGTTCCAGGGCTTATTTGAGGGCTCAAACGGAGTCTAAAAATTATGAAAATTGGTAGGATGATACTTCTAATACTCCTCAAGCTCAAGGACTCCTTGGATTGAACAAAATGGAGTTGAAAAAATAGAAAATGGTATTTACAATGGCTTTTAGTGATGAAAATCACTATTGTTGTAGGGGATTCTTCTAAAAATTTGACATACACTTCTTGGAGCTCCCTACTTGCTCCTTCTTCTTGTGTGTCCACCTCTTTGATGTGCTCCTGTGCTTTGTCCTTGACCTTTAGCTTCAACAGAAGGCCTAGGAGAAGTAGGGTGTATGGGAGAGACTGGAGGGATGGGAGGTGAAGGAGGAGCGGTTGGTGTGGTGGGTACTTCGGTAACAATGGTGGTATGTACAGTAGTAGTGTCGGGCGGGGAGTTGATGATGATCGTCTCTTCTGCTAAAGATTCATCGGGGATGAGACGGGCTTCCCTGGCCTATTCTAAATGTTGGCCACTTGTGGGTACACGAATGTATTGACCTGGCTTTGATAATAGTCGTACTCGTCAGGGGTCAAACTGTGGAAGTGGTTTTCTCTGCAAATATCTTAATGCTTCATTAGATCCCACTGATTTAACAAGTTCCCTGAAGCCTTTGATGTACACTTCTTCGAAACTGCCTGAGACAAGTTCTTGTTCTATAAGTGCTTGGCTCTCTTCCTCAGATATCTTTTTACGTGCCCAAACTTTTTCCATGGTGCGATATAACTTCTTGATTGCCAAGGTGTATGTTGCTGCTTCAAATGTTTCATCTTCATGCATGCTTGTGTCACTTTGGGTGTCGGTTTGCTGTCCTTGTTCATCGGTCTGCACATTCTCTTGGGAGTCATGAGTGCCCTGGCTGGCTTCATCATCACCCTCGTCATCATCTGTTTCTGTTCTTTCTTCTTCTAAGCTGGATACTACTTGTCCTTGCTGTTGATCAGGTGGAGTGGTAGGGTAGCTTGGTCGTTCATATTCTTGAGAGAAAATATGGCCTTCAGAAAACTGAAATTCATTTGAGAAAGCATCCAGCATTTCGAAATCAAATGTTGTATCTATGGGTTCCACTTCCAGGTTGGGTATCGGAAAAGAAAATGCTTTCGCACCAATAGTGATGGGAACTTTTACTGTAGTGGTGGTAGGTTCTTGAACTGATGTTGGTTGTGAGGTAGTCACACTAGTAGTGCCTTTTATAACAATAGGTCGTGATAATCGTATGCAAATAGGTTGTATAGTTACAGGGCTTACGTCAGAGACTGTTCTGGAGAGGGTTGCGATGACGGTGATTCCGGAACTTGTAGGCATGGAATGGTGCCTCTCATGCGCTTTCCTACTGGTCCTTTGTTAGCCTTCCTAGCTTTCTTTGTTGTCCCTTTGAATGCTTTCAACTCCTCACTTGTCGTTGCATGCTCAATTGGCAAGTCGTATGCCAAACACATATATACAATTCTCGTAAGAGCGCAGCATCCATGGATTACCTTTTTTCTTTCCCATCTATGTTGTGCTAAGTACAACTAATCTATTACCCAGCTTGCAAGATCAACTGTCTGGGGTCCAATACAAGACAAATATAGTCCAAACCAGATGCGCTTGTGGGGCCTGGTGAATCGATCCTGAGCAGGGAATGCGAAATTTTGCATACATATCCTCAATGGTTTAGAGAGCTCAAGTGTGATCGCTGAAATATCTTCCCACTTGATGACATCTCCACGTTTCATTGGCTCTGGAATCAGCCTTTCTCGTTCTATCGGAGTATGTGTTCCATGTATCTTGATTGCGGCTCTAATCAGGTCTTTGGAAAGATAAAACTTCTTAAAGGGCGGGTCATTTACCAAAGACGGCAAAATGAATGTGCCATGTAGATCCTTGTTCTTAGAAGCTGTCAAAGTGGTTACTAGATAATAGCATCTGTAGAAATGTGGTTTAGGCAAAGGATCACTAAAGTATTCAGTGAAGCCAACTCTAGCCCAAACGTGCTTTAAGTATTCTGTGTTCTGTAATGCTTCAAACTCTCTTGAGAAAAATTGGTACTTGCCCCACGTACGGGTATCAAAAGTTAAATTGGCCTCAAAAAGGAAATCTGCATCTGCCAATGGGCCTGCTAAACCTTGGAACCAATGGGAGTTGCGATGAATTTTTTCAGTTTATCCCCTAGGAGGGTCGTCAATTGGCATAGGTCCTAGAAATCCCTGAAATTCTGGTGGTTGAGCCGTAGGATGTGGTTCAGCTAGTAATTCACCAATATTTTCCATGGGTACACTAGGGCCAGCTTCAGATGGTCCTTCTGCCTGGATGATGAGTGATGTGAGTGTGGAGAAGATCTGCTACAAAAGATTAACACATTAGCATGGAAATTAATCATGATCCCATTAAAGTGAGACCGCAATCCCTTTGCATAACCGATGTGTGACCCGTATAGCCGAGTGTTGTGATGTGGTTTATGGAATGATTGTTGCAAAACTAATGCAGGTCTCTATACACCTACATGCTTCAGATAATGCATACATTTCTTGATGAGTTGTTATTACAAGTGATGTTGGGTTATAGTGTGTGGATTTGTACAAGGTTCAGTCATGAATGAGTTATTACAAGGTTGTACATTAATTGGGGTGGGAGTTATGTTAGACAATGGGTTTTGAGGAGACAACTAGATATGTTTCGGTATCCACTTCCTAAGAGTTTCTAAACGGGTGATATGTTTCTGCTGAGGGACAAAAGGTGATGTCGGATGTGGTGGTATTGAGGGGTGAAGCAATTTCTGAGGGGTATATATTACATGGCTTGAGGGTTGAGCTATGATACACTGTTTGGGTACCCAAATCTGCGTGGGTGTGGGCAGATTCATAAGGTACTTCTTGGCAATCCAAATATGTCGAATGTTCGTACTCGTAGAAGAAGATCGAGGAGATGTTGAATATTGATTCTACTTCCGCCTTGAGTTTTTCTTGTCATTGTCCGCATTGGTGAAATCTGTCGGTGGTTTTTGTCCTTTTGGCACCCATATTTGTCTCGTGCCTCTTGCGTTGTGATACTGATACTGCTTTTCTCCTTGTGTCGTCTGAGATGGTCGTCGGTCTGGGTTCCTATGTTGTGGTTAACTCCTTTGTGGTTGAGGTCGAGAGGTCGGATGGACACTCTACTTTGGAAAAGAAGGGAGGTCCAACACTTGCGAAACCTACCCATTAGGAAGTGCTCTGATTTGTACTATTAATCAAGGCTAGTCCGTAGTAAGTGTGGAAGGATGGGCAGTGCAGGGTATCTTGCCCATGTGGCTGTTGATGTAGTCCACGTGACCTGCAATGGTCCCCATTTGTCCGCTACCGGAAGACCAAGGGAAAATCTCCTGACATCCTTTTGTTTGGTCCCTATCCATCGGCAAGCTCTCATGGGTTGACTTTGGAAGGTTCCTACTTAGCCGAGGGATTTGGCCAAATATCTTCCGGTCCTCCGTCCCAAGTGTTTCATAGGGTCACGGGTCATATACCTCAAGTGGAGTGTTGTTAGGGAAATCAAGCGGTATCACTCGCTGCTGATCTAAGGTTCCAATCTGCAAGGAGCCTTGTCTAAGATTTAGTTCCACAGAGTGATCATATAGCCAATCTTGGCCAAGGATTAGGGGTTCTATCAAGTCCTCATCATGGCACACTAGTAGCTTTGCTGTCATGTTCACGTCATGTATGAGGATAGGAAGGTCCACCTCACCCATGCAAGGGGTTTCCATGCCTCCTAGCCCTATGAGGTATGCCTCAATTGGCTGCATTTCTAATCCTGAGTCCTTATAGTGGGACCACCTAATCGCACTAGTCGCAGCACCTGAGTCAATTAAAGCCATGAGCTCTTGGCAAGGGTTGCCGTGCTCTAGCGTGACTGTAATGAATGGTCTCTGATCCACTATGCTAGGATGAGTACGTGACTTTACTTGACACATGGCCATGGGGTATCTGGGTGTTGTGTCCAGCTGGTTATAATGTTCTCTCCCTAGTCCTTGTCTTCGTAGCTTCATGCACTTAATGCGTTCTATAACTTTTGCCTGAGCTTCAGCACGTATCCTATTTTCTTCCTCCTTATGCTTCTTTGCCAACGTGAGTCGTCTAAGCATATCCTCAGTAAGAGGTTCTTGATAAAGCTTGACTCTACAACCACTAATGTAATTAGGCATTATCTCTCCTTCTAGGGTGGCTAATTGTACTGCTCCACTTATTGAGAGTCTGTTAATGATCATAGGTCCATAACCTCGCTTTTCTAATTTATGTGCGTGTTGTTTTAGCGTATATAATAGGACTAAATCTCCTTCTTTTACGCCTTTATCTTTCACATGTGCATCGAAATAGGCTTTCTGTCGCTTCTTTGATGCATATATTCATGTTGCTGCTTTCAGCCTAGTTTCTCCTAATCATTCCAAGTCCATTATTCTTGCTGATAATTCATGGCCAGTCCATTGATGTTCTTGTGCAACCTTAAGGGTCGGTATCAAGAAGTCCAAAGGAAGCACAACATTCTGACCAAAAACCATGTGAAAGGGAGTCGCATTGAGTACGGTCTTGTCACTACATTACAAAGGATCTTGTTAGTGCTTTCAGCCTGATCATTGGCCTGAGGATGATATGGTGCAGATTTCTTGTGAATCACCATAAAATCCTGTAACAAATATTCAATGACCTGGTTTAGAAAGTGAGTTCCTCGATCTCTCACTAACTCTATAGGTAATCCATATCTTGTAAAGACATTTTCAAATAAGAATTTTGCAGTTGTGTGTGCTTCATTCTTTTTTGTGGCTTTTGCCTCTACCCATTTGGTAAGATAATCTGTCACAACAATAATGTATTCAGCATGTGTACCTTTTGCAGGGGGGTTAATGGGTCCTACAAAGTCTATATTCCACTTAGAAAATGCATGTCCTCCCATCATGGATTTCAATGGCATTTCATCTCTGCGAGTAGGAAATTGAGTTCTCTGGCACACATCACATCTCTTAACATAGGTATGTGCATCCATGTGAAGAGTGGGCCACCATAATCCTGCAAAGAGGATGGCTTTGATTATCCTATCAGGTCCAAAATGACCTCCTGCAACACCTTGGTGTGCAGTCTCTAGTACGCTCAAATAATTGCTTTCATGAACACATTGTCTTAAATATCCATCTCGTCCTCGTTTGTATAGATTGTCGCCAATAAGTGAATAGCCTTGAGCTTCCTGCTCTAGACTTCGTTGTCATGCTAAGGTCATTCCTCGAGGGAATGCTTTCATCCTCAAGTAGGTCACTAAAGGTTCACTCCATTTTGGTGTGAGAGACACATGATATAACGTAGCATGTTCTATTGGTGGTCTTTCACAACAAACAGGGCATTCTTTACAAAACTTGTAGACGTCTGCTTCCATAGAAGCCCAATAGACTCCTAGTCTATGCAAAGTCTGCAATGTTCGATGTTTTGAATGATGTTGCTTTAATGCACCTATGTGTGCTAATTGCAACCAATTCGCATGTTCTGATTCATCTACACAACAAGCAAGAATCTTTTGATTATCTTGTTTATATATACTTCCTGCTATTATTTGATATCTTTGAGACTTGGTAATCTCTCCTTCCTTGATCCTTATCCTAGGATTCTTGGGTCCGTATGTGAGAATCGGGACCAGAGGCTTAGCCCATTCTGGCGCTATCTCAAGGTTAAACAAATATGCATCTAGTAATTCATCTACTATTCCTTGAGGAGCTTCTCTTGAGGTTAGTCTCGAGAGGTGGTCAGCTCTGAGATGTGTCTTTCTTTTCCTGACTACTACTTCAAAATCATACTCCATGATTAATAGAAACCAACGTATTAATCGTTCTGTGTTACATGGCTTATTGACTAAGTACAGTAATGCTTGATGATCTCTAAAGAACTTGAACTTATTCGCCAACAAATAATGTCTGAATTTCTTTACCGCGTAGATCATTCCTAATCCTTCTCGTTCCGTAGTGGTGTAATTTCTTTCTGCTGCATTCAACCGTCTGCTCGCGTAAGCTATGGGGAGATCTATATTACCTTCATTTGTGGGTTGTGCTAACACACATCCTATGGCATAGTTGGATGCATCCATATGTACATGGAATGGCTTACTCCAATCCGGGGTTGTCAATATAGGTGTTGAGCTGTGTTGATCTTCTAGAGCAATTGATACTTGATTATAGCCTGAAAATCCATCAAGAAAGCTATAAAATTCCTTGCCCGCAACTCTTTCCAATAAGTGTTCTGTGATAGGAAGCAGATAACTGTCTCTAATCGTGGCGGCATGAACTTTTTTAAGGTTAATACACACACACAATTTTCCATTCTTCTTGGGCACAAGCACAATGGGAGATACCCATTCAGTGTGCTCAATTTCGTAAATGAATCCTCCTTCTATCAAACGATCTATTTCTTCTTTAATCTTTGCAGCATAGTTATCATTGTATGTGTATGGTTTCTGTTTCGTAGGGTTTGCATCTGGAGTCATAGGGATTCTATGAGAACATATATCTGGGTCTACTCCTTTCAAATCTTTGTAACTCCAAGCAAACACATCTCTATATTCCCGCAATAGGGCAACTAATTCTTCTTCTTCTTCAGTCGTCAAATCATGCCCTATGTATGTACATTTCTCTTCTTCTCCTTCTATGGCAACTATTATTTTTTTGGTTTTCTCTCGATTATCATATACTTCTCCAATGTCAGCTTTCCTGTTAGGCATTCGTACCATGATTTGTCTATCTTCTATTTCATACTTTTTGAAGTTCTCGGGAACCTCAAACAAGGATTCTTCTTCTTCTGACATGGTTTCTTTCTTCTTTCTTTTCTTACCTTCACTCTTAGTGGTCACTTGTGTGGTTAATTTCACCTCGTTCATAATTTCTCCATGTTTCTGAGGATGAGTTTCTACTTTGTAGAAGTATTCTTTGTCTGATACAAAGGGTGGGTCCATAATAATTGACTCTAAATCCAAGTCACTCGATGGCACATCCATGGTTGCTAATATTTTTGCCCAACCATGAGGCTCGAATTCTTCGTCTGGAAATACTAGAGGTGCCTAAGCTGGGTCTTGAAGGGTTCGTGGATGTTGTTCTGAACCTAAAGTCCTGGCTTCTAACCGTTCTTCCTCTTGTTTTGCTACCTTACACATCCATAAATGAGTGTCCTCGTGCAACCATGAGGGGTCTGATTCTAATGAGTGTACCAATTCCGTTTCTACCTGTGTCTTATGGATGGTGTTCCATTGTATTGGGGGTACGTCTCGATGTGAATAGTCTTTAAGATTGACTTTTGTGGTCACTCCTAAATGTTGCAAGTACAAAGAATTAGTTCCCCAATCTTGTATAATTTGTAACTGACGCATGAATGGTCGTCCGAAAATCATCTCGTAAGCATGATTTTTTGCAAAATCACAAATGGCGAAAGTATGCTCAAATTCCACACCACAAGTGGTGAGAGATATGCCCTCTAGTAAGCCTAATGGTTTTTCTATATGTCCATCAACCATTTGTAGTTTCATCCTGGTAGGTCTCAATGTTGGCTTACCCCAACGTTTCCATAAAGCGATGGTAGCGATGGCTACTCCGGCTGCTGAATCTAAGATGGCTTTGGTGGTGTAGCCCTGATGGGTTATTGGAAGATAAGTGTTACCTTGCTCTCCTTCACTTACATCTCCGATCCTTTCTATGGGTATCTCTGGTACCTTCTTGTGTGTTCCTATCTGTGAGGGAGTAGTAGCAAGCTCGGGGAATTGATTTTGCTACATGCTTCCACAGTTCTGGTTTTGCCTTCAACAATTCCTCTAGAGTGAGGTGACATTGCACTTTAGTGTTCTTGATCACTTCCATGTTTCTAGGGACTACTGATTCTTCATTCCTCACTATTATCGTGGGTGCTCTCATACTAATAGACTTAGCTTCCCAAGGTCCTGTGAACTGAGGTAATTCTTGCAAAGAATTGGATTCAAAACCTATATGCTCACTCAGTTGTTCTTCCTCTACATCATTGTAAATAGAGGGGATGTCTTGGGGAAATTGCTCTTGCAAGTCGTCTATTTCTTGAATAGGAGGATGGGTTCCTTGTTCTTTTCTCCACTTCTCTTCTTGGATTTCTCTCAAAAATTCATGTGAATACCTATGTATGGAAGACAAGTTGTCTTCACCCTCTGTGTTGGGAACTTGAGACAAGGATGGTGCATTTCTTTCCTGTGTCTCTGAGGCAATAGGGTTCCTTTGCAGATTCTTTTTCTCCCTGCTATCGATCAAGTATTCTAATCTCTCCATCAATCCTTAAAAGTGTAATTCCGGTTTTGCCATGTTATTCCAATTTAGATATCTAGAGGCTTCAAAAATAGCCTGTGCTAATTCTACCATCTTCATGCAAAGTTTAGTCCTCTCAATTGCTAAGTCTGCTCGAGGGTAGTTCTTACTCATTTCAACTATTTGAGGTCCTTCTTTTAATCTTGCATCTGAGTCGTTATACACCTTTGAGGGTTCCAATTCGTCTCCTAAGTTGTCTTCAATGTCTATGCAAATTCTCACACATTGCTCTAGCATTCTGGGTTCCTTCAAGTATGCATAGGAGCGTAGTTTAGAGCTCAACAGACCATCTAGAAACAGCGACACTTGCTTGGCCTATGAGGGTAACTCTTGCATCGGACATCTTTCAACATATTGTCTAAACCTACGTCTTGCCAGTCTGACTGTTTCTTGAGGGGTCTGTTTGAAACTATGAATCAATGAAGAAGTATTATGTTTGATTCCACTTTTAGAGAATTCCGTGATGAATGACTCTAGAAAGTGATGTATATCTCTAAATTGCCTCTGTGGCAATGGTTGGAATCAAGTTAAAGCTGTATTCTTTAACGTTAGTCCAAATGCATTGTATTGCGTGAACATATCTTCTACTTGCTCTGCTCGTAGCACTTGCTTAAGTTCCGCAACATGATCATATGGATCTCCTATCCCATCAAAGTAGTTTTTCATTGATTTTAGTAACTGAGTGGGCCTTAATATTCTTGCGTGTTCACGTGGTCTAGGTAGAGGAAAATCATCTCTACCACCTGGTATTCTAGGTTCTCCTTGTCTATCCACTTTGTCCGTGTTTATGGTGGTTCTATCTCTTCCTATGGGATGATTGAAACTTACTTCAGGTCTCTCTTTGTTTTTCTCTCTCTGAGTGCCATGGGCTGAGGATGTTCCTGCCCCTTGTTGGCTTGCGTTTACGTTTGCTCGAGATGGAGGGAAGACTAATTCACCTCTCCATGTGTAGGTATTTCTTGCATGATCTGGTACCACAAATACTCTTTCTGAAGTTTCATCTAGGTATACAACCTTTCCAGGTGTATCCGGGTCCTTGAACTCGTAAATCATGATGGAGCCTACCTCACTAGGTTGTTCCGTTATGTACCTCCAAAATGCTTCATCTGTCTCTTCATTAACAAACAACTCTATGCTTCTGTTGTCTTAAGGGGTCCAATCTGGGATTAGTACTCTTGTCAGTACAGATTTCCCTCTAGGTGTCCTAGGTTCTTCTAATGGTTCTTTTCCTTGGGCTCTCGCTTCCGTCTCTAACTGAATTACGCCAAACTCATTAGTATTATTTGGCTGAGTACTTAAGATGTACATCGTTCCTTCCTTGTCTATGTATGCGTCTCTCTTGAATTTTACCACTAGACGTTCCAATCCAATGGGTTGATCAGGGTTGTGCATTTGCACCACTTGTCTTCGCAAACCATCCTCATAGATGCGAGCACCTAAGCAGTTGGTTCGGAGAAATTCCAACTGAGTTCTATAAGGTCCTTCGGGTCTTTCCAAATATGCTACGTTTGACCCTCCTTCTGGTCTTTCCGTGCTAAAAGCCATTTTTTATTCACTCGTATCTGAGCTCAACTCGTAGGGATAACTATTATTCAACTGTTGTGCCCACGATCGTGCAGTAGTTCCTATGCTTGCTTCTAATGATCTAAGGCTTCGTCTGTCTGACTTACCTATATGCTTGCCCGATCTAAGGTTCATGAATTTACTTCTGATTGTCAATGGTTCTTTGTTCCTTATTGCTTGTTTCTTTTTAAATGTCTTTAAGTTCTTGTCTTGTCTCAATGTATACGTCAGGAATCGACTTTCTATGGTACTTTTGAGTTCTCATTCCGTCAGACTTAAGTTCTTTCCTTTAGGTTTTCGTATCGCACACCTTTACTTTAATCTTGAACTTGAAAAATTAAATCTCTTGAACTTGATGTGTTCCTATCGTAGTTAATCCACAATGCTAACATTTAGCCTAAGCTAATAATTGATTGAGGGGGTTGAGTATTCTTCCAACCTCAAGTCAGTTGCTTTGGTCGCTCTGATGCCCAAGAAGTCACACTTCTCAAGCTTTGCGTTCTTCACTGCCTTGCTTTGATTGCCCTTGATAGCCCTTGCTAGACCTGTAAAAATTCAATATTAGACCAATTCTTAATTGGAAGACCAAGCACTTTGATATATACACTTTTAAGATCCTTGCTTCCTTTGCCCAAAAATTTTTATGTTGTCCCGTGGCTTTCCTAGTCCCAAAGATGGTCAACCTAAATTTATCCTCTCTAAAAAATGGACTTCGGATGAAAAAGATATGAGCATTCAGGCCCTTGGGGGTAAAAACTAACAACCATGTTTTGTTCTTCAAATATGAGCTAAGGGGTCTCCTATGAGTGCAATCACCTAAAAATTTTCAAAAAATAGCCCCAAATTTGCCCAAAAAATCAAACCCTAAAAATTGCATTTAGGGTGGACAATCGCGATGGTTTGGGACAATCGCGATGGTCTGGGACTGTCACGATGGCTCAGGTGAACCGTCACGATGGCGTGGCACAATCACGATGGTTCGAAGGTGCGAACTCTCGCGATGGTCTAAAGTGAACAATCGCGATGGTGTGAATGAACTGTCACGATGGTCTAATCGCCGAGCAATCGCGATGGCATCGGTCAATGGTCAACAAGACAATCGTGATGGCGTGAGCCCATCGTGATGGTCACAAGGCATGATGGCTTGAGCCAATCACGATGGTCCGAATTTCAAGGTGTCACAATGGTCTGAGGCTATCGTTGCGATGGTCTAGCTTGCCACGTGGTAGCATCGGCGCGATGGCATGAGCCAATCACGATGGCATGGGGTCGGCGAGATCATCGCGATGGTCAAGGACCATCGCGATGGTTCAAGTGAACCATCGCGATGGTCCGATCGAGCCGTCGCGATGGTGTGAGCCAATCGCGATGGTGTGACACAATCGCGATGGCGTGAGCCAATCACGATGGTCCACCAAAATGCAAATTTTTGAAATGCAAATGTGGATTCCTATATGCGCAAGGATGCTCTACAGCGTGGTGAACTCGCTTACCTCAAATTCTGAACTTGGCAGACCATCGTGATGGTCTGACACATTTGGCATTTTCTGATAAAAAGTGATTTTCTTACCTTTTTGCAGCTTTCTTGATGCTCAGGAGCACTGTACCTGCAAGAAAACTCAAAAGCACAAAAGCACATACAAGCACAAAAGCACATACAAGCACAAAAGCTCTCTCTATCTCTCTCTCTCTCTCTCTCTCTCTCTCTCTCTCTTCTCTCTCTCTCTCTCTCGCATGCACAAATGAGGGAAAATGAGGAGAATGGGTGGATATGGTGAATTTTTTGATTTTTTCGAAGTGGAAGAAGATGATGTGGTGATGAAGATGGAGTGTGGGGGAGGTGAAAAACACCAAAAACTAAGTAAAAACAACAACAAAAACTGAAATTTTTACCTTCCAACGCCACTTCTTGCTATACTCTTACCATCACACATTCGTCCTAGACTCGATCCCCGGCAACGACGCCAAATTTGGTGTTGCTCAGCACAATGGTGAGAACCACGTTAAGAAGCTCCACCTCCTTAATGTCAATCCGCGGAAGAGATATGAGTGATATGAAGATCGTGAATATGAGATGAAGTGAGAGTGAAGGTGAGAAGCATAGGGATGCACACACACACATACACACACACAACAAAGAGACAAGCAAGACACAATGGAAGGTATGAAGTCAACTCTATTACTCAAGAACACTCTTACAAGCTCAAAATAGCTCTAAACTCTTCCCTACTCAAACAAGCTCACCTCAAAAATGATCTCGCTAGCTCTTTTTATAGATTCTAGACTAGTTTGGCCAGTTTCACGTCTAGTGTCCGGCATAGTTAAAAAATAGGTTCTAAGTGCTATTTGAAAGGGTAAACAGTGTCTAAAAATAGTCAAAATTGGTAGGATCATTCTACCTAAGCTCCTCAAGCTCGAGGACTCCTCGGCTTGCAAAAAATGGAGCTACAATTTACTAAAAGGTTGTTTCTATGTTACATATGTTACAATAGTGATGAAAATCATTGTTGGAGGTTTTTGAAAAGTATTTTGAACAAATAATTCGACTGACTCCCTGCTACTTTGTTGTGCTCTATCTTCACATGCTTCCGCGTCTTCTATGCCTCTGACTACTGCTAACAACATGAGTGCTAACCAAAATGTGTTGTCTGTGGATGATACATACGATAGCCTTTTCTTTCAGAACTTTACCCAACAAAAATATATTTTACTGCTTTATCGTCCAATTTCTTGCAATGTTGTTCAGGCATTAATGCATATGCCAAACAACCAAAAACATGCATGTGAGCAACAGATGGCTTACAACCATGGCAAGCCTAATATGAAGTGATAGACTACAATGCGTTAGTGGGACATTTGTTAAGTACACATGCTGCACATATAACGACCTCAAGCTAGAAACTGTGTGGTAAAGCTTGACTCTTGACCATGAGTGACATGTTCTTCAATTCAGCAAGTCCATTCTATTGAGGTGGCCTTGCCATCTCCATGAGTGACCTGTTCTTCAGTTCAGCAAGTCCATTCTATTGAGGTGTATATGATACCATAAACTAATGTTTAATCCCATGAAAGTTCATCCAAAAATGCATTAAATTTAGAAGACATATATCCCCCTCCCCCCGATCAGAATGGAGGGTGCCCATTTTACATGCTGATAGATTTTCAGCCAAAATCAGAAACTGTATGAAGCACATAAATACTTCAAACTTTTCTTTCAATGGATATACCCATACATGCTTTGGAAAAATCAGCAATGAAAGTCACGAAGTAGAGATAGTTTCCAAAGGAAGGTGTCCGCATAGGACAACAGACATCACTATGTACAAGCTGCAATTTTCAAGTAGCTCGAACTAAACCATCTTTTAGGAAGGACGAATGTTGTATTTTGCCCAAAATACAGCCTTCAAAAACATGTTTATCGGGTGCCTCAAGTTTGGGCAAAGAGGACACCATTTCAGATTTCTACAAGTGTAGCAAACTAGCAATATTCAGATGACCAAAATGTGCATGCCAAAGCTTTGCATCTAACATAGCCTAAGAATCATGTACTGCACATGCTCAATCATTCAAAAAAATTTCATAGTCTATGATCTTATACAGACCATGACATAAAATGCTGGAATCACCATTTGATAGATCATGAACTGTACATCTGTCATCAACAAATTTCGCAAGCAAGCCAATCTTGGCTAAAGCTGAAACTAGTAATAGATTCTTCTTGATCCCTAGCAAAAATAGAGCATCCGACAATGTGAAAGAACTACCATCGGTAGTAGTCAAAATGATCTTACCAACTCCCTTGATAGGATAAGAGGATTTGTTGGCATATGTGATAATATTCCCTGTAGGGTCAGGCTCGAGTAAAGTAAAGAAACTGCACTGCAAGGTATATTTGGTCTAATCTGAGTCTACTATAGACATAGACTGTTCAGTAGAGGATAGGTCAAAACTGGAAACAGTGGTAAACAACCATTCTTCATTCTGCACTAGATTAGTAGACTCTGTTTTTGGTGTAGAGGCCTCTACAACAACCATTCCAGCCTCTTTTTTCTTTGCCTCTTTTGTAGCTAGTTTTGACAATTCTTTATGACATGATCATTTGCTTTATAGTACTTGCAAAACAATTTTTGCTTTTCTATTTCTTCCCTTCTCTATCTTCCTTGTTCAATTGTGCATAATTAGCAGATTTCTGCTTACTAGTAGAAGAGCTCCATTTACCTTTGCCCTTTTGACTAGCTAGGAAAGCTTGATCTCCAACATGCATAATGGACCTGTTTTGCCTAGACTGATCTTCTTGCAACACAACAACTATATGCAATCACAAACAACTTCCTTGGTAAAGGAAAATGATGGTGGGTTATCTAGGAATTAAGGTGGGATTTTTGAACAATCAATCTCCCTAATCACTTTTCATCTTTTTTTATGTAGCCGCTTGTTGTGTGGACTGTGTTGCTTGTGCAAATTGTGCTTGCTGATTAAGTTGTGTTCCTCCTTTTGTTCCATTGTTGCAAACTAGTTTTTTGAATCCTTTGTTTGGAGTGTGTGTAGAATGATAGGGATTTAGAAAAACAAAGGAAAACTATAAGTGTTCATGATAAGTGATTACATAAACCCTAGCGTAACATGATTTACAACAAGTCATTTGAGAAAATTTCAAAGCATGATATGTAATTGGGGTGTGAAGTGATTCATGTCATCCATCTCTAACTCCAAGACTCGATGTATTAGTATTTGTGTTTGAAAACCCACATAAAAACAAACAAGTACTAAAAGGAACTTCAATCAAACTCAAATGAAGTTGTTTTATAAGAAATACTCATAGATTACATATGTACATTGCTTGCAGCAAGAAATTTTTCAGTTTTGATGTTTTATAGATTTGTTTGAATTTTTGACATATTTTGCATTTGTTTGGTAATTTTCCCCCCTTCCTAGAAATATGTGTAAGCATGCATGGGCTATGAAAAATGGAAGCCTTGTGCATGGCCATATAATGTGTCCCCAAACATCCTTATTCTAGGTGCATGATTGCTTATGGTGCAAGTACAATAGGTCCTTGACAATGCATCAAGGGTTTTTTGATGATGAGGCTTTTTTTCCTTTTGTGCTCTAAGTATTCTTTCTTAGATGTCATTTGTGATTGGCTTAATGTAAAGCTTTACCTTGAAACCACTATTATATTTTGACGAGATATATCCATCCAAAGTAGCTAGAATTTCTACACCACTTGTTTAAATGTGGTTAGTAATTAGTGATCCATATCCACACTTTTGTGGTTTCTTTGCATGCTCCTCCAATGTGTAGATGAGGACTAAATCTCCTTCTTTGAGTCCTTTACCATTGATGTGGTTATTATAGTAAACCTTCTGTCTTCTTTTGATAGCATATATTCCTACAACAGCTTTGAGACTAGTTTCTTGAAATTTCTCTAATTGGTGCATTTGCTCTGAGAGCTCATGGCATATCCATTCATATTTCTTAGCTACATGCAAGTTTGGAATGAGAAATTTTATTGGGATGATTCCATTCTATCCATTATACCTTGTTGAATGGTGTTGCCCCTAGAGCAATCTTGCAGGCTGCTTTATATCCTTTTGTTCCCACTTCTTTGGAGAGAGGCCATGTTTCCCTAGATAGGTATGTTTGGCTTTCTCCTCTTCAGAAACTTTCTATCACATAATCCTAGTAGGAGATGGTTGAGTCATACCTTAAGAGAGAGGATTAGGAAGTAATCCTCAACCATGTCTTTTGGGGCATGGTTAGCCCATCACACTCCTAGCTGGGAGGTTGTGAGTTTTATTCCCAACATTGCTATTAGAACCTAGCTGAGAAACATGGGCAACATGGATGTTGATGACTCATTTTGTAGGCACTTGGAAAAAGCTCTTGACCATGGTGAGTGTGAAACTCACCTTAGATGGTGTGTGGGCATTTGGGCACCAACAAGGGTTGAATAGGTCCAAATTTTGTCTAGGTGCTAGAGTTTGGGGTTGGTGGAAGCACTTATGCATGGAAAAGTGGGTCCAAAAGAGCTAGAAGGGTCCAAAAGTGAGCATTGAGGGCAATGCTCACCCTAAGGGGAAAGGAATGCCACATAATCCTAGTAGGAGATGGTTGAATCATACCTTAAGAGAGAGGATTATGAAGTAATCCTCAACCATGACTTTTGGGGCAAGTGGTTAGCCCATCACACTCTTAGCTGGGAGGTTGTGAGTTCAATTTCCAACACTTTCCAACATACCTTTTTCTTTATATCTATGTAGGTTATCACAGACTCATTTTGAAGATCTTTCATTTCTTGCACTATGATTGAACTAGATCCTTCTTCACTAGGAGATTGAATGGTCCATAAGGCTAGGTTTGTTCCCATTACAATGTAGGCTTTTTTGAGTGTGGAGTCAATTTATAATCCATTTGCAAACAATATCCTAGTTAAGATGGACTTTCCATGAGGAGTAATTACTAACTCCTCTACATTGGCCCATTTCTCAATCTCGAACTCTCCTAGAACATTGAAACCATCATGATCTTCATACACCATGTACATCATGGCTTGTTTATCTAGAAGGGAACCTTCTTTGAGCTTAAAAACCCATTTCTTCCAAAGATTAGATCCTTGAGAAGATCACAAGCATATCACATTGTGATTAAGTCCATCCAAGTAGACTCCCACTCCATGAGCATATATGCAAAAAAATTCTACAACATTATGGTACTCACCCTCAATTTTAGACATGAACTGCTCAGTGAGAGGCACTATCTACATATCGCTTGAGCAAGCCATAACCTCAATATCACTATTTGAATTGCTAGACTCATTGAATGTGAGTGTTCTTATAGGCACTTATGTCACACTCTCTTTTGAAGAGAGTCCACTTGTAGATTTAAGCTTTTGCCCTTGTGTATTTCCCAATCTTAAGTGCAAATGTCAAATTTTATATTATTCGGTGCTTTCTCTTATGAATTATGGACTTATTATGTTTTAAGTGGCCATTTTTCATTTATAGTGTCTTAAGTTTCCCAATTAATTGCAATTTATTTGCTTAGTTGCAAAATCAACCACAATGAATAGGTGGATCATTTTTTTGTCATTTGAAGTCCCCGAGAGGTGATTGGAAGTGACATGCCTCCTCCAAAGACCCTAATTTGTGAACTTAACTAATTCCATGGTTTTCACATCTTATTATACTTCACAAACTTGTAGAATAGAGTATAAGGATTAGGAAAATGAAAAAAAATATATTTAACATTCTTGTAAAAAACACAATTTCTCTAGGAAATTGTGATATCCCAAAGCAATCATGATAGCCGTAGGTAATCGAGAGGGCCTGGTGGCAAGGAGCTATTGTGATGGCACCTAGGGCCTAAAATTGGTAGTCATTTTTGTTGGTGCAAATGAGTCCAAGCCTACATACTTGGACAATAAGTATTCAGTTCACAAAGTCACATATGACTATTCCATTGTAAAAAAGCAATTTACTTTTTTCCTTGTAAAAGTGCATATGTTAGTTGCACTACTCTCACATGAAGTTAGGAAGAATCAAATCACAAATCAATTGGTAGGTGATTGATGAGAAAGCAAGTCCTAATGTTTAGGATTCACTTTATGGTAAGAGCTTGAATTTGAATTCAAAAATGGCTCCAACTCTAGCTATAAAAGATGGACCAAAATCTTGCCTACATGGAGCCCGATTCAGAAATCATTTGAGAGGGATCTATAGTGTTTTGTGAGCTCATTCCATAGCTCCATCACTACCTGAACATTGTGCAATTATACATTTCCAATGCCCTTGTAACTCTATGTGATGTAATACATATACATTGATCATATCTCATTCTCTCTTCTCTATCATATTCATATCAAAACAATGAATTTCTCGGACTTGGTTCTCATTGCATAGTTGACCATTTGTTATCATTGAACGTGGTATAGATTCAGCATATTCTCTATTTTATTAGTACAAAGTTTCATTGTCATTGTTTTACTCAATCTCGAGATATATTTAAAACTCTACTCACTAGTCTACTTACTGTAGAAGCCTGAAAATGTCAGGATGGTCATCTAACTTGCTAAGCATAATTCTCTTAGTACATTAGCATTTTAGGTGAAATAACTTGTGATTGGTAGCTATCTAAGTTCATTAAATACTCCCAAAAGGAATTTGATCAATTGGTTGTAGGTTGAGAGCACTATTCATTTTACTGAACATGTGTAGAGACCAAGATTGCAAGTCTTAGCTCATAGTTGAACTTTCTACTTATCTGTTTTGATCCATTGATTAGAGGATCATACTCCAAAGCACTTAGGTGATTATATGTGGAAGCTCAAGGGTTCTACATTACACTCCTCAACTTTTTCTTGGCTAGTGAGAAGCAGGGATTTGCAGCACGACCTCATCTCTAGAATCTATCAACCATCTCCTCCAACAATGGTATCAGAGCAACATCAAAGCAAGATGGGAGATGGATTGCCATCATTCATTGAAAAATTGGACAGGGGCAACTATCCAGCATGGTCCCTATGGATGCAAGCTTACCTTCGAGGAAGAGTCTTATATGGATACATCTCTGGAGATGAGGAGATGACAATATTTAGAAGCAAACATCAACCTACAAGAGAAGAGCAAGAAAGACTAGCTGCATGGTTTGCAATGGATGCTCTAGCGAGATCTTATATACTTAACTCGATATCTAATTTCTTATTACCTCACATTAGGAATTGCAAGACCTCCCAAGAGACTTGGGAAGTACTTTCTTCATACTTTTCATCAAATACAAGGGCTAGGAAGAACCAACTTTGGATGGAGTTGCAACCTTGAAGAAGCAACCAAAGCAAAGTGTAGCTGACTATGTGACCAAGATGAAGGATGTAGTTGACCAACTTGGGAGCATTGGAGAAGAAATAGAAGAGGAGCAGATAGTAAGGCAGATCATAAATGGCATCAAGACTAATGACAAATGGGAGTCATTCACTATAGTAATGCACTTATATATGGACATGCAGTTACCTCACCTCAACACATTGATGGGGCAAATCTTCACGCATGAGACAAACCTCAACCAGAATGGAGACCACTCTAGAGGTAATCAATATTTTACCCTTTACATAGATAGAAATAAGAGTAAAGATAAAGTCAAAGGTGAAAAGAATGAAGAAGAGGCAAGTACCTCTCAAGTGAACTTCATAGGTAGAGGTACTAGAGGAAGGGGCAGAGGAAAACAAGGCATGTGGAGATCATAAAAATCTTCACCTTGCAATATCTATGGCTTGAACAATCATACCACAGATGAGTGTTTCAAGAACACAAATAATCAGAGAGGAAGATGCTTCCACAGAGGAGGCTATGGACAATCTAGAGGCAGGTTCAACAATGGAGGAAGGAATTACCATCATAACTACAACCAAGGCTACAACAACAAGTATCAAGGAGGCTTTAGAGGTAGAAGAGATTATAAAAACTATACAGAAGACCAAGAGGATTCTCTATTGATCATGAACATGACATCCAAGCAAGGTAAAGATGATGAGCATCTATTGTTGTTTGACCTTGAAGAACCTAAAGGGAAGCATGAAGTCCATACAGGTACTGGCATTAGGCACTCTGTCAAGAAGATTGGAAATGTTAAAGCATCTTATGGTAAAATGAGCCTTTTACGTAAGGTATTCTATGTGCCAACCATAACAAAAAACCTAATCAGTGTTGGGTAGATTGTTGAGAAGGGCTTACAAGTTAGATTCACAAGGCATGGAGCTTATGTGGAGGACCCTCAACAAGGCTTCAAGAGGATTCCACAAGGTGAGAAATCTGGTAGAATCTTTACATTTGAAGTTGAAGATACTAGAAACATTGTTCTCTTCAATTACAAAGATCAAACCCTATCTGAATTAGAGATATGGCATAAGAGGCTAGGTCATATAGGTGAAAGAACACTAAAGGAAATATGCAGGGATCAGAGTGTGCTTGGCATTCCATATGTGTCCAAGCAAGTCATGATTTACAAATGTGGAGCATGCCAATTAGGAAAATCATGCAGGCAACCATTCAAAAAAAAAAAGATCCATGTATGAAGACTACTTGGAGCTTGTGCACACAACTGTGTGGGGTCCTAGCAAAGAGCCATCAATCTCAAGATCAAGGTACTATGTTTCATTCATCGATGACTATAGCAGATGCACAATAATTTACTTCATCAAGCATAAAGATGAATTCTTTACTTGTTTCAAGAAGTATTTGATATTAGTTGAAAATCAAACAAGTAGAACCTTGAAGAGGCTCAGATCTAATGGAGGTGTGAGTATTTCTCACATGAATTGGACTCATTCTTACAAGATAGAGTCATAAAGAGAGAGGTTACAACAAGATACACTCCTGAAAAGAATGGAGTGGCAGAGAGAATGAATATACTAATAGTAGATGTTGCAAGATCAATGTTGAATGAAAAGAAACTTCCAAATTATTTATGGGTAGAGGCTGTTTTCATAGCCACATACTTAATTAAAATAGGCTTCCATCCAAGTCCTTGGATGGAATGACACCTTATGAAGCATGGAATGGCAGGAGACCTTCCCTAGACCATTGTAAAGTATTTGGTTGCATTGCTTCTGCACATATACCCTCACAGATTAGAGGAAAGCTTGCCCCAAAAGTTGAAAGGTGTATATTCATTGGCTATGACCAAAACCAAAAAGGATATAGGTTGTACAATCCCACTAACAAAGAATTCACAGTTAGTAGGGATGTGGTGTTTCATGAAAATAACTCCTATTTTGAAGATGATTGCAGGAAAATAAAGCCACCCTATGACTTGGAAAGTGATTTTCCAACTCTGACTCAAGAAGAACCACAAATATCAAAAGATGTCAACTCAGAAGATGAAGAACAGATTGACTACACTTGGAAGTCCAAGAGCAAGACAAAATTCAAAAAATTGGAAGACATTCCAGAGTCATCCAATCAAGCACTTAGAAGATCTCAAAGGGAGATTAAGAAACCCATAAGGTATGGCTATGAAACATCACTAGTCACCAAGCATTCTATATACATGACTAAAGATTCTATGTCAGAAGATCCTTCTTCATTTGAAGAAGCCAAGAAGAAGGAAGAATGGAGAGAAGCCATGCGGGAAGAAATTGAAGCACTTCAGGAGAACAACACTTGGGATTTGGTTCCCAAGATACCAAACATGAAGGTAATATGATCCACGTGGATTTACAAAGTAAAGAAAAGTTCAAATGGTTCAATCAACATGTATAAAGCAAGGCTAGAGGAAAAAGGGTTTTCTCAAACCCATGGAGTGGATTATGAGGAGACCTTCTCACCTATGGCTAAGATGCCAACAATCAGAGTTTTAGTAAGTTTTGATGCTTCAAAGAATTGGAACTTGTATGAGTTAGATGTTAAAAATGCATTCCTTAATGGATAGATCTCAAAAGAAGTCTACATGGCTCAACCACCAGGATATGAAGATCACGATAGACCAGATCATGTATGCAAGTTAAGGAAAGCACTTTATGGTTTGAAACAAGCTCCTAGAGCTTCGAACCATAGGCTAGTCACCTATCTGCAGGACCAAGGATTTGTTCCTAGCAAAGCACATTCTTCTTTGTTCACAAATAAGACTAAATCAATCCATAGTCCTTGCAAAAAGTTCTCTAAAGTAGCTCAAAATCCTTTTCAGATATTTTCTTTCATTGTGAACAGTATCATTGGTATCATCTGCATAGGTTTGGAGGGTGAGATCACCTTGACCACCAAGAATATAGATCCCACACAAATTCCATTAAACACATTCATTATGAAGGAGATACCCCATAGCATCAATAGTAATGGCATACAGAAGAGAGCAAGCCTTGTTGTATAATTACATGGGCCTAAGGGGTTTCTAGAACCTTTGGGTTTCTAGGTGTGAAACCCTTTGGATTTATGGTTTATTTACCCCTTTTAGATGGGTCTTGAACCTTAGGGCTAATTCTCTAAGGTTGAGTACCTTAGGCTTGATTGGAAGCTTCTCCTAGCCACTTGGTTTGTACGTGAGAGCTTGGAGACTCTTCTTTTAGAATCCATGTGATTTCATGTGATATCTGTTGATGTATGAAACACCACAAGAAATGAATTAAGGTGACACTAGAACACCTCTATGGTCACCATTAACTCATTGCCACTCCAAACTTTGAGAAATGATAGCCTAAAGTGAGAACTTTGCTTCTACAGAAATTCCTAGTCACTGAAATGACATACCTTCAGTATTTTGCTAATTTCTCCTATCTCAAGTATTATTTCTTGATGAAACTTTATAGGCTAAAACTAGAAGAGTAGAGCTTTCCAACAAGCTATCATATGCATCAAACAGAGCTCTAGAACTCAAGTTATGGCCCTCACAAGATGACCCTGTATGACCTTCCAAAACTGGAAATTTTTGCCTGTTTTAGTATTCCTGATGTCCAAAAATAAAAAATTCGATGCCTGGCATCGAATTTCAGTCCAAGTCGATGCCGGGCATCGACTTTGAGCTTTTTTAGGCCCTTTTTCTGCACCAGAAATACTCTCTTTTACACACACATGAAGAAGACCACTTGTATGCTAGAAGTCGATGCCAGGCATCGACTTTATGCTCAAACTCGATGCCAGGCATCGAGTTGCTCCACAAACTTCATATTTTTAAAAGATTCAACAATAGTTAACACACAGAGAATGAAAAAATGACTTATCAGCCAAGATTCGATGCCAGGCATCGAATTGCTCAGAAAACTTGAATTTTTGAATTCATCACACAGTAGGCAAACATGGAGATGATGAAGAGAGACTCATACACAGAACTTTACTCAGTTCTTTCTAATAACTATAAAAAACTCAGAAGTTTTTACAGTTGCTTTCTCACTCAGAGAAGCACGACTATACTCAGTCATACAAAAATGAGTTCTTCTCACTTTCTCATTGTCTTCCTCCTTCTTCTTCTCATCGCGTCAGTTAATACTAACTAACTTATATAGATTTTCTCATTCCCGTGATTTTTAAAAAAACTTCTAGAACTAAAATGAACTAACTTTACAAGTATGATACACTTGTGAATTTGTCCCTTCACATAGGCATGGGGTTTTTCTTTCTAAGATTTGACCTTCAAATATATGTCTAATTAGTGATTGTTTCTCCAACAGCTCCCCCTCAATCACTAATTGACATTCCCTGTTTCTTCATATCTTCTTCTTTTCTTTTACTCCTGCCATGCTTTTGAATCTGCTGGTCTTCACACCATCCAAGCTTTTTGTCATTATGTCTGCTAATTGATCTTTAGTAGAAATGTACTCCACTTCAATCTCCTTCTCCATTACCTTTTCTCTGAGAAAATGATATTGTATCTCTATGTGCTTTGTTCTTGCATGAAATACTGGATTTGCTGCAAGATAAAGTGAACTCATATTATCTCCATGTATTGTAGGTGTACCTTGATCAATGCCTAAGCTCTTGAACAATGTTTGCATCCATATGACTTCCTTAGCTTCTTCCACAAGTCCTTTGTACTCTGCTTCAGTTGATGATAATGCTACTGTATGTTGTTTCTTTGAACACCAACTTACAAGCTTATCACCAATGTATATCATGTAACCATGAGTTGATCTTCTGTCATCCTGGTTACCTGCCCAATCTGAGTCACTGTAGGCTCTCAACTTCAAATCTGATGTAAAAGGATAATATAATCCTTCCTTTATAGTTCCTTTGATATATCTGAGAACTCTTTGACCTGCAATCCAATGTGGGTCCTTTGGACAATGCATGAATTGTGACAAAACTCCCACTGCATAACTAAGATCAGGTCTTGTTAGTGTAGCATAAATCAAACTACCCACAAGAGATTGATACTTCCTCATATCTTTGTATTCTGCACCATCATATTTACTGAGCTTGTGATTAACTTCAAGTGGAGTTGAAGCTTCTCTGCAATTTTCCATATCAAACTTCTTCAACAAGTTCAGAAGATACCTTTCTTGTGACACATATATGCCATGATCTGTATAAGTAACTTCCATTCCAAGAAAGTATGATAACTTTCCTAGGTCACTGATCTTAAACTCTTTCTCAAGTAATCTCTTTACTTCCTTGATTCCTTCATCTGAAGTACCTGTGATTATAATGTCATCTACATAAATACAAATGTAGATTGTACCTTCCTCTGTTCTTTTGATAAGTAGACTTGAATCTGCTTTTGAACTTTGATATCCAAGATCATTGAGATACTTCACCAGTCTATAGTTCCAAGCTCTTGGAGCTTGCTTCAATCCATACAATGCTCTTCTCAACCTGCAAACAAAATTTGGATACCTGGAATCTATAAACCCTTGAGGTTGTTCCATGTATACCTCATCTGATATGTATCCATTCAAGAATGCATTTTTTATATCCAATTGACTTAGGGTCCATCCTTTTGAAGCTGCAATAGCAATGATTGTCCTTATAGTTGACATCTTAGCTACAGGACTGAATGTCTCATCATAATCTATGCCATAGGTCTGGGCATAGCCTTTCACCACCAATCTAGCTTTGTATCTGGCTATACTTCCATCTGCAAGCTTCTTCACTTTATAAACCCATTTATTTCCAATTACTTTCTTACCATTTGGTTTAGGAACAAGTTCCCATGTCTTGTTCTCCTCCAGTGCATTGAATTCTTCCTTCATTGCTTCTTCCCATTGCTTCTTACCTTTAGCTTCATCATAGTTCTGGGGTTCTTCATCATCTTTGACCATATATGCATAGTTCTTCTGAGTTATGTAAGAAGTATCATAAGAATACCTTTCTGGTTGTCTCCTTGTCCTGCTTGACCTTCTTGGTTCACACTCTTCATAAGTTTCTGGATACACCTCTTCATCAAATATAGGAGCTTCTTCATTCATTCTTGTTAATCCACTTGTGGATGTACTTGCTTGCATATAGTCTTCATCTCTATTTACCTGCACAATTGATTTTCCTTTCTCACATCTTCTTACCTCTTCTTCAAATTCTTCAGCTGTATGACTTTGATCTGCATACCAACTTTTCTGTTCATCAAATGTAACATCTCTAGAAACAATAAATTGTTTGGTTAGAGGATTCCACAATCTGTAACCCATCTGCTTTTCATCATAACCAATGAACACATATTTTTCTGCCTTTGGTTCAAGTTTATGCCTAAGTTGTGATGGCACATAAGCATATGCAATTGATCCAAACACTCTACAATGATCTAGTGTTGGTTTCTTACCCCACCAAGCTTCATATGGAGTCATTCCATTCAGAGCTGCACATGGTAATCTATTCACAAGATATGTAGCTGTATTTACAGCCTCAGCCCAAAGATAATTTGGACAATTCTTCTCCTTTAGCATAGCTCTAGCAAACTCAACCAGAGTCCTGTTCCTTCTTTCTGCTACACCATTTTGTTGTGGTGTATACCTGCAAGTTATTTCTCTCTTAATACCTGCATTCCAAAGATAATCATTGAACTCTTGGGAGAAGTATTCTCCCCCTCCATCAGACCTCAGTCTCTTAAGCTTTTGACCTGTGACTCTCTCTGCATATGCATGAAAATGCTTGAAAGCTCCAAACACTTCTGATCTTTCCTTCAAAACATATAATGTTATCCATCTTGTAGCATCATCAATAAAAAGAACATAATACCTTGAGCCACTGATAGATCCTTCTTTTGTTGGTCCCCATACATCTGTATGAATGAGCTCAAGTACTCCATCATGTTTGAATCCTTTCTTTTGAAATGGTAACCTGTGTGCTTTACCCATTTGACATGCTTCACATTTATAAACCATATGTTGACTTTGCACATTTGGTAATCCTAGTACAGACTGATTAGCAACCATAGCTTTAATTCCTCTTTCATTAAAGTGACCTAATCTCTTATGCCAGAGATCAAGTTCTGTAATCACTCCTTCACCATGTGTGACCAAAGCTTGACCAATGTTCCCTTGCACTCTTAAAGTAAAGAGTCTACCTTCTTTCTTACCAGAGACAATCTGATTATATCCATTCTTTGGATCTTCCACAAATACTCCTTCATTTGTAAACCTGACTTGAAAACCTTTTTCAGCTATCTGTCCCACACTAATCAAGTTTTTAGGTATTGTAGGAACATACAAAACATTGGTTAGCAAATCTGCTCCACTCTTGCATTTCACTTTTCCAATTGAATGTACACTATGTCTTGTATTATCACCAGGTTGAACTGTGTGACTAGAAATGCCTTTTTCCAATTCTGACATCAATTCTATGTTTCCTGACAAATGATTAGAACATCCAGAGTCAATGTAAAATACCTTTAGATCTTCTTTATCTGATGTGTTGATTGAGTTCATCATCAATGATGTATGACTTTCATTCTGTGTGTCATTTGCATAGTTGTAGTAGGTGGTGTTGTAGGATTGATTCTGTCCCCAACTTCTTCCTCCACCTCTACCATAGCCTCCTCTTTGACTTTGTCTACCTCTTTGAAAATTACTTTGATATCTTCCACCTCGACCTCTGCTATTGTTGTTTTGATTCTGGTTTGATCCTTGTTGGTTGTGCCAACAGTCATGAGCCAAATGATTACTCAATCCACAGATCCAGCAAGCCTTTTTGTTGTTATTTTGATTACCTCTTCCTCTTCCAAAACCTCTTGCTCTTCCTCTGCCAGTGCCTTTACCTCTTGCATAATAAGCTTGAGAATTAGACTCCTCTTCATCCTTTGCTTTACCTTTATCTCCTTTCTTCTTATTCTTCATGTACATTGCAGAACTTTGACCTTTATCTCCATCTCCCTTCAAGTCTTGCTCATATGTGAGCATTAAACCAAGCAACTGGTTCAAATCTGGAACATAATGATTTAATGAAAGTTCTGTTGATAAGACAAAAGGTTTCCACCTTTCATCCCCTCTCAAGCCTGCAAGTAGTTGAGCAATCAATCTGTGATCTTCAACATCTTCATCTATGGATCCAAGACTATCTGCTAGATCCTTCATCTTAGTGACATAATCACTAATGGTTTGACTTGGCTTCTTCTTGAATGTTGTAAACTCTGACCATAGACTTGCTTTCCGTGCTTTAGTAGTGCTTTGGAAATGATATTCCAATGCATTCCATATATCTTCTGATGATTCCAATCCTCTGATGTGTGGTAGCAAATGATCTGAGATTGTATTGTAGATGTAGGCTTTTGCACTTGCATCCTTCTTCTGCCAATGCTTTAAAGCATCAAGTTCTTCTTTCTTTGGTCGGCTTTCATCTTCAAATACTGGCTTCTCTTCTTCACCTGTTACATATACCATGAGATCCTTACTCATAAGTAAGGCTTCCATTCTCATTACCCATGCGGGGTAATTATCTCTGTCTAGTTTGTCAATGGAAATATGATCTGCCATAGTTCTTTCCTTCTGCTGCAACCTGTGAGCTTAAAGAATAAAGGATAATACCTTTTGAAGTTCTTTGTGTATGAGGATACTTTTGAAGTAACTTTTTGATGCCTTGTGTCTTCAAATGCTTCACCTTTCAAACTTTACCGAAAAACTTTACAAAACTTCTCGTACCTTTGTCGTCTTCTGCTCTCGAGAATCTTTCTGCTCTGATACCACTTGTTGATGTATGAAACACCACAAGAAATGAATTAAGGTGACACTAGAACACCTCTATGGTCACCATTAACTCATTGCCACTCCAAACTTTGAGAAATGATAGCCTAAAGTGAGAACTTTGCTTCTACAGAAATTCCTAGTCACTGAAATGACATACCTTCAGTATTTTGCTAATTTCTCCTAGCTCAAGTATTATTTCTTGATGAAACTTTATAGGCTGAAACTAGAAGAGTAGAGCTTTCCAACAAGCTATCATATGCATCAAACAGAGCTCTAGAACTCAAGTTATGGCCCTCACAAGATGACCCTGTATGACCTTCCAAAACTGGAAATTTTTGCCTGTTTTAGTATTCCTGATGTCCAAAAATAAAAAATTCGATGCCTGGCATCGAATTTCAGTCCAATTCGATGCCGGGCATCGACTTTGAGCTTTTTTAGGCCCTTTTTCTGCACCAGAAATACTCTCTTTTACACACACATGAAGAAGACCACTTGTATGCTAGAAGTCGATGCCAGGCATCGACTTTATGCTCAAACTCGATGCCAGGCATCGAGTTGCTCCACAAACTTCATATTTTTAAAAGATTCAACAATAGTTAACACACAGAGAATGAAAAAATGACTTATCAGCCAAGATTCGATGCCAGGCATCGAATTGCTCAGAAAACTTGAATTTTTGAATTCATCACACAGTAGGCAAACATGGAGATGATGAAGAGAGACTCATACACAGAACTTTACTCAGTTCTTTCTAATAACTATAAAAAACTCAGAAGTTTTTACAGTTGCTTTCTCACTCAGAGAAGCACGACTATACTCAGTCATACAAAAATGAGTTCTTCTCACTTTCTCATTGTCTTCCTCCTTCTTCTTCTCATCGCGTCAGTTAATACTAACTAACTTATATAGATTTTCTCATTCCCGTGATTTTTAAAAAAACTTCTAGAACTAAAATGAACTAACTTTACAAGTATGATACACTTGTGAATTTGTCCCTTCACATAGGCATGGGGTTTTTCTTTCTAAGATTTGACCTTCAAATATATGTCTAATTAGTGATTGTTTCTCCAACAATATCCTAAGCTTGGAAACCACGTGACCACCTTAGGGACCCATGTGATGGAAGGTACACATGTTCCCTTGAGAGGGACTTACCCCCTTGGACTTGGAGCTATATATAGGAGGGGTTGGTTGGGTGGAAAGACATCTCTCTTCCTAGTGTGTGGCCTTGCTAGTTAGTCTTAGTTCAATTGTGTGAAGGCTATGGAGCTCTCACACAACAGTGACATCAGAGCTAGGTTGATTTTAAGACTTTAGTCTTTAGATCTTATCTCTGCGTGAGGAGGTGTCGCGAGTTCGTCCAGCTTACGAGCTCTCTTTTGGAGGTCAAAATAATTGTTCATGTGAACACCCTCTCACCAAGAGGTACACAAGCCCCACCATGGGATGGGCGGCCGTCCTCTTAGGAGAAGAACTCCGTGGTCGTCCTCTCTGCGCCTTGGTTTTATAGAAGAAACGTGCTTTCAAATGCCTCGTATATGGGAATTGTTCCATCGCGTTCCAGAAACCAGAGAGGATGCCTCACACCAACCCACGTGCTTCTCTTCTGTGGCCAGAGGAGACACATTTGTAAGTTTCCTCTTCTCTATCGAAGCTGTCAACTGAACCTTGTAGTTCTTGTCCTTCTCCATACTTGCGCCTACCATCCCCGACGATGGGATAATATCTAGCTTTATCAGATTCGCTCCTTGCACAACCAACTAAAGCTATGAGCATCAGAACCTTCCATAGCTGAGACTTCATAATATACACTATAACTGGGTTTTGAATGCATGTCGACAACTCCTCACATCTTCTACAGTTAGCACGTGATAGAAGACTGTTGCAATTCTAGGATCATTCTATTATCACATCTCATCATCTAGATGGGTAGAAACTCTGTCTATTTTTCACTGTGATGCAGTTTTGTTCAACATCTTCGTTTCGCCAACGAACACCGCAACCATCATGAATCTCGGATGGTTTTTCTCTCTCAGTACGGGAGCCTCCAATATCGACTGCGAACAAGGCCTCATTTGTTTTCTGGTATGTATTTTCTTCATCCGCAGCAAGAAAAGATCGAGAACGAAGAGGTGTTGCTTCCCGACAATGTTCCTCTTCTTCCGCCACCTTTTGTTACTGCGAGGCGCAGTAGCGAGCTAAGCGGGAGAGACGAGATGAAGAGCCCACCTCTAGCTCCTATTCGACAATTTTTTATGGATACATAAGAAATCCGAGAAGATAAAATTATACATTTTTTAATGTAATTTTACATATTGCATATGGGTTTACTTGCTGTAATGTTGCTCATATGAGATATTTTTTTTATTACATGTGAATAAACCCACTAATGTGTAGTTTCATGGTAAGAGATTTTGAAAGGTGTGAGAGAAACTATGGAACGAAGTTCCATGGGACAAAATTTAAAAGTACAATAGACTCTTCACCAAGATCATGGAAAGAACAAGGTTAAAGAGTTAGTTATTTTCTTGTCTCACAAATTCCATGAAATTTTATATATGAATGAGTCGATATTTTATGCATAAATCTCTTTTGCATGAAGATTGGCTTTACATGCTAGTACATATAGTTAGGAGGGCATGGTTCTGTTTGAAAAGTTCTTTTGCCAAAGATAATGGAGGCATGTGCATGACATCCATTAACTATGCCTTGCAAGAGCATCCTTTGCACACCATGTGGTTAGCCTCTCTTGCTCTTCCCTTGTTGGTTGATTCTTGCTCCTGAAGATTGGCATGTATGCTGAGTAGTTGTTCCTATCTAATTTGTCAATGAAGGATGGAAATCCATCTCCCATCTTGATTGAACTTGCTCTGATACCACTATTAGAGGAGATGGTGGATAATCACAAGACATTAGTTGGTGTAGCTAAAAGTTGCTTCACACCTTCTATAAGTGATGGCTAGAGAGTGATGTGGGCCTCTTTAGCTAGATAATAAGCATAAATGATCACATATGTTGCTTGGAAGATGATGCACTAATGATAGGATCAAAACAGATAGGTGTGCATATGATCCAATGTACAAAACTTGTTATTTTTGTTGAGACACCTACTTAGAGTCTTGCACAATTCTCTGAGTACAATAGCAATTAATAAAATTCCTTTTGGGGAACTTCAATTAGCTTAACAAGCTACCAATCATGAGTGGAATTATCTAAAATGATAAACTATATGCAGAGAAATATGTTTAAGAAGTCAAGCATCCGTCTCAACTTTTATGGGCCTTGATAGTCATAGACCAGTGAGCAATGTTTGATTACTATCTAATGATCGCGTGAAGTATTATCAATGAAACTTTGTATGATTAAAGTAGAGAGTATGCTGAAGATGTCATGCTTTAAATCACACAAAATGATGCACTATACAGTGAGAACCAGCTCAGAGAAATTCATTGTTCTGATGGAGTGTGATAGAGATATGAGAGTAGGAAGTAATCATGTATGGATTAAATCATGTAAAATTACAATGTCATTGGCAATAATGCATTGCAAAATGAGTGTGGAGAGAGTGATCTATGAGGTGAGCTCCTCTTCTCAATGAAAATACATGAATATGATCTCTGAACCTCGAGATACATGAAGGCATTTCATGTCCTCTTTTATAGCTCTTGTTGGAGCCAAGGATTTGAATTCAAATTCAAATCTCTACCAATAAAGTGCATCCTAAAGTATAGGATTGATTCTTTCTTTACTCAACTACCAAAAGATATGATATTATATGTTTCCTAACTCCTCGTGGGCTTAATGACCTTTTACAATGAGTAATTATAACTCAAAGTTACAAGAGGTTGTACATATGAATCCTTCCAATTGAGATGCTAATACATCAAGCTTATGTGAAGTGATTAAGTGTGTATGCTTGGGCTTTAATTGCACCAAAAGATCAACCGTTGATGGGAGAGATTCCAAAAATAAGAAGATTTTAGAATGGTTTCTTCCAGATTGGAGAGGGATTGGATCTGTACAAGGACTCGATCGTTGTGGGTTTGTCCTATCTGCTCTACTCGCTTGAGAAAATATGGGAATTCTATCTCAAAGGTGTCTTGTCCCTCTTCAATGACTCGTCCACCAAGTACTAGCATCGGCTCATATGGTTCTTCAAAACTATCTTGAACTGGAATCTCCACCAAGTGTCTCAAGTTTTGGTTCTTCAATAAGAGAGGGTGGTCTCTCATATGATAATAGACGTGCTTGTAGTTCTGCCACCTGCTTCTTTAGGGCCTCTAGTTCTTCTGTCGACTATTGCGGGATGGTCAGCTCCTGTTGAGCTGTATTGACATTGGCTAACTACATATTTAAGTCAGCGCATTCTGATTTGAGCTTTTCATATGACTCTAAAAAGTTGGCATGCTCTTCAAGAAGTATCCTTATTTCTTTGGATGGAACTGCTTGATACTTTGTGGGGCTAATCTCTGCATCGGTGGTCCCTTTCATAGCCGCTTCAAGATTGTCTTGGTTTTGCTATTGTAATTTATTATTCTCTTCCAATGCTACAACCATGTGCTTCCGTAGTAGACCTAGATTTCATCGTAATTTAGCATTGGTGAGAGTCTGCACCTGGAGTACACTTTCCAATTCTTTGACTCCTTGAGTATCCATCTTTGACATCTTGGACTCCATTTCGGAGTGATCCTGTTGTAAGTGTATTCTACTAGGAGTGTTTGGTTGTCGGCTTCCAGGATAGTGACTCTCTCTTGTAGTCTCTATGACTCTGCCTAGAAGGTAGCATCTTGCTCTTCTAATCATTGGTACTCTTGTTGTAGTGTGCACACTGAATGATTGTATTGAATGTATTAATTATAGTATGAGATGCAAGGGAAATGGGTTGGAATGTAGGGGGAATGAGAAGGGGGATGGCAATTGTGGATGTGGTGTTGAACAAAGAGGTGGGTATAGGTGCAGTTGGTGGGAGGGGAATGGGAGATAGTGGTATAGTGGGCGAGGGGGAGATGTTATGAGTAGTGAAATGTCCATGGGATCAGACAGTGTGGTGCATACGGGGGCTACCATGTACACTGGAAGGGTAGGTGAATTGATTGTGATGTGTTTGTACAATGAAGTGGGAGTAAGTGTGTGTGTGTGTGTGTGTGTGTGTGGTTTGAATATATGCATGCTATGTCCATGAATGAAATCTTCCATGAACAGACATAATGGGATGGGGCAATGGTTGCAGTTGAGGTGTGGGGAAAGAGTGGGGAGGTGAATGGGAAGTAAGGATCATGGGATAGAGATATGTGTGAAGGGGGGTAAGTGGGGAAACCAAGAATACCATCTGTGGGTCGTGGGTATCTTGCAACGCTAGGTATTAGTGGGTGGCCAATGATGGGTTTGACGGACAAAAATAGTGAAGTGAAAGGTGGGTTGGTAATGGTGAAGTGAAAGGTGGGTTGGTAATGGTGAAGTGAAAGGTGGGTTGGTAATGTAGATCTGATATTCTCTACATTTGTCAAAGATTTGTCTGAGTTCAGGTATATGTGTTTGTCTAATGTTGGAATGAGCACAGAGATCATCAACATAGACTTCCAAGTTTTTTCTCAAGAACTCCTTGAACACATGGCACATCAGTCTCTGAAAGGTAGTGCACACATTGGTAAGCTCAAATGGCATTACCCAAAAAGCACATATTCCCCACAAGTTAATTGTGGTTGCATTAACCTTCTTCAAGTTAATGCAAACTCGTAACTTGCCATTCTTTTTGGGCACCACTACAATGGGGGATACCCACTCTGTGTGCTCTATTTCATAAATGAATCCAGCTTCTATCAACCTATCTATCTCCTCCTTGATCTTGGCAACATAATTATCATTATAGGTGTAGGGCTTCTGTTAGGAAGGCTTGGCTTTTGAGGTCATGGGAATCGTATGGGAGCCTATCTCAGGGTCTACACCTTTTAAGTCTTTGTAACTCCATGCAAAAGCATCTCTGTATTCTCTTAACAAGGAAATCAACTCTTGTTCCTCTTCCTCAATCAGGTCATGTCCTATGTATGTGCATCTTTCTTCTCCTTCTTCTATGGTTTCAACAACTTTCTTTGTTGTCTCTTTGTTATCATAGGTCTCTGCTGCTAGAGCCTCTCGTTTCAGCATCCTTATCGTGTCTCTCCTATCTTCTATCTCATACTTCTTGAAATTTTTAGGGGCCTCAAACAAAGATCCCTCCTCATCTGGTGAGGCTTCCCTCTTCTTGCCTTCACTCTTGGTGGTCACTTGTGTGGCTAGCCTCACATCATTTGTAAGTTCTCCGAGCTCTTAGGGGTGAACTTCTACTTCATATAGGAATTCTTCTTCTAATGCACAAAAAGGGTCCATAAGGTTGACTCTAGATCTGAGTCACTTGCTTCCTCAAGTACACCCGTGCTCAGCTCACATTCTTCTATAATTGAATCACCCATTATTGGTTCTATGGTGAAAACTAAAATGTCATAGCCATCTTCATCACAATGTGGTGTCCATTACTCTTCATTGATGGCTACATCCATTTTCGCTAACATCTCTGCCCAACCATGAGCACATCCATTGTCATTAGTATTGTGAAAGCTAGATGGACACCTCAAGAAATGAGTTGGTACTACTAATCCCTGCTTTGTACCTGCCCTCTTTCACTTCATAGTTGTGTTTTAGGCCCCTTTAGCTTGATAATTACAGTAAATAAGTGCCTATGTACTTTGGAGATAAAGCTTCAAACAATTAGATCAAAACATATAACTTTGCAACAAGCATGTGACCAAAAACTTGCTATTTTGGTCTCGACACTTGCTATATATTTGACTCAATGCTCACAGTACAGTAGCAATTAGGGAAATTCCTTTTGGGTGAATCCCGCTATCTTAGAGACCTAATGATTCCAAGTGGAATTAGTTAAAATGATAGACTATACACTGAGGAATAACTTTAGCAAGTAGAGGCTTACCCTCGATTTTTTAGGAGCTACATAGAGAATGACTAGTGAGCACTTCGAGATGGTTTTCTCCCAATTGGCTCTATCAAATTGCTTCAAGTTCTGAGAGCTTGTAGTATACTTGGAGCTAATTCCAAGAAGCTATAGAACTTGAAAAATGATAGAGGAATGACTGAGATATGAGCATTCAAAGTATATTGTTCTGAGTGACCATAGCAGAGAAATCAATAGATGTACTCAATGATGTATACATGATTTTAAAAAATCATTGGCACAAAAATGATGCCGTGTTATCTATAGAGTGAGCGACTCAATCCCTACTAATGATGAATGATAGGCTCTCAAAATGGAGTATCTCTCGCCACAAGATTTCCAAGCCTTTTTATAAGTGCTTTCTTCAAATTTGAATTTGAATTCAGATTTGGCTCTCACTAAAAATTGATCCCCTTAATCTAGGAGGTATTCTCTCAATCTAAAGTCGTGACTTCCATTCTATCCAACTCCATGAGTTTGTAGCCTTTTACAATATTCTCTAAAGGTAAAACCTTTTACAATGGTAAATCATTAAGCTAGTACAAGGTATGGTTCATATGAGCAATCAAAATCTTCTTCAAGTTCTAGCCAAATGTGAAGGCTTGGATTTGCACCAACAGCTCCCCCTCAAGCCAAACATCTTGGCTTGGTCTTCTTCATGAATCCTCTTGAATGTCCTGCAATCCAATCATGGCTTTAAGCCTGCAAAGTTTAGTTCCATCAAGTGCTTTGGTCAATACATCTGCACATTCCATATCAGTGGATACATATGCGAGTTGAATCTCATTACTCAATAGCTTCTCCCTAACATAATGATAGTGAACTTCTATATGTTTGGTTCTTGCATGATAGATAGGATTTGTTGCAAGATGCAAAGAACTTGTATTGTCACCAAAGATCATAGGTGTGTGAGTGTGAAGTCCCAAATCTGAGTAGAGCAATCTAATCCATATGGCTTCTTGAGTAGCATTGGCCAATCCCCTGTATTCAACTTCAGTTGAAGATAAAGCAATAGTAGGTTGCTTCTTGGAAGACCATGAAATGGGCTTATCATCTAAAAAAGAAAGATAACAAGAAGTACTTCTCCTGTCATCCTTACAACCTGCCCAATCTGCATCTGAGTAAAGTTTGATGTCCTAATCTGATGTATATGGAAAGTATAAACCTTGATTTTGAGTACCCTTGAGATACTTCAAAATCCTCTTGGTAGCTTCCAAGTGAGGTGCTCTAGGTTTATGCATGAATTGACTTAAAACACTTACTCCATAGGCTATATCAATCCTTGTCAAGGTTGCATAGTTTAGACTCCCTACTATGCTTTGATATCCTGTAATGTCTTCAATCAAATCATCTTCATGAGCACTCAATTTATGATTTACCTCCATAGGGATGCTAGCTATCTTGGCATTCTCCAAGTGGAACTTCTTCAACATGTCCTGCACATACTTTTTTGAGTAATGTAAATTCCAGAATTTTTATAGGCCAATTCAAGGCCAAGAAAATACTTTAGTAGCCCTAGGTCACTGATTTTGAACTCCTACATCATTTGATTCTTGATCTGCTTGATGCCATTGGCATCACTTCCTATAAGAATGATGTCATCAACATACACACTTTGATATATCACCTTTGAATTACTTCTCTTGACAAATAGAGAAGAATCTACCTTTCTCATGATGAATCCTTGATCTTGAAGATAGGTAGTCAACCTATGGTTCCATGCCCTAGGTGCCTGCTTCAAACCATAAAGAGCTTTGTTCAATTTGCACACATAATTTACCTTGACTTGGATCTTCATAACCAGGAGCCATGTAAACCTCCTCTTAAATCCAACCATTAAGAAAAGCATTTTTCACATCCAATTTGTACATATTCCAATTCCTCGATGTAGCCACACTTACCAATACATTGATGGTTGGCATTTTGGCCACAGGTGAGAAAGTCTCTTCATAATCAAAACCTTGGGTTTGTGCAAAACCCTTAGCCACAAGTCTAGCTTTATACCTGTTTATGGATCCATCTATATTTCTCTTGATTTTGTAAATCCATCTAGAACCAATTACCTTCATTGATGTCTTCTTTGGTACTAGCTCCCAAGTATCATTCTCCTTGAGTGCTTCTATTTCTTCATCCATAGCTTCCTTCCATTCTGCCTTGGTCTTTGCATCTTCATATGATAAAGGCTCTTCAAGTGATAAATCCTTAGCAAGATAAATAGAATGCTTAGTAACTAATGAAGTATCATACCCATATCTTATTGGCTTCTTGCTCTCCCTTTGTGATCTCCTTAGATCTTGGTTGGATGATTCAGGTAAGTCTTCCAACCTCTTCATCTTCGCCTTGCCCTTTGATTTCCATGCCTTGAATTCTTCTAGATTGATGATGTTTTCATCATCTAATTTGATGTCTTCAGTTTGGCTTGGCTCCTCCTTGGTGAGACTTGGAAATTCCTCTTCCAAGTCATAGGGAAATTTAACCTTCCTGCATTCACTTTCAAACCAAGAGTCATTGTCATCAAACATAGCATCTCTACTGACCATAAATCCCTTGTTGGATGGATTATAAAACTTGTATACTTTTTTATTTAAATCATACCCTATGAAGATGCACTTCTCTGCCTTAGGGTCTAGCTTACCTTTGATTTGAGATGGAACATGCACATAAGCAACACATCCAAAGATTCTGCAATGATCAAGTGATGGTTTTCTACCATGACATGCTTCATATGGGACCATCCCATCAAGTGATATGGATGGCAACATATTAATAAGATAGGTGGCAGTAGATACACTCTCTCTCCACAAATAATTAGGTAACCTTTTTTCATTAAGCATTGATCTAGTTGTTTCCACAATTAACCTATTTCGCCTCTCTGCTATCCCATTTTGCTCAGGGGTATACCTTGTTGTAATTTCCCTTTTGATACCTCTGTCCTGCAAGAATGCATCAAATTCATTTGAGAAGTACTCACCTCTTCCATCTTACCTTAGCCTCTTTAGACTCTTCCCTATTTGATTTTCCACAAGTGCAAGATACTTCTTAAAGCAATTGAACACTTCATCTTTGTGTTTCATAAAATACAAGATATTCCACCTACTAAAATCATCAATGAAAGACACATAGTACCTTGAGCCAGAAATTGAAGGGTCCTTGCTTAGTCCCCACACATCTGTGTGGATAAGTTCCAAGCAATCTTAATGTATGTAGCCTTTCTTTGTGAAGGGAAACCTGTGTGATTTACCAAACTAACATGCACCATATTTATAGATCATGTGTTGCTTGGATACATTAGGTATCCCAAGCACACATTGATCTCTACATATTTGCTTCAAGGTTCTCTCACCAATATGCCCTAATCGTTTATGCCAAATCTCAAGCTCTGACAATGTTTGATCCTTGTAATTGTAAAGTGCAATATTTCTAGTGTCTTCAAGTTCAAATGTAAATAGTCTACCTGTTTTTTTCTCCCTTGGAACTTCTCTTGAATCCATGTTGGGGGTCCTCCAGAAAAGCTCCATATTTGTTGAACCTAACCTGCAAACCCTTTTCCACTATCTGTCCAACACTCATCAGATTCTTGGTGATTGTAGGTACATAAAGAACCCAGTTCAACATATTTCTATTCTCATCAGAGGTTTTGACATTTCCTACCTTGACCACTGAATGCTTGGTGTCATCACCTGTTTGCACTTGGTGCTTTCCCTTGGGTTTCTCAAGGTTAGAGAGAAGAGTTACATTGCCTGCCACATGGTTTGAACAACCTGAGTCAATATAGAAGAGGTGCACATCATTCATACCTTGTTTTGATGTCATATCCATAATGACAAGAGAATCCTCTTGATCCTCTGTGTAGTTGTTGGGATCCTTTCTTGATTTGTATCCTCCTTGATTATTGTAATTGTTTTTGTAGTTGTTGTTGTAGCCATGGTTGTAACCTTGATTGTGGTTGAATCTTCCTCTTGATTGTGAGTAGCCAACTCTTTTATATCCTCTTCCTCTATTATTCTTGAAGTTCCTATTGGTGCATGACAACCATCAATAGATGTTTTAGATAAAGACTTGAAGTCAAAAGATGAAGAAAAGATGAACAAATGAAGTTTGAAGATAGTGCAAATTCAGGAAATGAAGACTTGTATACATATGTACATTAAACTTGTAACTAGTTCACATATACTTTTGTTGGAAAACAATGTCTCAATGGTCAAAATTGATCAAGTTGCTACAGCATGTATAGCTATTCTTTTTAGTCCATGTACATACAAAATCGCCTAGTGCAATGGGTAAAACGTTATCCTTCTATCAACCACCACGGTTCAAAACCCGTCGGCAGCAAAAAGTGCGAATCTTTTTTGTTTTATGCTTTTCATAACAGCAAACGATGACGACAAATGGATTCTTTCCCGAATGATTTTTGAAGTAGCGATCGCGTAGCTTTTTTTGATAAGTGCTTTTGATGTGCTTTTGAAAGGACAAACAAATACTGTATAATAAGAGCTTGGCTCAGTATTCAATTCATCTATCACCTATTACAACACAAGCTTTGGAAGCTTGGTAACTCTTTGAGGTAGTGCTTTTAGCACATGGGGCAGCCATGGTGCTTTGTTGGAGCATGTTGAGGAGCAGCTATGGAGTTCTTCTTGAAGAAGAAGAGTGTGCTCACACTCTTGCTTATGGAGAGGTCACTAGCAACTTGATGGTGTGGATCTGCCATCTACATGGTGTATTTGAACATTGTCTTCTACATGAAGATTTCGGTTTACTTCAAAGACATTGGATGGTGGTTAACATAAGATTTACATCTTATGTTAAGAATTGAGGTACATATTCTCTTTATGCACATAGGTACTACTTGGAAGATTATGGAGGTAGTAACATCCATATCACAAGGAGTCCTATTCGGCATAGGTACAAGAGAATTAGTATGTATATGCTTTATGCATATTTGGATGAGGTGTTAGAGAAGATATGTTCATATGCGTTTGAGGATTTCTAGCAGCAAACTTGTTAGCATTCTTTGCTACTTCTGTAAGTATGTGATCTTTTCACACACGTGTCTAACTTAGGGTCTTCGATAACCTAAGTTTAGATGAGGGTTTGTTGATTATCAGTTTTAGATTGATCCTTCCTCTTCCTGTCACTCATATTCACTCTTCTACAACCTATTAGGTCACACATCTCATGTGTATTCAGATTTCTGTTCATACATCTGAATATGTTTGTTACATTTGTACATTCACTCTTCCATCTATTTTTGTTCACATAGAGTGATTGAGAGTTTTGCTCCCACATTGTACATTGAACATTGGTATATATGATAGTATGAGTGAGCAATGACTTATGTAACACTTTACACATGTCTAATCTTTCTCTATCTTTGTCTCATAATTTGTATGATTAAGTGTGTATGTTCATGTTTTGTCAATATTGGAAGATTGTTGGAATCTGTGTTGTAGATACTGGACCTATGGAACCTTGGACCTATGGTATTAGTTATGGGCCTACTAATTTCCAACATTTGGTATCGGAGCATCCACGCTCTCAGATATCTAGGTTCACATGTTTCTAAAATTCCAGGTTTACAACATATGATTTAAGAGCATCTTCTAACATTTGACATTTGACATACGCACTTAATCTAGATGAGTAGAGATTTGAGAATTAGATAATTCAATTACATGTTTATTCATCAGTGTGGAGTATGAAGTTGATGATTTGTTAGCAGTCGAATACTTTTGGAAGAGTATGAAAATACTTTACAGAAGTATTGTTTGAAGACCAAGACTTGATGAAGAGAAGGCTACTTCAGATTCAAGGAAGAACAATGGTTTGGAGAAGATGAAGGAATCAGATCAACATCAAATCATAGGTATCAGTTTTTACTATCAGATTATCACTTAGAAGAGTAGTTATGAAGAGATTTGAAGGATTCAAGGAGTGGTTTTATACACTTTGAAAGTTAAAGGCTACATCAAAACAGGTATTTAGAGGTTTCTCTAGAGAGTTTTGATAGATCTCTTTCATGGAAAGAAAGCTCATCTAAGAAGACAAATTTGGAGATGGGATGAGTTTTGTGTTCAACCAATTTTCTGTTATAAGTTGGTTGGATATCCAGGTACAAAATTTGATCTAGAGAGGTAACTCTAGAAAGGTAATTCATCATTCAACCAAAAGGTTGGTGAATTTAGTCATTTCACACATTTGAAGCAGAGGTTTTTCAGAGATATGAGGAGATGGTAAAACATGTTTCTTTATTCTTCCATTTGTATACCATGTTTATTTTGTCTCTTACTCTTAGCATTAGAGGAAGAGAAAAAGTTCATTTGAAGAAGACAAGAGTGCTTGCAACTTCAAGATGAAGAGAACAAAAGGTATGGAAGAGAAGTATGAAGATGTTGACATCATCGGGTGGAAGAAAGATGTAGAAGAAGAAAGTCCAATATTTCCAAAAGAAAAGTAAGATTTCTTTTTCTCACATATTTTCCATATACTTTTCCTATTTTATCCTCTACATCCAAAGACAAGTCCACAAAAACATCTTGTGAAGAAGATAGTTTAAAGAAGAAGCAGTTTCTTATTTTGCATTACACTTGGTCATGATTTAGTAGATTTGACAAAGAATTACATTGAGAGAAAGAAAAGCAGTAGATATATGTTTTGACTCATACATGTATGAGTTATGTTTTAGTTGAAGCTTTTAAGAAGACAGTTGTTATGTTCCCTCAAAGAATTCTCGAATTGTCAATAAAGAGCTACTTGGTATATGACAAGTTGCAAAGAAGTATATTTCTACTTTATCTAACTCTTGAGGTAAAAGAGTTTTTTATAGAAGATGTTGAAGACTTGGGTTGAGGTTCTGTAAGGTTACCTCATATTCAGTATTTTTAGAAAAATTTAGGAAAGTTCAATTTTTTGATGTACCAGTCAGATGGAGAATCTACTTTCTATGATTGTGTAGATTTTTGGATACATGCTTGTATTCAAAAAGGTGTTCCAATTTAGATCCTATCACTTGATTGAGAAGTGGACTTAGCCAAAAGAAATTCAAGCAGGTACTATCACAATTCACCCGGGAAGAATATGAAATGATGAAGTATCAACTTACAGCTTTTGGATTTCTCAACGTGAGAAGTTTGTCCACTTATGTTTCAAGTAGGAGTTGCAGATTCTTGGGAAGGATTTGTTTGAAGAAAAGTTTTACAACTTTGTGAGAAGCATGGACACTTCGAGACATTCAAGTAGCAGATTCTACACAGGTATTTTGTTGGAGATCTTATATGATCTTGGATGATCTTGAAGGTCTTGAAGATCTTGAGTATTTATGATTCAGTTGTTTATCCTTTGTTTGTGAAGATTCTTAACATTGGAATAAGTAAGTCAAAGATTCAGATTCTATCAAATTAGTGTTGCAGAAGAATAGAAAAAGGTGTTTGTTATGTTACAGAAGGTTATGAATCCTAAAATGCTTTCAACAAGGTTTTGTTATGTTAGGATCAGCTAACCTTATTCTACAATATGGGAAGTTGAAGAGTTACAGTGAAAGCTATTAGCAACTATAGTGTTAATAAAAAGGGTTCAGAGATAAATACAGGTATTGATCATTGAAGATCAGATTTATTGAAAGAAGGAAGACGTTCTAGATTTCATAAAGTCTGATATATTTGAAGAATTCTGGATACTAGTGTCAAACCATCTAGGGGGGTGATGAAACATGAAGACTTATTTTCAGCCATATATGTAAAAGAATGCAGAGTCATATCTATAGGTGTTCTTATTTCAGGTATTCCTATATTTCCTTTGTCAGTTTCTCTTTATGTTCCAGCTTTGTAAGAAGAAGGAAGAAGGAGAATGTCTCGAGAAAGTTCCTATTAGGATATTCATGTTCAGGAGAAGGTTCTAGAGTTCTATTGAAGAGAAATTTGATATTCCAGAAAGGTATGTTTGAGAAATGTGCACATTTATGTTTATACTAGATTCTGAAGGAAAGAAGTATAAAGGATTTACATATTGAACAAGGATGAAGACATGATGACATCATAGATTTTTTTATGGGACTCATAGGATGAGTTGAGTTGACTTGACTTGACTTGAAGTACAGTCAGAGATGAACCAGCAGTGTTCATAATACACTAAGTTGTGAGTTGTCAGTCATAGGTTCCATGATTCAGTTCTTGATTATGTTTAGTGTAATTACATGACACAGCAGAAGTACATTGAGAAAACTTTCATATGGTAAATGCAAATATGTGGATCCTAGTGTATGTTTTCAAGTGTGAGAAGACAGGAGATAGTAGGTTCAGAATCGGTATTTGCTACATTTGTTGGCAAACAAATGATTGCTTGATGTGTACACTATTGGATATCAAGTTTGCATATTTTCTCATGTATTATGGTTCATATACAACAAGAAGTTTGAAGGAAAGTCAAATTCAGTTTTGAAGAAGACTTTTGAAGAAAAGATTTGAAGGACGATTTGGGAGTACAAGTTTGAAGCTTATGATAGTTTGCAGATGAATGAAGTTTGCAGATCTAGTCCAGATTGTACCAATATGACATTGTAGGGGGGATTGTTGGAAAACAATGTCTCATTGGTCAAAATTGATCAAGTTGCTACAGCATGTATAGCTATTCTTTTTACTCCATGTACAAACAAAAGCACCTAGCACAATGGGTAAAACATTATCCTTCTATCAACCACCAGGGTTCGAAACCCGTCGGCAGTAAAAAGCGCGAATCTTTTTTGTTTTATGCTTTTCATAACAGCAAACGACGACAACGAATGGATTGTTTCCCAATTGATTTTCGAAGTAGGGATCGCGTACCTTTTTTCGATAAGTGCTTTTGATGTGCTTTTGAAAGGACAAAAAAAATATTATATAATAAGAGCTTGGCTCAGTATTCAATTCATCCATCACCTATTAGAACACAAGCTTTGGAAGCTTGGTACCTCTTTGAGGTAGTGCTTTTAGAACATGGGGCAGCCATGGTGCTTTGTTGGAGCATGTTGAGGAGTGGCTATGGGGTTCTTCTTGAAGAAGAAGAGTGTGCTCACACTCTTGCTTATGAAGAGGTCATTAGTAGCTTGATGGTGTGGATTGGCCATCTACATGGTGTATTTGAAGATTGTCTTCTACATGAAGATTTCGGTTTACTTCAAAGACATTGGATGGTGGTTAACATAAGATTTACATCTTATGTTAAGAATTGAGGTACATATTCTCTTTATGCACATAGGTACTACTTGGAAGATTATGGAGGTAGTAACATCCATATCAGGAGGATTCCTATTCGGCATAGGTACAAGAGAATTAGTACGTATATGCTTTATGCATATTTGGATGAGGTGTTAGAGAAGATATGTTCATATGAGGTTTTGAGGATTTCTGGCAGCAAACTTGTTAGCATTCTTTGCTACTTTTGTAAGTATGTGATCTTTTCACACACGTGTCTAACTTAGGGTCTTCCATAACCTAAGTTCAGATGAGGGTTTGTTGATTATCAGTTTTAGACTGATCCTTCCTCTTCCTGTCACTCATATTCACTCTTCTACAGCCTATTAGGTCACACATCTCATATGTATTCAGATTTCTGTTCATACATCTGAATATGTTTGTTACATTTGTACATTCACTCTTCCATCTATTTTTGTTCACATAGAGTGGTTGAGAGTTTTGCTCCCACATTGTACATTGAACATTGGTATATATGATAGTATGAGTAAGCAATGGCTTACGTAACACTTTACACATGTCTAATCTTTCTCTATCTTTGTCTCATCATTTGTATGATTAAGTGTGGTATGTTCATGTTTTGTCAATATTGGAAGATTGTTGGAATCTGTGTTGTAGATACTGGACCTATGGAACCTTGGACCTGTGGTATTAGTTATGGGCCTACTAATTTCCAACAACTTTTGTTATGGTCATGATCTTGTAAATATATGCCTATATATACAAGTAAAAATTTGGGGCAAGAATGAGAGAGCATGAGATGAGAAGAATTAGATGTTGTAAGAGTCATTAGACACTTTAGAAGAGATGAAGATCTCTCTCATCATTGAGATGTAAAGTTTTTCAGAGTAAAAGAAAGTTGCACTTGATATTTTGTTGTGTTCTCCTTCTATGTTTGATTATTTCAGAAATCCTTTTGTAGATGTCTAATTCCATATTTAATGCTTCTATGGGTAAGATTTGAGAGTCTTATTATAAACAGGTTGAGAGAATTATTTAGGAGCATTTGTATGTGAAGAAGTGATGAGTGTCTTCTGAAACAAGCGCAATCTCGATGGTCAAGAATTGATCGGATCTCAGTGCATAGTGTAAAGTTTTAACAAATGAGGAGTCAAAATCTAAGTTAGAAGGTAAGCCATCTATGGCTCAAAGCATTTGATTAAATGGTTTGTAGTTTGGGAGAACCATGCATTAGTTGTTGCAGGTGTCAAAGTCAGCTATATAGGAGAACCGTTTCAGACATAGGTATATTCTTTAAATCATTTCTCAAGATCTACAGAATCTTTTGAGAAGATTTAACTTGGAGAACGTGTGCAAACATTAGGCAACACCTCATACAAAGTTTCATTAAAAACTCTACACATTTAGTTAGTCAATGAGTGAGTTATATGCAGCACACTTTTGTGAGTAGTGACTCTCTTCACAGTTATCGCAAATCTTGATAGTTTGGCATTGATCTTCCAAAATTGATCACGTTTTTGAGTTATTCTTGATATAGAAGTGTTCTAACATCAAGGATAGCTTGTTCTTTTGGAGCTTAACACTCTCCATCAGTGGTATCAGAGCAAGAATCATCAAAATACAAGAAAGGAGGACCCCGACTACTGCAGTCATACAGAAATCAACATTTGAAAGTTCAAAAGGTGAAAGCTTAAAGGAAAATCTTGAGAGGGAGGCCTGAAGCTATCAAGAAGATCAAAAGGAACTTCATTCGGAGTAAAGGTACACTTATTCCTCATAAAGCTTGAAGAATTTAATACACATGTAAAGAAAAGATTGGAGATTCTCTTCAGATAGAGAAATCGGATAGAGAAAACTATCCAGCTTGGTAAATGAGGATGGAATATCATCTCACGAGCAAAGACCTGATAGGTTATATCACAGGTGAAGAAGAAAAACCAGAATTCAAAGATCCTAGTGTTCCAAATAGGGATGAACTTTTAGATTTGAAGACATGGATGAAGAAGGATGCTCAAGCAAGGAGCATTATCTACATGGGAGTCAATAACTACTTGCTACCTCATATTAAAGGACTTGAAAGTGCAAGTGACATATGGAATGCTTTGGAGGAGCATTTTCAAAACACTACAAAGTCAAGGAAGGCATCTTTGTGGGCAGATTTTACTACGTTTAAAAAGAAAGCTTCTCAATCCATTTCTGATTATGTAAAAAGGATGAAGGACATTGCAGATGCATTAGGAGCAGTTGATGAAGATATTGAGGAGGATAAATTGGTAAGGCAAATCTTCACAGGTTTGAGAGGAGATGAGAAATGGAAGCCATTCATTTTGTCTACTGAATTGTCACTAGATCATTTCACTCCTAATTTAAATCAGTTGCTAGGACATATGCTAACTTTTGAGTAGGATTTCAAAGGTGATGTTGATAAGAGTACAGGTCAAGCAATGTATTCAAAAGACAAGAAGAAGAATAGCAAAGGTAAGCAACAATTAAATGAAGAAGAAGGTACAACTAGCCAAGCCAACTTCCTAAGAAGAAGAGGAGGTGGCAAAGGTAGAGGAAGAATTAGAAGCAATAAAGATGGAGCCAAAACTTGTTGGATTTGTGGTAAGACAAATCATTTAGCTCATGATTGTTGGCATAATAATCAGAATAATGGAGGATATAGTCAGAATTTTAATTCAAGAGGAAGAGGTGGTAGAAACCAAAGAGGTAATTTTAGAGGTAGAGGTAGTAGAGGTTACTTTGGAAGAAATTCAAGTAGAGGTTTCCAAAATCAATCCTACAACAATGCCTACTACAATTATGCTTCAGATCAGAAAGAAGATTCAACCTTAATCATGAATGCAACTTGTGAAAGAAAAAGTGAAGACCAAAGAGTCTTCTACGTTGACTCAGGGTGTAGCAATCACCTGAGTGGTAATATAGTCTTGATGATTGATTTGAAGAATAATGTAACTAATCATGTAGTTCAAACAGGTGATAATACAAAGCACAATGTGAAGTCAACTAGATCAGTGAAGGCCAAGGATGGAAGTACTCTTCTGAGTAAGTTCTTGTATGTTCCTTCAATTCCAAAGAATGTGATAAGTGTAGGGCAAATTTTTGAAAAAGGTTATGAAGTAAGGTTCACTAATGATGGAGTTTTTGTGAAAGACCCTAGCAATGGGTATAAAAAAATTGTTTCAGTGAAGAAAGAAGGAAGACTCTTCACATTGAAGATTCAAGGTAATGTTGGTCATGGCTTCTTAACTTATGGAGGACATAAGATCTCTGAGTTAGATCTTTGGCATAAAAGGCTTGGACATTTCAATGAAAGAGGTACTAAGGATATGGTTAACAATGGTTCAGTGCTTGGGTTTCCTAATGTTGCAGTTCAACACATGACATACAGATGTGAGGCATGTCAATTAGGTAAGGCTCATAAGCAATCATACAATAAGCATGGATTTATGTATTTAGAGAAGCTTGAATTGGTACACATAGATGTGTGGGGACCATCAAAGGATTTCAGTATTAATGGTTCAAGATATTATGTGATTTATGTTGATGATGCTACCAGGTGGATCACTATATATGTGATCAAAGATAAATGAGAGGTATTCAATACATTTAAATAGTATCATGTGTATGCAGAAAGAATCATAGGTCAAAAGTTGAAGAGACTAAGGTCAAATGGAGGGGAGAGTATTTCTCTAACGAGTTCAATGACTACTTATGGAATGCAGGTATAAAAAGGCAAGTCACTTGTAGGTACTCTCCTCAACAAAATGGTGTAGCAGAAAGGAGAAATAGAACTCTTGTTGAGTTTGCTAGATCAATGATGAAAGAGAAAAATTGTCCAAATTATTTGTGGGCTGAGGCTGTAAATACAGCTACATACTTGGTTAATAGGTTACCATGTAAAGATTTGCAAGGTATGACACCATATGAAGCTTAGTGGGGTAAGGGACCTACCTTAGATCATTGCAAAGTGTTTGGATGTTTGGCGTATGCATATGTGCCATCTCAGTTGAGGCATAAATTGGAACCTAAAGCTAAAAAATATGTGTTCATTGGATATGATGATAAACAAATGGGTTATAGGTTGTGGAGTCCATCCACAAAGCAATTCCTTGTATCAAAGGATGTTACATTTGATGAGCAAGGTACTTGGTATGCAGGTACAATCAATAATCATGCAGGTGATGAAGAAGCTTTGAATCAAAAGAAAGGTAAATCAAAGGTTCAGATATTTGATGAAGAAGAGAACAATGAAGTGCAAGTTGAAGTTGAAGAAGTGCCAAGTTGAATAAGTGCCAAGGTTTGAACTAGAAACTTCAAGAAGTGGAGAACTCAGAAGGTCATCAAGACACAAATGGCAACCTACAAGGTATAGCTATGACACTTCTTTTTTGACTACTAAAAATTATGCTTACATGGTGAGAGCAGGTGAAGACCCTTCTACATATGAAGAGGCAAAAGGTAAGGAAAATTGGGAGAAAGCTATGGAGGAAGCATATGATGCATTGATGGAGAATGAGACATGGATTTGGTTCCTAAACCAAATAGTCAAAAGATCATTGGATGCAAATGGGACTACAAGACAAAGAGGTATGCAGATGGAAGTGTGTCTAGGTATAAAGCTAGACTTTTTATGAAAGGGCATGCTCAAACATATGGTATAGATTATGATGAGACCTATAGTCCTGTGGCAAAGATGACAACCATAAGGACACTCATAGCCATTGTTGCATGTAAAGGTTGGAGATTGTGTCAATTAGATGTGAAGAATTCTTTTCTTAATGCTTATATTTCAGATGATGTTTTCATGGAGCAACCACAAGGGTTCAGAGATAAAAGGTATTCAGAATATGTATGTAAGCTCAAGAGAGCTTTGTATGGTTTGAAGCATGCCCCAAGGGCATGGAATTATAGACTTGTAAAGTTCTTGAAGGAACTTGGTTTTCAAGTATCTAAAGTTGATAGTAGCTTGCTTGCCAAAGCAAGCGATGATGGGTTCATTTATATGTGCATATATGTTGATGACATAATCCTTACAGGTACAGATGAGAAGGGCATACAAAGTCTCAAGAAACAAATGGAGAAAGAGTTCAAGATTGGTGACTTGGGAGACTTGTCATATTTCTTGGACATGGAGATCTCGTATACTCAACATGGAGTATATGTGACTCAAGAAAGGTATTTGAAGAACTTGTTGATCAAGTTTAAAATGGAAGATTGTAGGATAGCACCTACTCCAATGGAGGTGAATCAAAAATTGAGCAGATATGGAGGAGAAGAATTCAAGGACATGAAACTATATCAAAGTCTGGTTGGTAGTCTAATATGCAGTGATATAGATACAAACATCAAGATATATAGTGATATAGATTGGGCAAGTAATCCTGATGATAGGAGATCAACATATGGATACTTGTGTTATGTGGGAGATAAGTTAATCTCTTGGTGTTCTAAGAAGCAACATACAATTGCTTTATCATCTATAGAAGCAGAGTATAAAGGTATGGTTGGAGCTGCAAAGGAAGTCATATGGTTGAAGACTCTCGTGAAGAGTTTTGACATCATTCAGAGTACACCCACTATTCATGGAGATAGTATGAGTTCATTGTATCTAGCTGCTAACCCTATTTTTTGCCAAGACTAAACACATTGAGATTCAGTATCACTTATTAAGAGAGAAGGTGATTGATAAGGAGATTGAAGTCATACATACTTCAACAAAAGATCAGATTGTAGATATGCTAACCAAAATCTTAGATGGACCAAAGCTACAGAGATTCAAAGGCATGGCAGGTATAAAGAAGATAGAGAAAACCTCAATTAATGATTGAGGGGGAGTTTTTGGTGGATGAAAACCATCAATTGATGTTTTAGATAAAGACTTGAAGTCAAAAGATGAAGAAAAGATCAACAAATGAAGTTTGAAGATAGTGCAAATTCAAGAAATGAAGACTTGTATATATATGTAAATTAAACTTGTAACTAGTTCACATATACTTTTGTTATGGTCATGAGCTTGTAAATATATGCCTATATATACAAGTAAAAATTCAGGGCAAGAATGAGAGAGCATGAGATGAGAAGAATTAGATGTTGTAAGAGTAATTAGACACTTAAGAAGAGATGAAGATCTCTCTCATCATTGAGATGTAAAGTTTTTCTGAGTAAAAGAAAAGTTGTGCCCGATATTTTGTTGTGTTCTCCTTCTCTGTTTGATCATTTTAGAAATCCTTTTGTAGATGTCTAACTCCATAATGAATGCTTCTATGGTTAAGATTTGAGAGCCTAAGTGTAAACAGAATGAGAGAATTATGTGTAGGAACGTTATATGTGAAGAAGTGATGAGTGTCTTCTGAAATAGGTGCAATCTTGATGGTAAAAGAATTGATCAAATCTCAATGCATAGCGTAAACTTTTAGAAAAATGAGGAGTCAAAATCTAATTTAGAAGTTAAGCCATCTATGGCTAAAAAAATTTGATTAAACAGCTTGTAGTTTGGGAGAACCATGCATTAGCAGTTGCAGGTGTCGAAATCGACTATACAAGAGAACAGTTTCAAACATAGGTATATTGTTTAAATCATTTCTCAAGATCTACTAAATCTTTTGAGAAGATTTAACTTGGAGAAGGTGTGCAAACATTAGCCAACATTTCATACAAAGTTTCATTAAAAAATTTACACATTTGATTAGTCAATGAGTGCGTTATATGCAGCAGACTTTTTTGAGTAGTGACTCTCTTCACATTTATTGCAAATCTTGATAGTTTGGCATTGATCTTCCAAAATTGATCAAGGTTTTGAGTTATTCTTGATATAGAAGTGTTCTAACATCAAGCATAGCTTGTTCGTTTGGAGATTAACACTCTCCATCAGTTCCTATAGCACTCATGTGTAGTGTGATTAGACAATCCACATATGTTGCATGGGGAAGAGTTGAAAGGTCTCCCCCTACCTTGCTTACCTCCTCTGCCCCTACCTCTTCAGTTCCTACCTCTCCCTGCATAGTTAGCTTGAGAAGTAGTACCTTCATCTTCAATATTTTTTATTTTCCCTTTTTCTTTAGACTTTCCTTTATCAGTGTATAGGTCAGAAGATTTGTTATTACCTCTTGATGATTCTCCATTTTTGTTAAGCTTGCCGTCATGGGTAAAACGTTGGCCCATGAGTGTGGTAAGATCTGGAATCTGCATGTCCATGTATAAGTCCATAGGAGTTGTGAAGGCTTCCCATTTATCATTTGCCTTGATGCCATTAATTACTTGTCTCACTATTTTCTCCTCTTCAATCTCCTCTCCTATGCTTGCCAATTGGTCAGCCACATCTTTGACTTTGATCACATATTCTGAAATACTTTGCTTGGGTTGCTTGCTTTGCGTGGTCAACTAAATCCTCAATTGATTCTTCCCAGCTCTTGTATTGGAAGAAAAGTATGAAGACAATGTATCCCAAGTCTCTTGGGATGTTTTACAATTCCTAATGTGTGGAAGAAGGAATTCAAAGATAGAGTTAAGTAGATATGGCCTTGCTAATGCATCTTTGGCACACCATGAGTTGAGTCTTTCAAACTCCTCTCTTGTAGGTTGCCTTTTGCTTCTGAAAATGGGCATCTCCTCATCTCCTGATATGTATCCATAGAGACTCCTTCCTTGTAAGTATGTCTTCATCCTCAAGGACCATGCTTGGTAGTTGTTCTCATCCAATTTATCAATAAAAGAATGGAAGCCATCTCCCATTTTACCTCAAGTTGCTCTAATACCACTGTTGAGAAAGATGGATGAACACCTCAAGAATTGGTTGGTACTGCTAATCCCTACTTTGTACCTGTCATCTTTCACTTCAGAGTTGTGTTGTAGGCCCCTTTAGCTTGCTAGTGACACTAAATAAGTGCCTATGTACTTTGGAGATGAAGCTTCAAACAATTAGATCAAGATAGATAACTTTGCAACTAGCTTGTGACCAAAAACTTATTATTTTGGTCTTGACACCTGCTGGATATTTGACTTTGTGCTCACAGTACAGTAGCAATTAGGAAAATTCCTTTTGGATGAATAAAATTAGCTTAGAGACCGAATGATTCCAAGTGAAATTACTTAAAATGATAGACTATACACTGAGCAATGACTTTAGCAAGTAGATGCTTACCCCTGATTTTTTAGGAGCTACATAGAATGACTAGTGAGCACTTCGAGAGCTTTCCTCCCAATTTTCTGAATCAAATTGCTTCAAAACTTTGATAGCTTGTAGTAGACTTTGAGGGGATTCCAACAAGCTATAGAACCTGAAAAATGATGGAGGAATGACTGATATATGAGCATTGAAAGTATACTATTTTGAGTGACCATAGCAAAGAAATCAACAGATGTACTCAATGATGTATATGTATTATGGAACATGATTTTACAAAATCATTGGCACAAAAATGATGCCAAATGATAGTAGGATGAGTGAGCTACAGAATGAGCTACACAATCCCTACTAATGATGAATAATAGGCTCTCAAAAGGGACTATCTCTGGCCGCGAGATTTCCAAGCCTTTTTATAAGTGCTTTCTTCAAATTTGAATTTGAATTCAAATTTGGCTCTCACTAAAAACTGATCCCCTTAATCTAGGAGATATTCTCTCAATCTAAGGTCATGACTTCCATTATATCAAACTCCATTGAGTTTTTAGCCTTTTACAATATTCTCCAAAGGTAAAACCTTTTACAATGGTAAATCATTAAGCTAGTACAAGGTATGGTTCATATGAGCCATCAAAATCTTCTTCAAGTTCTATCCAAATGTGAAGGATTGGATTTGCACCAACATCTAGGATCTCAAATTCTTCGTCAGGGAATAATACAGGTGCATAGGCTGGGTCTTGAATTGATCTACTAGTTTCTTTCGCACCTACCTCTCCAGCTTTTTCTCTTTTCTCTTCTTCTTCTGTAACTTTGCACATCCATAGGTGAGTGTCTTCATGCATCCATGAGGATTCTGATCCTATGGAGTGCATCAATTTTGTATCATTTGTGTCTCTATGGATGGGATTCCATTGTATGTGGGGCACGTCTCTATGAGAGTAGTCTTTCAGATTGACTTTGGTTGTAACACCTAAGTGTTGCAAATATAAGGAATTGGTTCCCCAATCCTGTACTACTTGCAATTGTCTCATGAATGGACTTCCCAAAATCATCTCATAGGCCTGATTTTTGTTGAAGTCACATATAGCAGAAGTAGGCTCAAACTCTACACCACAAGTAGTGAGATTTATTCCTTTGAGTAATCATAAAGGTCTCTCTATGTGACGATCGGCCATTTATAATTTCATTCTAGTTGGTATGAGTGTTGGTTTGCCCCAATGCTTCCATAGGGAAGTGGTAGCAATCGCAACTCCCGCACTTGAATCCAAAATAGTCTTGGTGGTGTAACCATGATGAGTGATAGGAAGATAGTTGTTTCCTTCTTCTCCTTTGCTCATGTCTCCTATCTTATTCAAGGGAATCTCCAGAACTATTCTATGAGATTCTACCTAGGAATGTGGTTTGGCTACTTCAGGCACTTGGTTGGCTACATGTTTCCACAATTTTGGCTTAACCTTGAGTAGCTCCTCTAAAGTGAGATTGCACTACACTTCAGTATTCTTTACTACCTCTGTGTTCTTAGGTATGAGTGAGTCTTCATTCCTTATCATGACTGTGGGTGCTCTCATGCATGTAGACTTTGCCTCCCATGGGCCTGTGAAATGCAACAATTCTTGTAAGGAATTAGACTCAAAGTCTAATTGCTCACTTGATTGGGCATTCTCCTGTTCTCCATAAATAGAAGGAATATCTTGTGGAAATTGATCATGCAGGTCATCCACAAGTTCAATGGGAGGAGGATTTTTGCTTTCTTTTGCCCATTTCTCTTTTTGAATCTCTCATAGAAATTCTTGGGAATATTGATTCATAGAAGAAAATGTGTCAAGTTCTATGGAATTAGGCACATAAGCTTCCTGGGGAGGAATGCCCATTCTTTCACTTCCCTTGTCCTTACCTTGGGAGGTGGATTCCTTTCCAGATTTTTCTATTAAACTCTCCAATCTTTCTAATAGTCCATCAAAATGCAACTATGTGTTCGCTGAGCTAGAGCAACTGAAGAGGCGACTAGCTTCAAACATGGCTTGAGCCAATTCTACCATCTTAGCACAAAGCTTCATTCATTCCATCTCTAGATCAGCTCTAGAGTAGCACTTTTCATGATCTGTCACATTTGGCCCTTCCTAGATTCTGGCTTGATATGCTTTAAGCATCATGTCTAGTTCTTCTTGAGTGGGATCGGCTAGGACCGATCCTACCTTAGGTGATGGTGGAATTGTATGAGGCAGGTTAGAAGGTGGTGGATTGGAAGGTGATGGGGAGGGTGGTGGTGGTGATGTGTGAGAGTGTGTTTGGGATGCAATTTCAATTATCTTGGCTTTTGTTTGTTTTAAGTTTTCCTCAAGTTTGCTCATTTTCTTAGACCATTTTCTCTTCATTTGCTCATGACTATCCTTCCATGCTCTTGTCCTTTTCTTTGTTAGACTCTCAATCTCACTGACGTTAGAACTCTTTTCCTTACCTAAGCCTTGGTTTTGTTGTAATGTCTGAGCTCTCATGACCACTTACACTGGGGCAATGGAAGTTACACTTCCAGTAGAATCTAATATTAACACAATCACATTAATGGGAGTGATCTTCGGTGCATTTTGTGGATTCTTTGGCAATCTTGTAAGAGGTGCTCTTTCCCATAATCTTGACAGAAACCTTGAATTGTCACTGATTGGGGTTGCACGGGTGCATGTATAGGGCAATCATGAATGAAGTGATCACCTTGGCATCTGTAGCACGGTCCTCTAGGTGCTTGGGGTCTGATCTATCCAGGTTGGGGCCCAGAATTAGGATTTGCATACATGACATTAGCATATTTTGGCTCCCCACTAGATTCACTAGGGTCTTCATAATAGTATGTTTCATTATACTCAGGTGATTGCATATAGCAAGCATGTGGACTATCCATAGTCAAAATTATGATCATTTGGATCACTTTCTGAAAGCAACATTGATACTGGCACTACGGCTCTATTAAGGTTTTCTTCTGCAGCTACATACTTCATTGGGATCACATTAGCTGGAGTTGGAGGTTGTTGAGCTAACACATGTTGAGGCCTTTGTTGGGTTTGGTAGGGTTGCTGATAGGGTTGTTGGGGCCTACCATACTACTATGATGGGTACTAGTTCTAGTATCTTCCTTGTTGTGGATATGGCTATGGATAATTTTCTCTAACCACTTGCTTGTTATAAGGGCAGTCTTGTGCGGTGTGGTTAGTGTACCTCCTTTCTATAGTGTAGTATTGGCTATTAGGGGTCACTTGGGGTTGAGCCATAATTGGACACACATTCACCATGTGGTCTCCTCTGTAGGTGTAGCATCTTTTCACTAGGGCAAGGTATATGTTTGCTAGAGACTCCTAATTTCTGAGATACCGTCTCTGCAAGTTCCTCGATAGATGTGGATTGTTTGGAAGTGAGGCTAGTAGAGCTATCTAAATCTTTATAGATTTTTGAAAGCTCCAATTCCTCCCTAGATTATCTTCAATGTCTATACACATTCCCACACACTCTTCTATGGATCTAGGGTCCTTTAAGTACACATAAGATCTCAATTTGGTACTTAACAATCCATCTAGGAATAAAGCCACTTGTTTGGCTAGAGTGAGTAACTCTGGAATAGGGCATCTCTCCAAATATTTCCTAAATATTCTTCTTGCAAGTCTCACTATCTCTTGAGGTGTTTTTTTAAGCTATGGATCAATGAGGAAGTTTTGTGTCTTATGCCATTCTTAGAAAACTCTGTGATGAAGGCTTCTAGCAATTGTTCTATGTTTTTGAATTGCCTCTCATGTAGTGGTTGAAACCATGTAAGAGTAGTGTTCTTGAGTGTTAGACCAAAAGCGTTGTATTGTGTGAATAGGTCATCAACTTGCTCAGCTTTCAATACTTGTCTAAATTCAGCCACATGATCATAAGGGTCTCCTGTACCATCAAAATAATTCTTCATAGATTTGACGAGTTGTGTAGGCCTTAAAGTCCTCATGTGTTCTCTAGGTCTTGGCAAAGGAAATTTATTTGCATTTATTTAATTCCTTGGGTCTTTATGTCTCTCATTTTCCATTCTATCTATCTCTATTCTTGTTCTTTCTCTTCCTATTGGGTTAGCAAAGCTTACCTCAGGTCTATCTCTACCTCTGTCCCTTTGAGTTCCATGAGCTTGAGATGTTCCAGCTCCTTGGTGACCAAAAGAGACAGTAGATCTTGGTTTGGGGGAAACAAATTCACCCTTCCAAGTGTAGGCATGCCTACCATGCTCGGAGACCACAAAGACCCTCTCCAAAGTATTGTCTAACTAGGTCACTTTTCCTAGGGTATCTGGATCTTTGAATTCATAGATGGTAATTTCCACTTCATTAGGCTGGTTGGGTTTATACCTCCAAAAAGCCTCATTTGTCTCTCGGTTTAGGAGCACATGGTCCCTTCTTTATCTATGTATGCACCATTTTTGAATTTGATGACTAGATGTTATAGTCCAATGGGTTGATCCGAGTTTTTAATCTAAACAACAGATCTTCTCAGACCATCCTCATAGATGTGAGCACCTAATCGGTTGGTCCAAACATATTCCATTTGAATCTTGTAAGGTCCTTGTGGTTTTTCTAGGTACGCCATTCTTGATCTACCTACGAGTCTCTCCATGCTATATGACATCTCAAAGTCACTCATTTCTGAACTTAGAGCATATAGGTAATCACTCTATTGTTGGGCCCAAGACCTAGCTATATGATTGACACTAGCTTCAGATGATCTAAGGCTTTGTCTATCCCCTCGTAGATATCTTTGTGACCTAAGGCTCATAAGCTTTGGTGGTTATCCCAATTTTTCCTAGTACAACCTCATTGCAGAGTTCTTGTGTATTAGTCACTTCTTCTTTTTAATTTCCTTAGGATGTATCTTCTTGTTCAATAGCTTCGGTCGTAGGAAACACTTAAGTTGTTCACACTTGAAGTTTGATTTCTTGATTTATACACTTTCACCTTAGAGTTTGTCGCAGAACTGAATTATTGATGCTTTCACTTGAGAAATTAGGGTTCTTGTACTTGATCATGCTTAATGTTGCCCTAATTAATAAATACCTCTACCCATACCTAGCCTAAGCTAGGAATTGACAGAGGGGGTTGAGAATGATCCAACCTCAAGTTGCTTTTCCTTTGCTCATGCTCGAGTATTCAAGACAATCGTTCTCAAGCTTGCAATATGCTTGTGCTTTGGACGCCCTTCAATGCTCTCAATGGACCTATAAAAGTCCCAAAGTTAGCTCAAGATTTAAATTCAGTTGTCGTAACAAACCATGTCCATTCATGTAATTCAAAGACCTAATTTTGCTGTCTTTATGAAAATTTACCTTAGAGATCCTTCAACTTTCTCAACCCTATGGAAGGTCAACTTCAAGACCATATCTATAACTTCACATGTTAGATCACTCAAAATGGATTTCGTAAACTTCAAAATGATCTTTCCAATGAGCCCAAGATCACTCAAAATGGATTTCTTATGAAGAAGTTATGTCAATTCAGGGTTCTAGGGGTCAAAACAGGGTTAAAATAGGCTAACAAGCAAACAAGATTCCTCGAATTGTTTCTGTAGGGGCCTCACAATGCTCTAATTTCTTGAATTTTATGCTCAAAATTGGCCAAATTTTGAAATTTAAAAATCCCTAAAAATTAGCCTAATTAGCCTGTCAATCGCGATCGACAGGGCTGTCTAGCAACAAGCCTGTCAATCGCGATGGATAGAGATGTCTGTCGTGGCCTTAATCGCGATGGACACGTGTCAATCACAATTGATGGGTGTCAATTGCAATGGACAGGGGTGTCCATCGCGATTGATGGTGTCAGTCATGATTGATGGTATCAATCAGGATGAACTAAATTCTTCAAGTTTTTGGCATGAATTTATGTCAATCGTGGCCTATGAGTCGCGATGGATAAGTTTCTCAATGAATGGGGCTATCAATTGCGATTTTTCTATCGGTCATGATGGACAGGAGTGTCCGTCGTGATGGACACCTTTCAGTCGCGATGGACTCCTATCAATCGCGATGGATAGGTAGTCTATTGTCGGTTATCAACCGTGATTGATTGATTTTTCCATATTTTTATGTTGCCTTGTGTCAATCGGGCCTCTATGCATCGTGATGGAGCATATTTTTGTCGAATCCAAGTGTCAATCGTGATTTTTTAGTCAACCATGATGGACAGAGGTGTCCATCATGATGGATGCTATCATTGATGGGTTGTCCATCAGGGTCTGTCAATCATCATGGATAGGATGTCCATCGCGATGGACACTGTCAATCGCGATTGATGCTGTCAATCATGATGGATGAGAAAAATGCAAAATTTTGAAATTTTTTTTGTGGATTAGTGATGTGCAAGGCCTATAGATTATGAATATGCACTTAGTTTTACCAAAGAGTCAAGTTCTCTATCAATCACAATTGACAGAGCTCAATGCCTTGGGACCTGTGCAGACATTTTCCGTACCTATGCAACTTGTTGAAGATGATGATACAGTCGAAACCTGCAAGAAATGCTCAAAAACACACAAAAAATAGATCGCACACAAGCTCTCTCTCTCTCTCTCTCTCTCTCTCTCTCTCTCTCTCTCTCTCTCTCTCTCTCTCTCTCTCTCTCTCTCTCTCTCTCTCTCTCTCTCTCTCTCTCTCTCTCTCTCTCTCTCTCTCTCTCTCTCTCACACACACACACACACACACACAAACAAAATGAGGGGAATGAGGTGAGGAAGGTGATATGACCAAAAAACAGAAAATTCTGCTAAGGTGGAGATGGAGGTGGGAGATGGTGAGGATAATGATGGTGATGATGATGGTGAAGTAAGAAAGAGAAAATAAGAAAAACTAAGGAAATTACCTACGACTCCAACATCACAACTCTATGTCTTACCATCACACGCTTGTCCTCGAATCTCTCTCCCCGGAAATGGTGCCAAATTTGGTGTCACTCTAGTGCAATGGCAAGTACCAACATAAGGAGATCCACCTCATAATTGTCAATCCGTGGAGACATGAGGACTATTATAACAACTATGAGCAGGTGATGGCACAAGTGTGTGAGTGAGAAGCACACAAGCATGCACACACATAGACACACATGCACACAAGGCACGAACAAAGAGAGGAACAATGGAGTTCTTTGTATTACTCAAAAAGTCTCTTACAATAGTTCAAAACTCTTACAAGCTAACCCCAAAAATGAGCTCTCTAGCTCTTTTTATAGTTTTTTACTAGGTTTTGGCCCTGTCCTGACCTAGTGTCTGGCCTAGTTAAAAATTAGGTTCCTATACTATTTTGCAGGCTCAAACGAGCTCTAAAGATCATGAAAATTGGTATGTTGATACTTCTAATACTCCTCAAGCTTGAGGACACCTCGGCTTCCACAAAATGGAGTAGGACTAATGGAAAATGGTACTTACAATAGTGTGAAGTGACTAAAAACATTGTTTGGGAAATATTTCTCCATGAAACCTTATGTGGCCTACTTGTTGGATCTATGTTGACTGCTTTGTCTGCTTAACCCTGCTTGACTCTCCCTTTCTTCTGATTCCCTTCGGTGGCTTCCCTATCTCATAAGGCCTTGACTGTCGTGGCTGCTACCAACACTTGTTTCAAGAAGTATTTGACATTGGTTGAGAACCAAACAGTTAGAAGCTTGAAGAGGCTCATGTATAATGGAGGTGGTGAGTATTTGACACATGAATTTGAATTTTTCTTACAGGACAGAGGCATAAAGTGAGAAGTTACAACAACGTACACTCCTTAACAAAATGGAGTGGCAAAAAGAAGGAATAGACTAATAGTAAAGGTTGTAAGATCATTGTTGAATTAAAAGAAACCTCCAAGTTACTTATGGTCAGAGGCTATTTCCACAACTACATAGTTAATTAATAGGCTTCCATCCAAGTTCTTGGATGGAATTACACCTTATGAGGCATGGAATGGCAGGAGACCTTCCCTAGACTATTGTAAAATCCTTGGGTGCATTGCTTATGCCCATATTCCCTCATAGATTAGAGGAAAGCTTGATCCAAAAGCTGAAAGGTGTATATTCATTGGCTATGATCAAAATCCAAAAGGATATAGGTTGTACAATCCCACTAACAAAGGATTTACAGTTAGTAGGGATGTGGTGTTTGATGAAAACGATTCTTGGTTTGAAGATGATTGCAAGAAAATAGAGCTACCTTATGACTTGGAAAGTGATTATCCAACTCTAACTCAAGAAGAAACACAAATATCAGAAGATGTCAACTCAGAAGATGAACAGATTGACTACAAAGCTTGGAAGTCCAAGGGCAAGACAAAATTCAAACAATCGGAAGACATTCCATAGTCATCCAATCAAGCACTTAGAATATCTCAAAGGGAGATTAAGAAACCTATAAGGTATGGCTATGACACATCACTAGTAACCAAGCATTCTATATACATGACTAAAGATTTTATGTCAGAGGAGCCTTCTTCATTTGAAGAAGCCAATAAGAAGGAAGAATGGAGAGAAGCTATGCGAGAAGAAACTGAAGCACTTCATGAAAACAATACTTGGGATTTGGCCCCCAAGACACCAAGCATGAAAGTAATAGGATCTAGATGGATTTACAAAGTAAAGAGGAATTTAGATGGTTCAATAGACAAGTATAAAGCAAGGCTAGTAGCAAAGGGGTTTGCTCAAACCCATGGAGTGGGTTATGAGGAGATGTTCTCACATGTGGCTAAGATGCCAACAATCAGAGTTTTAGTAAGTATTGCTACTTCAAAAATTGGAACTTGTACCAGTTATATGTCAAAAATGCATTCCTTAATGGATGGATCTCTGATGAGGTTTACATGGCTCAACCACTAGGATATGAAGACAAGGACAAACCATATTTTGTATGTAAATTGAAGAAGGCATTGTATGGTCTAAAGCAAGCTCCTAGAGCTTGGAACCATAGGCTTGTCACATATTTGCAGGACCAATGGTTTGTTGCTAGCAAAGAAGATTCTTCTTTGTTCATTAAGAAGACTAACTCAGAAGTTATTTATCAATGTGTTTATGTGGATGACATTATCATTACAGGGAATGATGTCAATGGCATCAAGCAAATCAAAGCTCAGATGTTGGAAGAGTTTGAAATTAGTGACCTTGGGTTCTTAACATACTTTCTTGGATTAGAACATGTATATTCAGATTTTGGTGTCTTTATTACACAGAGGAAGTACATTCATGATATGCTTGTTAAGTTCGAGATGGAGAATGCAAAAATTACAGGTACACCCATGGAGCTCAATCACAAAATTAGTTCTCATGAGGGAGAACTACTTGAAGACATTACAAGTTATCAAAGGCTTTTTGGGAGTCTCAATTATGTAACCCTAACCAGAGTGGACATATGCTATGGAGTAAGCACACTAAGTCAATTTATGCATAAACCAAGAAAACCTCACATGGAAGCTACCAAGAGGATCTTAAAATCTCTAAAGGGTACCGTAAATGAAGGGCTATTTTATCCATTCACATCTAAGTTGGACATCAAGCTGTATTTTGATGCAGATTGAGTTGGCTCAAAGGATGATAGGAGGAGCACTTCTGGCTATTTATCTTTTGTAGGTTCAAAGCTAATTTCATGGTCATCAAAGAAACAACCAACTACGGCATTGTCATCAACTGAAGAACAATATAGAGGCTTAGCAAATGCAACACAAGAGGCTATGTGGCTTAAGCTACTTTACATAGATTTAGGATTACATTCTTATACTCCAATGATCTTTGGAGATAACACTAGCTCACTTCATTTGGTTGCTAATCATGTGTATCATGCAAGGACTAAGCACATTGAAGTGCACTATCATTATGTGAGAGAGAAGCTACTTAGCAAGGACATCCAATTGTACTGTGGATCAACCAATTTGCATTGTGCATATATGCTAACAAAATCTTTAAATGCAACTAAGATGAACATGTTCAAGATGATGATTGGATTGCAAGAAATCAAGGAGAAATGAAGACCAAGCGTGTTAGGGTTGAGGGGGAGTTGTTGATGCAAATGAGTCCAAGCACAATGAGATGAGTGGTGTCATTAACAGTGGAAGACTAATATTGAGGCGGCAAGCTTAAGACAATTAAAGGATAATCAAAAGGACAATCTACAAGTCAAGAATTTATGAAATGATGTCCTTGGATTGAGATATCTCAAAGACATTGGTGGTCCAATAATGGAACTTGATATTGGATGTGGTGATTGAGGTAAAGGAGCACAAGTGGAGGTAAAGTCCCTTAAGGTTAGTGAAAAAAGAATAACAAATCATCATGGACAATGTCCCTACAGAACATGGGATAGAGACATCATTGAGGGCAACTTTTTGCATCGAGTAGTCCCAATTGTATCTGAAGCAATGAGTGAAGTGGTAAATTCTAATGTGTTTCCATGCTCCACCCTTTTGTCCAAGTCAAGATTCATTCTCCTATAAGCTCATTTATCCCACATGCAAGGATATCTTCCTTCAACTCCATATAAGGAGGGCTTCACTCTCTTCCCAAAGTACATTCACTCAAGATCTTGGCAAGAGTGTTCACTCTCTCCTTAAGAAGTCTCTATGCTCATGGAGAATCATATGTAAGTCCTTTCCATTTTATTTAATTCATCATGTTTTGTTATCTTTTGTTCATTCACATCATTTTCACTACACCTTTATCGATGCTCACATGCCATACTTCCCTTGCTTCTGCTTCATCAATGGTGCACGACCTCCATCAACATCAAATGCAGCTTTTTCTAATTGCTCGGGACATCCACAACATGTAGCAAGTGAAAAACTAACTAATCGAGCTACTGTGAATGCGCAACTTGAATCTCTATCCCGAGCTTGATTCAAGGGAGTTATCATGTAGCTGCGCTAAATTATTTCTCTTCAAACAGTGATAGAAGGAGCGAAAACCCACAATCATTGCCATCTATAGCACTGGGAAGAAGTCTATTCAGTGAAGATAGTGATTGCGCATGTGAAGAAGACATTAAACAGACAACTGCACCATTTTTCAGAGAGAGAGAGAGAGAGAAAGCGAGAGAGAGAGAGAGAGAGCAAGCGAGAGAGAGAGACAGAGAGAGAGAAAGCAAGAGAGAGAGAGAGAGAGAGAGAGAGAGAGAGAGAGAGCGAGAGAGCGAGAGAGAGAGAGAGAGGGAGAGCATGATATGCCGCCTGTGTGCAACACCTTGACATCTTGAGTTTCCTACATTGAATCATGGCTCAAAACAAGAGCTTGCACAATATTTTTGGCATTGATGACAGATAACTCATATGATGCCACACCTAGTGCTTCATTGTGTAGAGGATAATTAATTGCCAGCTACGTAGAGGAAGTGAAATGATTGCTGTTAGAGAGCTAAGATGGGCTAAGAAGTGACCTTCAGCCCATCTTGTCGGCACTCCAAAGAGAAGGAGAAAGGCTGATCTCATCATCAATGGTTAGACGATAGCAGCTACAACAACATTTGAGTCTCTCCACGTTGCAGTCCATGTTTTTTTGATAATGCTGCCATGGTGGTATTCGGAAGGAGGGGGTGCAATAGGAACACTACATTATTACTTACAAGCATGTGTCCATTCCATTGTAATCCTACAAATTCATGTGTGTTCGCATTGCCACTCAAATTTGGCCATCTTATATAGGAGCATAAGTGATGATATCTTTTATTACTTGAGTGTGGTAGCTTAACTTCTCAATGACATATCCTATTCACATTGTATACTGAAGTTCACACCTTTTGAGAGTCTTGGCATTGAAAGTGAGTCCTTACATTGTGTTTGTAATAAAATGGTTTCACATTGCACCTTGATACACCATGAGCACAATGTTCTCAAGGCATAGATACAAACCATCATATGTATGAAGCATGAATTTTGTGTCACTTTAATATATGTGGCTACTTGTAATGGGATTAGACACCACCTTCTTAATGAAGGTAGGACCTTCCCAATGCCATGAAAATTTGTCAAGGCTCTTGTGGGATCCTGTTCACTCTCTTACACATCAAATATGTATCTCCAAATGTACTCTCTCAAGAAGCAAAGCTCAAGATATGCTTATAAGATGTCCAAGACATGTTAGAAAGAGGATCAACACATCTACAACAAGAAGCACAAAAGGTTAGAGGCTACATCAACCACAAGGAGGAGGACCCTACCAAAGATCCCATCAATGGATCCAAAGAAGGATGCATCACCAATAAAGGTCTTCATCAAAATCAAAGGTGGAAAATGGATAAACAAGGCACTACCTACTCCATGATGTAAACCTTTTATATGTCTAGGGATCCCATATGTCAGGTCCCCATAAAAACATTTGGATCCCAAATGTCCAAGTATATGTCTTGGGATACCATATGTCATAAGATCCTAGGGATGTCATATGTCCCACACTTGGATGTCATATGTCCCACACTTGGATGTCATATGTCCAACCTATGTGTAAGGATCTCATATGTCCTTAGATCTAAGAACCCAATGGACTAAGTGATACCATATGCCACTACTCCCTCACATTACATTTTAGAAGGTTCATCACATGGAAGGGGAGTGTTGAAGGTTCCATGCTCCACCCTTTTGTCCAAGTCTAGATTCATTCTCATGCAAGCTCATTTATCCCACATTCAAGGATATTTTCCATCAAATCCATATAATTACGGCCTCACTTCACTCCCAAAGCAAATCCATATAAGAATGACCTAACATCACTTCCATATAAGGAGGGTCTCACTTCACTCAAACTCTTAGAAAGAGTGCTCACTCTCTCCTCATGGAGTGTCCGTGCTCATAGAGGATCTTCGGTAGGTCATTTTCATTTTATTTAATTCCTCATTTTATTATCTTTTGTTCCTTCCTCCATAGCTTTTTAGATGTGTGTATGTGAGTAGAGTAGGAGCGGTTATTCTTCATTTTGGCATAATCAAGGGGAAAGAAGCCATAAATATCAAAATAGAAAAAACGATGTCCTTAAGAAATGCAATCTAGGGACATCATGTTGTTAAAAGTGAGTGGAAATTGGATAATGGCTGAGTTATAGGAGGTGAATGGTGGTTAAAAATGGCAAATCCATTCCAGCATAGATTTCAAATCTTGAAAACCAAGAGTGAAGAATTGAATGATGTCTTTATAAAAAGCGCGATTCAAAGAAATCTCTATGAACGGGAACCATAATTAACCCTCGCAAGTGGAACAAAGTCAATTAGGTCCCCCACGTAGAGAAAACAAGTGGAAAGGGTAGAAAATTACATTAAATGACCTCTTTAAGTCTCTGTTTATGAGGGATATTACTAAGAGATTGAGAAATTCAAGTAAACTTATTGAAAATATAGGATAAGAGTTCGAGATGAGTTCATGCACATCTTGCAAAAAACATAGAAAGGGAATGATTTCCTTATAGAGCATACTCCTAAGGACATTGTTGGAAGGAGGGACCTGGTTTTTGGGACAAGTATTGAAATCATAAGGTGCTCCTAGAGCTACACACACTAAACCATTGGAAACTAGAAGAAATAATAGCTTCAAATCCTTGGTGAGAAGCTTTAGATCAATGCCCTTTATTATATTGAGGATTGGTGCATAGTGTGTGGAAAATCCAACCTATTTGAGCTTCAAGAACACCAAGGTTGTCTTGCGTGCACTTGTGCACAGACCTATAGCGATAGAGACCAAACGAACCTCTCTACTTGAAATTCCATCACCTGTTGATTTTCCTAACCATTGGGGAACTTGCGACAAAATTGTTGGCAATTTCAAGACTTACACTCATGGAGATCCTCTAAGGAGAATCAATCAAGGACTTGAATTTTCAAAAAAAGAACTAGCAAACTCTGGTCCCCTAAGAAGATACACAAACCCCTATTTATTGATTGAGACAAAAGGGGACTATAGTATTTCTTTCTCATCTTCCTAGAGGAAGAAAAGTCATTAGCTGACTCAGATTCACACTGGGAGTTTACTTCTTCATAGGTTGAAGGCTCTTCTAAAATTGACTCTTTTGCCAAGTAACTTGAATTCTTTGTAACAAATGTACTTGGAGAACCTTGATGGAGGTATAAATGTGAGTTTCCAAGTGATGAAGTTTGGTCCAGCCAACCAACACAGGACCAACCCTAGAGCTTTCCAATGAATGCTCATTCATCCAATTTGAAGCTTTATAGAGAGAGCAGTAGCCTCTACAAGATAATTGTTGCTAGAGAAGATGATGCAGAAATTGAAGTAGAGCAAAGTAGATTATCAAATCATATATATATTGAATCAACTTAATGTAAAGGTATTTGTGAATCAATCCACAAAAGGAAGTATGATGAACAAATCTATTTCCTACAATCTAGAAAAGGTGGAGATCTAATTTGATTTAGATTTTATGAATAATTGAATCGCCAATCTCAACTAACTCGAAAATCATGGAAACTTGGCCTTTTTCTTTATCCTTTTACAAGAATAAAACTCTAAGCTTTTACATTAGTAAACGACCCATAAATGATCCTTATGAAATACCAAAAAACGAGCATAAATAAAATGTTCTTCAATGAGAAACTTTGACACAATTCAAGTGATGAATTTTTTATGTAGCACTAATCCACCTCAAGCGTAGTGCAAGCTTGATGATCAAACAATTCACAATCTTGAATGTTTTGGAATTCCATGTTGGAGTTAGACATCTGCGAAAGCACACGAAAAGCACAAGGAAGAAGAAGAAGAAGCTTGGTGCACAACACACAATACTGAATACTACAATGTACAAAGATTAGTAGCCCATTAGGGCAATAGGCAGATATACAATCAGGGGGGAAAAAACCTCCTAAAGAGGGAAAAAAGTGCCTCGATGGTCCTAGAGTGTTCACACACATCACTACCTAAATATATCAACAAATCCCCCTTGGGAGTCATGCGGTGAACAAGGAGCTGGCACTCATGTATAAGGAAGTGCCAAGCTATGTGGAATCAATCCACAAAAGGAAGTAAGCCCAAAGCTTTGTGAAAAGCTTCAAACTTCTCCCTAGGCAAAGCCTTTGTAAAAAGGTCAGCAATGTTCTCCTGTGTGGGCACATATACCAAGCTGATCTCCCCAGCAGAGAACTTCTCCCTGATATAATGATAATGCACCTCAATATGCTTAGTGTGAGCATGGAACACAGGGGTCCTCGCAACTACCAATGCGCTCTGACTGTTAGTAAATATGGTGGTGGCAGAAGCCTGACCAACACTCAAATCAACCATAAGGCGTCTAAGCCACACACACTCAACAGTCCCTATGAAGGCTACCCTATACTCAACCTCACAACTGGAAGTGGCCATAGTAGGTTGCTTCTTGCTCAACCAAGATATACATGAGCTACCAAGCATGAAGCAAAAACCGCTGGTGGACACACGGGTGTCATAGCAACCAGCCCAATCACTATCAAAAAAAGCATGCGAATCTGGCGGTAGTGATCCCCCCTTGAGATAAAACAATCCAAGTAGCCAAGTACCACTAAAGTAGCGAAAGATGCGCTTAACCCCTGCCAATGCTTGACACCTGGGCAATGCATAAACATGCTCATCTGTGAGACAGCAAACTGAATATCTAGCCGAGTAAAGCATAAGTAAATCAAGCATCCAACAACCTAATGATAGAGAACAACATCAAATGCATCTCCAGCATCATGAAGACTCAATCGTAAACCTATCTCCATAGGAGTGGCAATAGGCTTACAGTCTTCAAGGCCAAAACACTACAATAATGTGTCAATATATTTCGTTTGACACAAAGCCATTCCACCACCAAACTACATAAATTGAATGCACAAATAGTGATGCAAATGCCCCAAATCAGACATCTCAAATGAAGCATGCAAATCAGCCTGAAAATCAGCAATATGCATATCATGAGGACCAGTGAGCAGCATGTCATCAACATATACCACAATGATCAGAAGCACATCATTACCATGCTTAACATATAAGGTGCTTTTGATTGGATTGTTCTCAAAACCATGTGCAATCAAATAGGCATGTATGTTTTCATACCAAGCACGTGGTGCTTGCTTTAAACCATATAATGCCTTCTTTAACTTGCACACCTGGTTTTCATGCCCTTTCTCCACAAAGCCACAGGGCTGAAAAACATACACTTCTTCATGCAAGTCACCATTTAGAAGTGTTGTTTTAATGTCCAACTAATGTACATTCCAACCATGATGAGCTGCAGGTGCACAAATGCTATGAACATTAGTCATTTGGCAAGTAGGGGCAATGGTTTCATCAAAATCAATGTCTCTTTCTTGCGCAAAACCCTTTGCAACAAGCCTAGCCTCAAACCTATCAACTGTTCCATCAGGTTTACGTTTCAGCTTGTATACCCACTTAGTGTCAATGGCCTTCTTTCCAGGAGGCAAGTCACATAAAGACCATGTACCATTTTTCATAATAGCATCATATTCAGATTGCACTGCAGCCATCCAATGTTTTGAATTTTGTGCTTCATCAAACAAAACAGGTTCAGTCTCATCACAAAGACTGGAGGCAGCCATAGCATAGCAATCTGATGCAAAAGAGGCACTATAAGAGCCTAAACGAGTACGATATGATAGAGATGCATCTAATTTGATGTCACGCAAAGTCTATTCCAACCATTTTGGCATCGTTTTTGCCTGCTCAATATCAAGTCTCTCATCAACAAGTGCATCATGTAAATCTCCATCAGAAATGGAATGATCTGCATCATCACATGAAACCTGCAAAGGCTGAGAAGTTTCCTCATTAGGACCAACACTAGACTGTCCACCTATAAAAAGAGGCAGCAAAGTATCATACATGTCTTTGGAGCTAACAGATGTCTCCTTAGTACATGAAAGTAAGAGCTGAATAGCATATTCCACAAAAACAACATCACGACTAACCAGAATGTGTTTAGTCTATGGATGATACAGATGATAGCCTTTGCTTTCAGAATTGTACCCAACAAAAATACATTTTACTGCGTTATCATCCAATTTTCTACGATGTTGTTCAGGCACTAATGCATATGCCAAACAACCAAAAACATACAGATGAGCAACAGATGGCTTGCGACCATGCGAAGCCTCATATGGAGTGATAAAATGTAGCACTTTAGTGGGAAACCTGTTATGTACATATGTTGCACACATGACAGCCTCAAGCTAGAAACTATGTGGTAAAGCTTGACTCTTGACCATACACCTCACCATCTCCATGAGTGACCTATTCTTCCATTCAGCAACCCCATTCTGTTGAGGTGTATATGGCACTGTACACTGATGTTTTATCCCATGTTCAGCCAGAAATGCATTAAAGTCAGAAGACATATATTCCCCCCCTCGATCAGAACGAAGGGTGCCCATTTTACATGCTTACAGATTTTCAGCCAAAAGCAGAAACTGTTTGAAGCACTTAAACACTTTGGACTTTGCCTTCAATGGATATACCCATGCATGCCTGGAAAAATCATCGATGAAAGTCACGAAGTAAAGATAGTTCCCAAAAGAAGGTGTCTGCATAGGACCACAGACATCACTATGTACAAGCTTCAATTTCTGAGTAGCCTGAACTAAACCATCTTTTTGAAAGGAGGAATGTTGCATTTTGCCCAAAATACAGCATTCACAAACATGTTTTCCAGATGCCTCAAGTTTGGGCAAAGAGGAGACCATTTCAGATTTCTGCAGGCATAGCATCATCTTCGTCCATCAGCTCAAGCACCTGTATTCGTAGGTGTAACAAGACGTCTTTCAACACCCTACACAATATCCCATAGTCCTTTTGCGACCAATACATGAAGCATCATATAAGCCCAGAATGGGTAATTCGTACCATCCAACTTATCCTCAATAGCGAACATACAAATACATCACTGCTTTCAACCATGGCCACTGACTAAAATACATTGATGTAGAAAAATGAATGTATCTGAAAAAGTTGAGCAGAAATACCCAAACGAGTTAGGTTATACCTGTGATAGACTTCAAGATGCTTATACTAATGAACCGAAACTGGTATATGTCTTTGGCACAAAAAGATGAAATAGCCTACATAAGCATTGTGATAGTGCATTCAGAGGTCGAAACGAGCTCATATCGCGATTTTGGCACTTATAGACCGAAGCAGTTTTGATCTCTGAAACATGTTGAGTATGCTTACCAAATTTCGTGCGATTTTGAGACTCCAATCGAAGAGGTGTAGACAATGCCCTAGATGAAGCGGTGACCTGCTCTGATACCAATTGTTGGAGTTACACATCTACGGAAGCATGCAGAGCACAAGGAAGAAGAAGAAGCTTGGAGCACAACACACAATACTGAATCTATTACCACTAGAATGTACAAAGATAAGTAGCCCATTAGGACAATAGGCATATATATGAGCCAGGGGAAAAAACCTCTTAAAGAGGGAAAAAAGTGCCCCAGTGGTCCTAGAGTGTTCACACACATCACTACTTAAATATATCAACATTCCATTGATTCCCAAGCACACAATGCAAACTACTATGTAGCTATTGTATTTATAGTAAAATTTGAAGACAAAAAACTATAGAAATGTGTATATGCAAAAAACACTTCAAAATCCCACAAGAATGCTCATACCTTCAACAAGGCTCTTCCCACCCTCTAAATAGCTTCATCATCAATGGATACCCTTCTCAAGATCACAATCCTCCACAATTGTGCCAAATGTTGTTGTCGACTCACAAAAATGAAGCTCATTAGCTTCTAGTGATGGAGTTTTAAATAGTACTCTACCATATCCAAATGCATGAATACATGCCACCACAATGATATGGAAATCAAGAGAAGCTCAATGAGAAGAAAGAGAAGCATGACATACCCACAAATGAAGAGAAAAAAGCACACAATGCATGCAAAAGCACTCCACTAGTTACACGTGGGTTTGGGGCAATCCAAGAGAACCATAGAAACTACAAGTGAGTAAAGAAATTTAAGATATCAGCTCAAGAAGAAAGATGCACGAAAATTTACTCAAATGGATTCAAGAAATGTGTACAAGTTGTGTTTTTTATTGCATGATCAAATGCACTTTTGGATTTGATCCTTTCACATGGTTTTGGCCTAATTCAACTTAAAAATAGTCCTAGAGATCATTTGAACTTTGATTCGAGCTCCAAAAGAATCTTGTAAAATCCTAAGAGGTTGAACTAATACTCAATAGGCTTGAGCAATTCTTGGCGATTACAAAAATGGAGTGGAGTTACATAAGATATTTTTTAAGTGATCAAATTATATGGAAATGAACAAATTAAGAATATAAATACAATTTTATGCATCTTGGTCCAATTTGCCATCCATTAATGATCTCTTTTCTGTACTTAAAATCCTCATTTCTTCATCCTCCAATGATCGTCATCTCTCCAATAGTGTTTTCTAGTATACTTCCCTTCAAAAGACATCTTTACTGTTGGAGCAGAACAATCATCAATAGTGATTCTATGAAGATCAAAGTGAGAAGACATATGGAAGAATGAAGATTACTTTCAGAGGAAGAAAATGGAATCAGAAATGTTTCTTTTGTATATTACTCTTGTAAATAGTTCAATGTATTTTGAAAAAGGATGACGAGTTAGACTCGTATATATATCTACAGATACGTATTCATAAATAGAGAGTGTGATATAGATTAGATAGAGAAGAATAGGTGAAGAAGTGATGAACATTGTATGTATCATCAACCATATGTGTGAAAAGTAATGAAGAAGAAAATTGAGTAGAATTCTGCGCGTCGATCTTCTCTCTCATTCTCCTTCTGTGCTTAATCTTTTGAAGAATCTTTCTGCACGTATCTAAGTCCATAGCTAATCTATCTATGGCTAGAATTTGAGAGTTTAATTTCAATCAGGTTGTGAGAATGTTGCTTAGGAACATTCATATGTGAAAAATGTTATAAGAGTCGAGAAATCTGGCGCACATTTCATCTTCAAAGAAATGGTCAGTGCTCAGTCCACAGTGTAAAGTTTTACACAAATGAGAGCTTAAAATTTAAGTTGGAAGGTAAGCCATCTATGGCTAGAAGATCTTGATCAAACGGGTTCAGAGTTGGGAGAACCAATGCTAAGAAGTTGCAGGTGTCAAAGTCGCCATTGCAGAGAAGCACTTTCAGACATAGGTAAAGTGTTTCACACATTTCTCAGAGTGTACTTAATCTTTTTGAGAGATTTAACTTGGCAAAGTTGCGCAACCTTAAGGCGAAGTGTTGTGCAAAGTTTTATCAAAAACTTTACAGGATTGATTAGTCAATGAGTGACTAATCTACAGCAGACTTTTCAGAGAAGTTGAATTTTTCAGAACTTTCAATATTTCTGATAATTTGGTGAATGATCTCTAAGTTTGGTGGAGTCTAAGGTTAACCTTGATATAGAGGTGATCTAACTTCAAGGTTAATTTGTTCTTTTGGAGATTAACACTCTCCATCATTTACCCCTACCCTTCTCACTAGTTGTAAAAGGTTGATCTGCAACATGCACAATGGATATGTTTTACCTAGATTCATCCTCTTGCAACAAAAAAAGGACAATGACTCTTTAGATGTTAATTCATAATGCAAAATCTAATAAAGATCGAATATCTCATTTAGAACAAGCTATACAATCAAATTTTCTAGCAAATTTTCATCTATAGCAACCATCTCTCCTTCCAATCTTTGATCTTCCTAAGAAAATTATCCCTCGAATAACCTAATTCATCTGATCACTCTCTAGTTTTCTATAAATTAAAAAAATGCAAGACTCATTTACAGCCTAATACTCTAGTGGGAGATTGTCTTGGACATCTTTACCCCTACCCTTCTCACTAGTTGTAAAAGGTTGATCTGCAACATGCACAATGGATATGTTTTACCTAGATTCATCCTCTTGCAACAAAAAAAGGACAATGACTCTTTAGATGTTAATTCATAATGCAAAATCTAATAAAGATCGAATATCTCATTTAGAACAAGCTATACAATCAAATTTTCTAGCAAATTTTCATCTATAGCAACCATCTCTCCTTCCAATCTTTGATCTTCCTAAGAAAATTATCCCTCGAATAACCTAATTCATCTGATCACTCTCTAGTTTTCTATAAATTAAAAAAATGCAAGACTCATTTACAGCCTAATACTATGTAGCAAGAGTGTCCCAAGCATTCTTAGCCATTTTGCATGAGAAAATGTGAGGGAGGATGGCATGCTTAATAGAAAAAGAAAGGGATGTGCATGTGCATTTCTTCCATCACACTGAATTTTCTCTACAGTGGTGTTTGGTGTTGGTTGTGTACCTAATATGGTCAAAATATGAGCTACAAGAGGACTTGAAATAAGAAATGCACAAGAAATAGAACATTTCACATCTCAACATTATCAACATCAGCTACGTTTTGAGCACTTTTCGCTTTAGGAAGATGTATTTCAAAACCATTAGTGCCATTTTACTGCATATATTGAGCACATACACAATATGTATGCTTCTATGGATACTGCTTATGTACGTCCATGTGGTCATTGATATAGCAGTTACATTTTTGCATAAAGACTTTTATGCTTGATAAAGAGGGTCGTGGTGAGGCTTTCTTAACTGGGAGACACCCATATGTTGGGGTCTCTTCGGCCCTAGAGGTGGAAGACTTAACTAGCCTCGTTATAAGAGATGTATGATAGTTATTCATAGGTGCTCGAAAAGCCTAGTTGGCTTCTTTCAGATAATTGATTACATGCAGTGGATTTAGGGACTCACTATGCATGTTAACATGTCAGTACTTGTAGTTTTATGAGATTTTGACACTAGTCATATGCTCATTTTGGAGAGGATACTCTAACAAAAATTTTCCAATTTTTTTGGTTTTGTCAACATACAGTGGTCGATTTGATCCTTGATACACCTATTGGTGTGAAAACATTTATTCTCACATAATCCTTTTTTGGTTGGTCGTTACATTTCATTAATTCATTTTTCTAGGAAGACTACTAAAAACTTTCCCAAAATTTGACACGGTCATCCTTCTTTGAGCCTTAGTGGTGTTTGGACTCTTCCAACTCCATTATCATTCTATTCAATTCTCTATCATCATGGCATCAGAGGTCTCAAATATGTCTGGTAGATCCGAGTATAGTGCCAATATTTTGAGGAGGAGCTATAAATTGCAAGCAAAGACCATTTTGAGATCCAAAAATTTGATGGCACAATGTTTTCTCTATGGAAGAATCAGGTTAAAAATGTGTTGATTTAGAGGAGGCAATGGAAACCAATAATTGGAATCTCAAAGAAGCGTGCTGACATGGATGAAGATGATTGGGATGAGTTAGATGAAATGGCTAGGTCTACCATTGGATTGCACCTGTAGATAATGTTTAGTTTACAGTATTAGACTGTGAAAGTGCAGAGGATCTTTGGAAGAAGTTATGCAATACATATGAAAAAGAGATGGCATCAAATAAAGTGTATCTGATGAGCAAGTTATATGACCTTTGCATGAAGGACACAGATAGTGTTGCTACTCATCTAAATGAGTTTGATTATATATTCTCCTAACTAGAGGCTCAAAAAATGGATATGGACAATGAAATGAAAGCAATCTTGTTGTTATGCACCTTGGCATCATCATGGGATATGATTTGCACAACTATTAGAAATAGTGCACTCAGAGTGGAGATGCATATAATGTTCGTGATTCTTGCCAAGGAAAGAATAAGAAACATGGTAGGAGCAAGAACAAGGAAAAGAATGGTCAATGGAATAAGAGTAGAAGTAAATCAAGGAAGAGGGATATTGAATGCCATTATTGTCATAAGAAAGGGCACATGAAGAAAGAATGCTATGCATTAAAGAATGTTGAAGGTAAAGGCCTGAATGTTGATGGGCATGCTAAATAGCTACCTACACCATCTTCTTTGACTGTGAAGATTGAAGAAATTAATGTTATTTCTCATGATGCTGATGTGTTGACACTTGACAGTATTGTGCCCACTAAGGCTCTTATGGCTTATTCCCTTTCCCACATGTGACTGCTAGAATGTGATGCTTCTTTCCATGTGACACCACACAGAGAATGGTTCTCTAATCATGTAGCAAAGTCTCTTGGTATCATGAGACTTGGTGACTCCTACTAGTGTGACGTTGTGGGGATTGGAGACGTGGTTGTGCAGCTCACTGATGGTTCAAAATTTATTAAGCATAATGTATGCAATGTACCTCAATTATCACATAGTTTGATGTCAGTTGATCAACTTGATGACCTTGCTTATAAGGTGGTTTTCTATGCTCAGTCCTTTTGCATATGAAAGGGCAATATGGTTATTGGAAAAGGAAGCAAAGTTGGCTCATTCCATCGTTTATTTGTATCATAAAAAGAACACTTGTTAGCTATTACTGAATAGCCTATGGCTTGTATTTTGTGTGGCCATTTGGGCCACATATCTCATAGTGGAAATTTTTTTTTTTTGGTTACTTAATTGTGTTATCTTTCTTCGATTTTTCATTTTGTGAGCATTGTCAATATGGAAAGCAAACTAGGAATGTGCATAAAATGCACATTGACTCTTCAATTCAGCCTTTGGATCTATTCCATAAAAATGTGTGTGGTCCTATGCCCACAAGGTGATTAGGTGGTTCTCTTTACTTTGTCACTTTCATAGATGATGCTACTAGAAATCAAATGGAAGGATGAGGTGTTCCCTACCTTTAATAAATGGCTTGCTTTAGTTGAGACTGAAAAAGAAACTAAGCTCAAATCTTTACATTCAGATAATGGGGATGAGTATACCTCACATGAATTTTTTACAGCTCCTCATACCCCAATATAGAATGGTATAGCTGAAAGGATGAACAGAACTATTAAGGATAGAGTAGTTTCTATGTTGCATTATGCAAACCTTTCACATGGCTTTTGGGCAAAAGCAGTATTGACCACAATTCACATGATTAACTTTTCACCTACTATTGCCAAAGGTCTAAAAGTGGCACAAGAGTTATGGACAAGGAAACCACCATATTATGATCATCTTCGAGTTTTTGGGTGTGAAGCATATGTTCATATACCCAAGAATCTTAGGCAAAAGTTGGACCATAATATTGAAGAATTGCATTTTTCTTGGATATGGTTAAGAAGGAAAATTTGGATATCAATTATGGGATCCTAAAACACGATATGTGATCAGAAGTAGTGATGTCATTTTCAGTGAGTCTAAGATGCATAAACAACCCATTAAGGAGGTTAAAGTGAGGAGTGGTGTTTTTTTTTTAAGATAATAGTCCTCAAATTACCATGCATAAAAATGTTGCACATAGGGATGTTCAAGAGAATGTCCAATCGGTTCAACAACCATTGAGACGCTCTGCATGTGTCTCACATCCACCTCATAGATATGATCCTGGTTTGGATTTTGTTATGTTAACAGATGTTGGTGAGCCTTCTTGCTACAAAGAGGTCATGAAGACAAAGGATCATGTTAAGTGGGAGCATGCCATGAAGAGTGAGTTGGATTCTATTCATAAGAATGGTACTTGGGATTTATTACCTTTGCCAAAGGGCATGAAAGCTTTACCATGTAAATGGGTATATAAGCTGGAATTTACTATGTATTGTGTGTTTTCTATGTATTCTACACTCCATGTGCGGAGTACTATGTGCGGTGCCAGAGTTTAGGTTTCTAGAGCAAGGGTATCATTGCGGATCTCTTGAGAAGGAGAGTCTAACATCCTGCATCACCAAAGAAATACTTCAAGGAAGGGGTAGATAACACATCCAAACACACATTACATTCCATAAACATGCACCTAAGTGTTGGAGTTTTAGGTCTGTTAAAGCACACAAACATCATAAGAAAGAAGAAGAATATTGGAGCACAACACATAATACTGAATGAATTACCAAGTGAATGTACAAAGATAAGTGACTTGTTAGGGTTATAGGCATATATACAAGCGAGGGGAGAAAAAACCTCCTAAATAGGGAAAAAGTGCTCCAATTGTCCTAAGTGTGTTCGTACACATCACTGCTGAAATATATCAACAAATCCACCCTGGGAGTGATGCGGTGAACAAGGACTTTGCACTCATGTATAAGGAATGTCAAGCTATGTGGAAAGAGATCAATCTACAAAAGGAAGTAAGCCAAAAGCTTTGTGGAAAGCTTCAAACTTCTCCATAGGTAGAGCCTATGTGAAAAGGTCTACAAAGTTCTCCTGTGTGGGCACATATGCCAAACTCATCTCTCCAGAAGACAACCTCCCCTAACATTATGATAATTTACCTCAATGTTCTTTGCACAAGCATGGAATAGAGGGTTCCTCTCAACTTCCAATGCACTCTGATTGTAGTGAAGATGGTGGTGACAAAAGGCTGACTAACACCCAAATCAACCAAAAGGCATATGAGCCACACACACTCAACAATCATTGTGAAAGCTTCCTTATACTCAGTCTCACAAGTAGAAGTGGCCACAATAGGCTGATTCTTGCTCAACCAAGATATGCATGAGCTACCAAGCATGAAGAAAAAACCACTAACGGACACATCAGTGTCATAGTAACCAGTCCAATCAGAGTTAGAAGAAGCATGTAAATCTGGCACAGCAGTAAACACCCATTCTTCATTCTTCACAAGAGTAGCAGACTCTCATTTAGGTGTAGAGGCCTCTACAAACCCCATTCCAACCTCTTTTTTCTTTGCCTCTTTTGTAGCCATTTTTGGACAAATCTTTATGATATAATCATTTCCTTACAAAACTATTTCTACTTTTCTATTTTCTTCTCATCTTTCTCCTCCTTCTTTGATTGTGCAACATTAGAAGATTTTTTTTCTTACTAGTAGATGATCTCCATTTACCTTTGCCCTTTTGACTAGCTAAGAAAGCTTGATCTACAACACACATAATGGACTTGTTCTACATGGATTGATCTTCGTGCAACAAAACAGAGACTAACTCATCAAATGTTGAGGCATTTGGATTGCCTTTCATCATCAATCAAAGATTAGAAGCAAAACTCTAACATGAATCTGGAAAACCATTAAGAATAGTCTACACGACTGACCTATCCAAGAAGAATTTATCAGCAAAAATCAAATTTCAATTATTTGATCTTTGTCAAATAATTTTCCATGGAATCTCCTTCATTCATGTGCTCACTCTCCAACTGTTTTCGGAGGTAAGCAACATGAGCCTCACTTCTTGCCTAGTAGAAAGCGACAACTTGCTCTGATACCAATTGTTGGAGTTTGAGGTTTGCAGATGCATGTGAACATCACAAGGAAGAAGAAGAGGCTTGAAGCACAACACACAATATTGAATGAATCACCAAGTAAATGTACAAAGGTAAGTGATCCATTAGGGTTATAAGTGTATATACAAGCTGAGGAAAAAAACATCTTAAAGAGGGAAAAAAATGCCCCGACGGTCCTAAGTGTGTCCACACACATCACTACCAAAATATATCAACAACAAGTTCACAAAGAAAGAGATAAGATGGAAATAAGAAGAAGTTGTGAGTTGCTTGGCAAAACATCTTTACAATTGAGTCACAAAGTGACTTATATACATGTGCCCTAAATTTGGTCCTTTCATATAAGTGGACTGGCACTTTCAATAATTTCTAAAGAAAACTACCATTATACAAAGGTATGATACATGTCTAGGAAATTATGCGACTAGAGGAATCCTCTAGTGCATTTACAAGGCTTAATATATGTTATCAGCTTTAGTTTTGAAATGAAACAGACATCTTTTTTAAAAAGATTTATGTGCCTCTCATTCTCTCTTTTTTCTGGTCTTATTTTCTTCAGTCTTTCTTCCCTTTCTCTTCTTTAGTCTCTTCATCTCTGCAACACTCTCCCTCTCTTAGTATCTTTCATCCTTGGCAAGCTTAATTTGGGTTTTCCTTACATGTCATGAGTAGATAAAGATGATAAGTACTTTGGCTCTAGTGCATTCTCGCAATGCTTTTGAGGAAAGACAATCTTCATCACTCTCTTATCTTCTGAAAGCTCCCCTTTGTACTTCTCAACTTCAATCACGATGGCTTGCTTTATTGTTCTTGAGCATCCTATCGGTTCCACAATCTTTATCTATCCTTGTATGCATATTTTAGCTTGATGTGTGCCCCTACAGGGCTTGGGGAAGAAGTGGGTAATTGTCTCTTCTATGTATTAAGAGTTAATCCTTTCTTTATTTGTCATTCTTCTTTTTTTTGCACTCCCCTTCTATATGTTCCTCCTCCTGAACTCTGTCATCCTCGATAGGCTTTGGTTCATAGTGCATAGAGCTGTGGAATATCATTTGCTTTCTATTAGTGATAATGTTGGCCTTTTACTACCATTCTTCGAGATTAACTGGATTATTTGTTGCTTGATGATGATGGGAAAAAAAGTTTAGTTCATATGCAACTAATCTTGCATTCATATTGGAAGACATTTTCAAAAAATATCTCATAATTGAGCTCAAAAAATCGAGTAAAGGATGCCTCTTCCAAAATTTTCAAGTATGTGCTTGGAAGAAACATCAATCTAGAGAAATATGCCATGATAGTGGCATGAACGGGAGTAACTAATAAGTCAAAAAGTAATGTCTCTACACCTTGGTTGATGCCAATGAAATTCAAAAAGTTTATTCAAAAAATTTGAAGACCTTCAAAACTATCATGATCATGCTCAAAATCTTATTTTTCATCTTTATTGTCACATTTGGAATATTTGCATGTTTTTCTAGAAAAAATTATATAGATCTCACCATATAATCCTCTCTTGGTAAATATCTATGAGGTGGACTCAGTAGTAACAAGAAATTCAACCATCTATTATTTATATAGCCTTTGCATTGAGCTTCCCAAAATTCTAGCCATTGATGATATCTAGGCACAAGGCAAAAAGTTGGATTAACAACTTCTTCCTCCACACGAAATCTACATCATTTAATTGCTCTTCTGTATAATTAAAAGTATTGACTAAAAAATTGAGATCCTCATCTAGATTCTTTTGAGTTAGTTTATGGATATATCTTGGTGTCTACTCCTTCATGAGTCCATACAGTATGTTTAAAGGCTTCAAAATTTTCTGTAAGTCTTTTCTTTTGATCTTTGCATCCTTCATACACTTGGACACTGATTCTTCAAACTCTTGAGTAAGTCGTGCCACAAAAGTGCCCATTCCTTTAGATCTAGCTATGTTGAAATGGCATAGATAGCATATCAGATTCTAGTCCTTGTGCCTCTTTCACAAGTTTCACTCTAGCACAATGGTGAGCTCCAAAGTGAGGATATCAACCTCGTAAGTGTCAATCCATGGAGACCTGAGGATGGCATGAAGACCATGAGCAAGTAGAGTATGCAAGTGCATGATTGAGAAGCACACAAGCATGCACACACATACACACACATGCACACAAAGCAAGACAAATAGTAGAACAATGGAATCTTGTATTTCTCTAATTTCAAGATACAATCAAGTTCATAGAAGATCAATTCTCAAACAAGCTAGCCCTCAAAATGAGCCCTACCTCTTTTTATAGTTTTTTGACTAGTTTTGGGCTAATTTAGACCTAATGTTTGGCCTAGTTTAAAATTAGGCTCCTAGGCTATTTTGGAGGTTCAAATGTGCTCTAAAAATCACGAAAATTGATACACAAGTTCTCCTGAAACTCCTCAAGCTTGAGCAATCCTTGGTTTGAACAAATGGAGCCAAAACTACCAAAACAAATATTTAAAATGAGGGGTAGTTACAAACAATGTTGATTAAAGGATTGTTTGGAAGAAAATGATAGTTGGGCTTATTGATTGTCAGGTTTGTATTGACTCCCTTGCCTGCTAACTCCACCTTGGTCTTCTCTCTGACTCTATTATATTTGATTTCCTGGTTGGTTTAGTCCACCATGACTATGAACACTCTCCCCCCTCTCTCGCATCCGTCGTCCCTGATAGACCCTTGTTGGAGAGTTTTTTTTATATAGTACAAGAGAAAATTTGCTACGAGTTATTTAAGTGTAGGCCTCATGTAAGGTCTATCTTGAGGCACTACTACTATGAATGTATGGCCTATTCTAGGGGAAGAGTTGTAATAGATGTGTGGGATCCAGAAGCCTGTTAAGAACATCTCCTCAAATGTTTATTAATGCATGTATTTAATGTGTTCATGTCATGCATTAGTTTTTAAAGGTGGTATGGTGCTCATATCATATACAATATCTAAACTACCTTCATTGAAGCCAAGGGATGATACATAAGGAGCTTTTACCTTTTGAAATGTCTTGAATACTATTATCATTAGTTCAAAGATCTTCGAAGACATCTATGCCACTATATCATGCATGTTCTTTAGATGAGGGGACTAATGATGGATGGAGGAAATCATGCAAGGCACAATTGGTGGTCCTTGGGTTGGAGCGAAGTATGGATAGTTCAACTATTTGACACATTTAGCATTATTCCTAACCTTGATGACAAAGGCTTCCCATGATCATTATCTTGCTACTGGGCAATAGCATGGGTTGTATATAATATGATTGAGAGCATTGGACAAAATGCACATCATCTCAAGATAGTTCTCTAATAGTCATTGGCACCAATTTGGTTGGAATAGGTACTGCAGCATGCTTGCTTTGGGGCATCTCTTGGTTGAAATCGGGTCACAAATGTAGGTTACTTTCTGATAACATGCTTCACATTGGCATTATAGTTGGCTCACAGCACAAATTATGTCTTGGATTGCAACTCTGAGGTGATAATGAGGTGTCTATAAGACATATTGGTAAAAAATTTTGAGTTCAGCATTGTCTCTTCAATATTCACCATTGCTTGTATTTGGATCACTACTCTGTCATCATGTGTGCATCTAGTTTCTTCTACCTATTTCACCCAGTGTGGCCTAGGTGCCTCATAAGTCTCTTGTCCTTCCTCAGTGACAAAGCCTCCTGCTACTGGTTTTGGTTCATATTCTTCTTCTTCATAGCTCTCTTCCACTGCTTTCTCCATGGTCTCTTTGGGTTCTGGCACTTCAAGAGGTGATGATGATCACTTATAATGGAGTAGTCTAGCCTTTGATTCTTGGACATACCTTTGTAATTCTTGTAGCTCATTCGGTTCTACAATAACGATAGTTTTCTCAGGCACAAGAGTGTAGGGTACTGATTGTTGTTTGCATAAGTGAGCTATCTTGTTAAATAACATCTATGATCACACAATCAACTTAGACTTAAGAAGTCGACTTCTTTAGGTTTGGGTACATGAAAAACATATTACATATATTAGAGAATTGCATGGTCACCAATCTAGGTATAACACATGCTCTTAATTCTTCTAAGAATAATATTGAAGAAAAAATTGTTGCATATGTCCAAAGCTCTGTGATGCAAAAGGACTCAACCGTGGAAGAACATGCTCGAGGGTCAATGGATCTCCCTTCTTTTTCAAACACAAATGCAGTCACAATAGTTCAAACAAAGAGGCAAGCCAACTAGTACAAGAAGATAGGTGCATCAAGAAGAACAAGGGAATCTAAGAGGAAAGTGGTTCCTGACATGAAGCAAATCTGGGTTAAAAAAGGTGAGTAACCAAATGCCACATTGCGGTCAAACACACTACTGAAGGAGAAAATGAGAAAGCCCAAGAGACAAGTAGTTGGACAACAAAGATCTCCATCTCAAAGAATACTTAGTATTTGGGTACCAAAGCGATCAATAAAGGGGGACCACAATAATGGACAAATTTGGTGCCTAAGACTTGCATACGAGCTTATAATGATTCTTAGGTTCTAGTATGTTATTGTCCATCCCAACTCCCCAAAAATGTACATTGAGAGCGTTTGTAACTAAATCATCCTGTAAATTCACTCCTATAACAACTTGGAAATGGGTAGCTAAAAAGTCCTATAATCAAGTTAAGTCATCATTAAAGATCAAGTACGAACCAAAATGCCAAACATGTAATCCCATAAGAGAATTTTGGAGAGGAAAACATTGTAAATTACCACCCGACCCAATCATGTAATATATTTATACACCACTAGAAGCACGTTGAGTTCATGCACCACCCGAGTATGCATTTAGGATGCACGATAACTCACTTCTTCACTCATCATACATTCATCACTCACCCACTCGCTAACTTCACACAAATGGATCAGGGAATACATATTGGTATTGTAAAGGGAACAAGGCCTCATCAAGTTTCTCATACAATACTAATGTGGTTCTTCTTATTCTAACATATCAAATGTGATCATCATTTATATTGGTAAGCTATGGCTGAAGTAGGCACCAACTCCCAACCAATAGAAATTAGCACTTTTCCCATCTCTGAACTTCCAACGGAACGCATGATGTAACTCACACAATTGTGAGCCATTTCCATCCAAGATCCTCTTGCAACTTACATGAAAAAGGTTAATCCCCACTCCCGTTGGTTCAATGAAATGGTGGGACCACTTAGAAATTCATCCTATATCTCGGAGTCACAATGCAAGTTCAACAATGTTTGGGGCAAGCAAAAATTTTCACATGCGAGTTCGAGCATCTCCAAAACATCCCAAAGGTTCTATTTGGTAGAGAGCAAGATTGGCATAATATTTTAGTGAACCATTGCCAAAGTTGAATTTCATGTGATTCTACTATTTTATAAATTCTTTACAATCCATTAATGTCAAGGATTTTCCTAGCACCTTTGTCATCCCCTCCTTAATGTGTAGTAATGAGCTGAAGAAGTTCAAGCTTAAATTCAACATGGTACAAAAAACACTCAATATGCATGGTATGCATATACCAACTGAGAAGGAAACACTAGTGCCAAACAACATGAAGAATCAAAATATAACAAAGCTTAAGGACATGGTTACGATGACCCTTAACATTGTTGTACCACTTAGGTTATGCATGAATCACTTTTCTTTTCATGGGCAAGATCAATTTACACAACCTCACAAATGAATCTGGGTCAGTCTTTATCTGGTGGAAACATCAAATATGACCATCAAACTTCCCATATGGATAATCAAGCAGATTCATAGAGCTAGTAGCCATTGGGCTCACACACCCATATTGAACAGGTGTTGTGTAATCACTCGTATCATTTATAAGTGTCTATCCTATGATGTACCCATCTAGTAAGCCATAACCTGTAATAGGATCCAACAATTTAAGAGCGTAAAAAGCTTCTACATCACCATCAAAAGGTGTGCAAGGAACCATACCATGCACAAAACCAAGAGCAACTCTCACTCTCGACATTTCACCCATAGGCCAATGGATCGTACAACCGTTCACCATCCTCCCCCTGCAACGAAGTACTGATGGAGCATCTTCTACTCAAACAACTACCCTTCTTGTACCTACTAACTTTGAGTTCCCATAACCCATTGGTTTAGATGAACAAGGAAGCACTGATAACTCCTCAAAGAAGTAGACATAGGTTCAGAAATCAAAGATGAAGAAGAACATCAACAACAACAATAGGAAGAACAACAACAAGACATACAAGGGAAGGATGAAGAAGAGGAAGAAGAAGGAGCCCCAGTGTGTATAACAAAATTTTGTAGATTACGACAAACTATGGAAGATGTTTAGTCTAGAGGCAGACTCTCAGTGCAAATTTGTCGAGTATGCATGGATCAAGTCTTAGCAGAAGAAGGCATGGACCAATAGTTTATCGAGTGCTTATAGATTTTGATAGAGACTTGTGGGATATTTGATGATCACATGTTATAGGGGCCTTGAGTACAGTATGATGAGGGGTGCATCCACACCAAGAAAAGGACAAGGAAGATGATCTAGATACCAATCATAGTAGTAGAAGTGATTGCATCCATCCAAGAAGCAGTTACCACTACCATGACACCAATTACTAATGCAACCATTGTCTTGACCACCGAAACACTTGTACACACCCCCCGGTCTCACCACTTCCCCCTCCATCCCCAACTAGAACCCCTAGACATCAACCCACAACCACTACCAAAGCTGTCAACCAACAAGAAGAACCAGTTTTCCACATCCCACCTTGCTTACCCCCTAGGACTGAGGATGTTGTCTTTGTCACCAAAATAGCCACAACAACACCCACCTTCACTTTTTGCTCACTTGTTTCCCACACGCAACTATTATCCTCAATCACCAACCCATTGTACCATACCTCCTCCTTATTCGAACCTATAGTAGGCCATCTAACCTGACACCTCATAATGGGCCCCCTTGCATTAACCTCTATATATATTGCATCCATAAATCTAGATATTGCTATCAATACAATGATTAATTGTGCAAACCAACTTATACATGAATATCAACAACTAGAGGCACACAATGAAACTATCAATGTATAGTCTATCCAATTACAAGAATGAGTATCAGAACTAGAGGCAAGCAACAAGGCCTTACAAGATTAGTACCACACCTTGCAACAGTCACACAACAAGATTGAGTCCAAAATTTAGAATGGCAATCAAAAGAAAGTCGCTTACACATCCAATTGGAATGTAATGCTAAGATCCAATGCAACATGGCACTTTTAAAATGACACTTGGAAACTACACATGAAGAAAGAAAGAGGTTATAGTAGCAAAATTAGGACAATTTGGAGACGGCTATTCAGAATACACCTGGTGCACCAATTAATCTATCAAAATTCCAAGCTCTATCACCAGCCAACATTCAGATCATAATGGAAGAATATGCAAACTTATTGGAGTCCCAAGTTTTTAGGTCCAAATGTAAGAATAGACACAGGTTTTAGCCTAATAAGGAACTACTTCTAGGTTGAACAAATAAACATGAGGAAGTTCATCTAATACTCCTTGTGGTAATTCACCTCAAGTAATTCTAAAAGGATGATCAACCTTAAGGTGGGTCTTACCCTTCCTTATAGCTACTTCAAAATCATATTCCATCAGTAAGAGAAACCATTTTAGTAATCTGCTTGTATTGCATGGTTTGTTCACAAGGTAGAGTAATGTTTGGTGTCCATAAAGAATATAAACCTATTTGCAAGTAAATGGTGTCTAAACTTCTTAATCGCATGTACCATGCCTAATCCTTCTTGTTCAGTGGTGGTATAATTTCTCTCCGCTTCATTTAATTGCCTACTCTCATATTCATTGGGGAGGTCAATGTTTCCTTCATCTCTCAATTGAGCTAGCACGAAACCTTGAACTTCTTTGACCATCTTTGGACTAGGTAACTCTGGTATAGTTCTCACTTTATCCTCATCTATTGAGATTCCATTCTTTTATATTATATGATCTGAAATCTTCCCGTGCATGGCCATGAAAACACAATTTTTTGGTTTTAGGCAGACTTGATATTCACAACATTTGTCAAAGATCTATCAAAGCTCTCGGATGTGTGTTTTTTTGATGTGGGAATGGGCACAAAGATCATCCACATAGACCTCAAGATTCTTTCATAAGAAATCCTTAAACACATGAAACATCAGCCTTTGAAGCATAGCACTTGCATTGGTGAGCCCAAATGGCATCACATGAAATGTAACAATACCCCATTCAATGGCAAAATCCATCGTATTTTGGTCTTTCAAGGAAATGGCTACTTGGTTGTAACTCGAGAATCCATCAAGGAAGTTGTAGACTTCCTTGCCCGCTACTCATTCTAATAAGTGTTCAGTGATAGGAAACGGATAGCTATCTTGAATGGTGGTGGTTTTACATTTCTTCAAGTTAATGCACACATGCAATTTTCCAGTTCTTTTTGGGCATTGCCACAATGGGGGATAACCATTCACTGTGCTCAATTTTGTAAATGAATCCTACTTCTATCAACCAATCTATTTCCCCTTTTGCTTTTCTTTCCTCTTCCCTAGAGGAGGTTTCTTCAAACTAACTAGAGCCCGAACGTTTACTTAACGTTTTCTATCTTGGCTGCATAATTATCATTGTATGTTTAGGGATTCTACTTGTTTGGTTTGGCCTCTAGGGTCATATGAATCCTATGAGAGAAGATATATGGATCCACTCCTTTCAGGCCCTTATATTTCCATGCAAATGCATCTGTATACTCTCTCAAAAACTCGATTAAGTCCTGTTCTTCTTGTTCACTTAAATAATTTCCTATGTAAGTATATCTTTCTTCTACGTCTTCTATCTTTCTTATTATCTTCTTAGTCTTCTCCTTATTATTACAAGCCTCTCCGATGAGTGCTTCATGTATAGGCATTCTAACCATAATCTTTTGATCTTCTATCTCATATTTCTTGAAGTTATCTGGCACTAATACTAAGATGTCATAACCATCTTCATCAATGGCCTTCCAAGTAGCTCCAAGTCTCTCGAGTCAAATCCCCTTCATAGTGCTCTAATGCATAGGATGCATGTTCCCAATCTTGTGATGCACCTGTATCTTGTTTTGGTCTTCCAATTAGCTCCAAATCTTTGTAGAAATCCCAAAATTAGGCTTTCAGCTTGTACCCATTTAGTGCTAGTGGCCTTTTTGCCTAGAGGCAAATCACACAAAGACCAAGTACCATTCTTCATAATAGCATCATATTCTTCTGATTGCACAATAGACATCCAATTTTCTAAATTTTGTGCTTCATCAAAAGAAGTAGGCTCATTCTCATCACAAAGATTAGAGATAGTCATTGCATAAAAATCTGATGCAAAGCAAGTACTATGAGATCCTGAACAAGTATGATATGACAAAGGTGCATCTGATTTGCTATCTCTCAAAGTCTACACCAACCATTTATGCATATTTTTTACTTCTTCTATGTCAGCCCTCTCATCAATAAGTGCATCAAGTAAATCTTCATTACAAATGAAATGATATGCATCACCATATTGAACATGTAAAGGCTGAGAAATTGCCTCATTTGGCCCAACACCTTATTGTCCACTTGTAAAAAGAGGTAGCAAAGTGTGATACACATCTTTTGAGCTAACTGATGTCTCCTTGGTACATGAAAGTAAGGGTTGAGTTGCATCTTCCAAAAAAAAGCATCACGGCTAACCAGAATGCATTTAATTTGTGGATGATATAGATGATAGCCTTTGCTTTTGAACTTGTACCCTACAAAAATACATTTCACTACTTTATCATCTAGTTTTTTGCACTATTGTTCAAGCACCAATGCATATGCCAAATAACCAAAGATAGACAAATGAACAATAGATGGCGTGCTACCATCCCAAACCTCATATGGAGTGATCAATTGTAGTGCTTTGGTGGGACACCTGTTAAGTACATATGTTGCACACATAACAGCTTCAAAATAGAATTTATGTGGTAAAGTCTGACTTTTGACCATATGCCTAGCCACTTCCATGAGAAATCTATTCTTTCTTTTATAAATTCCATTTTTTTTTAGGTGTATAAAGCACTATACACTGATGTTTTATCCTATCCTCAACTAAAAATGCATTATACTCAAAAGACATGTATTCCCCCCTCAATCCAAATGAAGGGTGTGCATTTTACATGTTGATAAATTTTTCAGACATGGACAAGAACTCGTTAAAGCACATGAACACTTTGAACTTTTCTTTCAATGGATAACCCCATGCATTCCTGTAAAATTCATCAGTGAAAGTCATGAAGAGTAGGTAGTTCCCCAGTGAAGATGTTTGCATAGGACCACATACACCACTATGAACAAGTTGTTATTTATCAGCAGCTCTAATTGAACCATCTTTTTGGAAGTAGGAACATTACATTTTGTACAAAATACACCCTTGACAAACATGTTTAGAAGGTGCCTCAAGTTTGGGCATAGAGGACACCATTTTAGATTTATGTAGGTGAAGCAAACTAGCAAAATTCAGATGACCAAAGTGTGCATGCCAAAACTTTGCATCTAAGGTGGCATGAGAATTTTGAACTATACATGTTGAATCATTCAGAGATTTTGTGTAGTCTATGAGCTTATACATCCCACTAGATAAAATGCAAGTTATACATCTTTCATAAAAAAAATGACAACCAAGCCAATCTTGGCTAAAGCTCGAATTGAAAATGGATATTTCTTGATTCCTGGCACATATAAAGCATTTCACAATGTGAAAGAACTATTTTCAATAGTAATCAGAATTGTTTTTCCAACCCCCATTATAAGATAAGAGGATTTGTTAGCTCATGTGTAGTATTACCTGTAGGGGTAGGCTCAAGTGAAGTGAAGAAACTGAGTTCCAAGGTAACATGTTTGGTTGCCCCACTATCAAAGTTTCAAACATCTGAGTCTACTACAGATGTACACTACTCATGAGAAGACGGATCATAGCTGCAAACAATAGTAAATGCCCATTCTTCATTTAGTGCACTATGTTTTAGTGGAGGTTAGGGTTCCACAAATGTCGAAACTCTCAAAATGGTTTCTCCTCATAAGGGTGGCCTTACAACTTATAAGAGAATCATGGACCATTAGTGGTCTCATGAGGGTCGAGTAATGGTCATTATCTAACATTGTTTGTGAGCATTTCTATTCCCAAAACTCTAACAATTGGTATTAAATTGTATATATGCTTATTAAAGGAAATTGCTAGCATAATTTCACCATTTCTCTCATATCGTTTTGACATTTATTGAGCATTATTAGGTCATCTCAACCTTTTGGAAGGTGTTTTAGAGCTCCACATGCTGCATATGTTCAATTTTTTAGTGAACAAATATGAGTCATTAGTCGAGGTGTTCAATTTTTGTATTAATTTAATGGTGTGTCAGGTGGTGTCAATAACACATGTAAAAAGAACATCAAACTAACAATAAATTTGAGACAAATCACCTTTCTTGTTGGCATAGACCATCATGTTTACATTCAAGTTTATACCTTCAAATCATATGCTCCAAAAGATGCTCTAGGTATTGACAATTCAAAATAGGCCTAACATGTGTAAAGTCTATGTTCCACCCTCAAAGCGTCTGCCAGTGGGTACCTTAGGTGAAAGCTAGAAGTTGGGAGAACTTTTTGAATCTTTGCATATTATGTGCCTTTTCTATCTCTCAAGATCATCGCATAGAGAGAGAGAGAGAATACTATACATATACATAAAGGCAAGACAAGTGCAAGGGGTACGCTAGCTTTCCCACACTTTTTCCTAGGTTTTCCTTCTAAGTGGTAACACACTCCTCGTTGACAAGCTCTCTCCGTCTCTCTCTCTCTTTCACATCTCTTTTAAGTTTTCACATCTCTCTAGAGAGTGGTGCGTAGGGCTCCTTTCTTGCTCTTACTCTATGTCAAAGTGGAAGCTAGAAAGTGAAAAAAGTCTCATAGAAGTACACAAGTTTGAGTATAATACCGTTTATGCCTTAAGATACTTGATTCCGAGAACGATTTCCCATAAAAATTTACTCATAGTTTTTGTTTGTGTGTCTTCTCTAATCGATGGTACTCCTCCTAACATCATTTCACGTGTATACTCACTCATAGCACACACGCACGCGTGCAAATCGCCACGTGGAGATCGCACGTGCACATCTTGTCACGCGTGCCACCACGCACGTACGCACATTGCAGACGCGCACGTGTATTCAGCAATGTAATTAATTGAGGCAACACTTTTTCTTCTCGCACGAAATTTCGGCGCAATAAAATTTATTTATTTATTTTCAAAGTTATTTTTGGATTCTTTTCTAATATCTATTTTTTTATACAATTTTAAATAATTTATAGGGTTATTATTTCTCATCGTCAAACTTCAAATAACACGTGGATGCTTTTTGGGATACAAAGGGTCTATGGATGTTATGCCCACTTGTTTTTTTTTTTAATAAAAGGAAGTTCGGCCTTAGCCTATTCTCTCGGACTTTAATTAAAATAAAGAACAAAAGTTACAAGTGAATGGGACTAGTGCCCATGGGACCCCATAAATCTCACAATGCAGGGGAGGAGTATGGCAAGCTAGAGGGCATTACAAATGAGACTGATAAACCTATCATCACCCTCATGTGGAACCCATTTGGATTTCAACTTGTTGTTTTCGAGGAAATAAATACAGTGATGTCTAAGCGGTGGAGATCTCTTATCTCGAGAGATTCTTTTACCTAGAAGAAACAACGATTTCTCGATTGACCATTGCGGGCTCCAAGGTCACAGGATCAAAGGCTGTTATGCCCACTTGTTGTTATACTTTCAAAGTTTCTAGTTGATTGAAATTTTCCGGCATGCGTTAGGTTATTTGGTTGGGCTTTTCGCCTTTTGAGGTGGAGGCGATGGTTCAACCCCTCTCTATGTCATGACAATTGTGGACCCTAAGTTAGCGTATTGTCTTCGGACAGAGTTAAATCGATTGGCTTCGGGCAGTCCTTTCCAAGTGTCACCTTCGAGTAGTCTAGCCCTTACTTTGTAGAAAATGGGGGGTCCCATGGGTACTATGCCTCTTCATTGAAAGAGTAAATCTCAATGATTGGACTTCCTTAAGAAAAAATGTATGCATGCTCCTAAACTTATCTTTTGTATTTTTTTAACGTAATTTTCAAAAGGGCATATTATTAATTCTTGTTGCCAATTTCCATGTCGCATGTCGATTGTTTTCAAAAAATCTAATTTTAATATAAGCGAACTGTGAGGATAATAGATAATTAAATCAAATAAGATGTGGCTTAATTTGAAGAGCTTTCTTATAATTTGTCATTCAAAAGACCAATATATTATTCTTTATCACCAATATACTATTTGTTATATTATTTCTTAAGTTTTCAAATTTTCTTAAGTAGTTCAATCATTGAAAGAGTCTATACATGACCAAATTACTATTTATTATATCCAAGTTTGGGGTAAAATATGGATCACTTTTGAATATAAGAGCTTGTTATTCTTTTATAAATGATTCTTTAAAGTGTAAAAACAATTGCCAATACATTCTTTTTCAAAAGCTATTTAGAGATCAAAGGAAAAGAGGAGTATGCTATGGGTGTGAAGCCATTGGCACACATGGTGCAAAGGAAAGAGGGAAAAATTTTAACAATAGTTCTTCTTCAAACCCTTGCTCACATTTTTTCAAGAAGTTGTTAAGTTAATTTCTATTGTGGGGGAGAGATCTCTCATCAACAATGACTCTTAGAAAGAAAACTTAATACCCATCTTGATTCTACAATGCAAACTTTGAAAATTCTTTGGGATTTCCTTCATTAAATCTTACTTTTCCACCAATCACCTAAGTCCAGGAATTGCTCATCTGAAGAGGTTTGCTAAAAGAGAATAGCCTTTTAGAGCTAATCCTCTCAAAATAAGTACTCCCTTACCACTTTATCAACAATTATCCTATTGACACTCCCTTAAAGTTTTTCCTCGTGTTGAAAAAAAAACTTTTGAAAATCATTGTCATTTCTACCACCTAGAAAAGATAATCTGTATAAGAGGTATGTTGATGTGTATGCATATCCATGAGACACTACAGAAGGCTTCCCTATGAAATGTGAATATGCACATGTCATTAATGAGGTTAGTGTATGTCTTTGATCCTAAAAGATGACATGCTTGTGTATGAGTTTAAGATCTTCCCCTCCCATATTTGTTTGTACATCACACCCTCATACACACACACACACACCAACAAAGCAATTGAAGGGGAATACACACATGCAAAAGTAACATGGATTGTATACATCTCAACAAGTGGGAACACAATATACACACACAAGTAACCTTGATAGCGCACTATTCCATTCAAGATCTGAAGAATCCATGAAAGAATATAGTATCACTTCTACTATACAAACTTCAAATGACATGTGGAATATATACAAACTTCAAATGACATGTGGAATATATACAAACTTCAAATGACATGTGGAATATATTTTCTACAAGTATAATTTGAGATGTTGACTTTTTAGGATATCCAAGTTCCCTTCTTTGTGGGATATGGTTTTTTTTAGGTACTATGCCCATTAATTGTATAAGTTGAGAAGTTGAATTTTTAGGATATCCAAATTCCCTTCTTTGTTGGATATGGTGTTTTTGTAGGTACTATGCCCATTAATTGTACAATTGTGGTTTTTCTTAGTGTTGAATTTCAAGTAAAGAAAGTAATCTTGTTTATGAGAAGAAAAACATGCATAAATAATTTTTTAGCGATACATATTGATTTTGTAATTTATTAGTTAAGACAATAAGTTCAATCATATTCTAACTTTATTGAGCAATGATTCATTTGAGAGTACTTCTATTTTATTCTCAATAGAAAAACCTTATTCTCATAGTTAAATAATGGTATATTCCCTCAAAAGCGCCCTATGAAGCAATAAAAAAGAGAAGGAAAGAACCTTTTTGGCCTCTATCATTTGGTCCTAATTATTGTAAATGATAAATAATGTATCTATGACAAAGACAGGTTAGATGCATTTGGAACTCTGGGTCTGTAATGCAAAATGTGAAGATAGAGAGTAAAAAATTACTGAAATTTCTTTCCCCTTTCCATGCCATTAGTTTATTTGTGTGAGAGAAAGAAATTTATTCTCTCTCTCCACGGAATAGAAAGACGTTATAACACTATTTGAAAGAAATTAGGGTGCGATTGCATGTGAACTTTAATGGAGATTGCCTTGAGAAGGAGTATACTATTATTTTACAAAGGACCTGTTCTAAAATCTACAAACAACTTGATAGCTATACTAATGTTAAAAGCACTTTCTGTGTTAAGTTGCTTTTAATTTCGTTTCGGGTTCTTGGGGATGGTTATGGGTCTGACAGTGCAGAGGCCTTTCATTTGATTTTCCCAAATTAACTATTCAACTAAACAATCCTATACTTTCAAAGCAACAACTTCCGCTACACAGTTAGTACGTGTAAGTTACGATTATCTTGCACAGTAACTTATCGCGCGAGTTAACACTCACACAGGCACACAGACTTATTAATGTTAAGACAACATTACTGTGTTAATAATGAATTACTGCAATTCAACAAGAATAGAGTAACAGTACGTAAGATATCTGCAAATCTGCACACGATCTTCTCGGCACCGTCGCCCAAACAGAGTCTGGCGAACCCGTCTCTCTCATGCCGAAGAATCACCGTAATGCCTTTTCATTAAAGGGTAAAAGTTACAACTATTCGCTACGCCTTTTCGATGCGTGCAATATATGAAAAATACAATACATTCTAGCGTCCTTACACTAGCATGCACAGTGGACTCAAACCCGCAAAGGAAAAGAAAACTAAGGCTCATCAACTATGCCTTGTATGTACAGTGTTCGGGCCAACTTAAATGTTCGGGTGATCTTTTGTTTCAGCGAATCCAGCATAATCTTCAAAGTTTCTGGCTCTACCAGTTGTGTGTCTGTTCTGACTGAATTAGCTGCAATGACTTGACTCATCAATAGTTCTGTTTGTGTTTGCAAAAATGATTCCTACAAATAAAAGTCATTGGCTAATGCAGCATCGCGTCCGATCTTCATCTCAGCTATTTGTGCATCAATCCGCGATAACCTTTCTGCCTAAAAGCCTAATTGCTTCTCTCTTCATTCCAACTCTTCAGTTTGAAACTGCATTGTTTTATATAGGCTTCTCTCTCGCTGCACACCATCAAGTTCTTTCTTTAACTGTATTGTCCTGCAAATTTCTCCTTCCAAAATACGCCTCTTCTGAAACAGTTCGGCACACACTATCTTCAATTCTGTAGTATTCTGCATGGCCAGGTCAGCCATTTCTTGTCCTTTTTGCACTACCTCAGCAAGCTCTGCACGAGTGTCTCCCAGCAAATTACCGAGCGCCACACGAGCATCTTCTTTGTCTTGCACCATTTGCTGCAACAGAGATATTTCCGCATCACGAGCAGCTAAAAGATCGTTCTTTTCTTTCAATTCAGCAATTGCGGCGTCACGTTGGGCAATCAGAGTGTCCCTTTCTATTAATTGCTCTTGGAGTAGTTGTAGTTGAACCTACAGAGCATGGTTTTCTGCTTTGACTGCATTAGCTTCTTCCTGTAACGGAGCAATATCTGCTTCTAGCAAGTCTACTTTGCCTTGCAATTCCTGCCGGATATTCTCTGTGGCTATCTTCATTTGAATAGGTAATTGTTGAGAAAACTGGATCAGGAGACGACCCATAGATTCTAGTTCATTAAACATTGGAGTCAGAGGAGGAAGAGCAGGAAGTGTTTGGGATGAAGAGGTTGAGAAGAGTTGAGGGGATGGTGGTGGAGAGTATTCGGGAGAAGAGGATGGAGGAGTGGGTGTGTCGGGAATTCTCACAGACGGCACCAGTGTTAAAAGCACTTCTTGTGTTAAGTCGCTTTTAATCTCGTTTCGGGTTCTTGGGGATGGTTAGGGGTCTGACAGTGCAGAGGCCCTTTATTTTATTTTCCCAAATTAACTATTCAACTAAACAGTCACTATACTTTCAAAGCAACAACTTCCGCTACACGGTTAGTACGTGTAAGTTACGATTATCTTGCACAGTAACTTATCGCGCGAGTTAACACTCACACAGGTGCACAGACTTATTAATGTTAAGACAACGTTACTATGTTAATAATGAATTACTGCAATTCAACAAGAACAGAGTAACAGTATGTAAGATATCTACGAATCTGCACACGATCTTCTCGGCACCGTTGCCCAGACAGAGTCTGGCGAACCCGTCTCTCTCATGTCGAAGAATCACCGTAATGCCTTTTCATTAAAGGGTAAAAGTTACAACTATTCGCTACGCCTTTTCGGTGCATGCGATATATGAAAAATACAATCAATTCTGGTGACCTTACACTAAGTAGAGGGAATCATACAAACAAGCAATCATGTATGGATGTGATGGAAGCAATTCCCCTAGGAACATCTGTTTGTCCTCATCTAAGAAACCAAGGAAGACACTTGTCCATTTGGAGCTTTGAGGAGAGTACACATGTGGAATCTAAATGAAATAGAACATGTACTTATAAAATAGAATTGAGTGTGATCTTATTAACTGAGTAGACCATGAAATGGAAAAACTCACATATGGATTATAGTGAGCTTTCCAAGAGCATAAAGTGTGCTTTGAAGCTTCTAACCAAAGTACAAAGTGGGGAGAGACCCTCCTTATACCAACCCTCCTTATACCATTAGATCGGATTGTCTTCAGAGATGTAGATGATTCTTTCTCGAATTGAGTTGTTCAATCTTTGAACTTGGATAACTCTTTTGACTTTGATTTAAAGAAGAATACCCAAATGAATCTAGTATGGTCATCTACAAGAAGAGAGAATTAGAGTGAACCACTTTAGGTGGGGTATTTATGGGACCACAACGGTCCATATGTACAAGGGCTACAAACTTCTTAGCTCAAGTAGATGCCTCCTTTGGAACAAGCGCCCTATGTTGTTTGCCTTGGGTACATGTTGGGAAAACATTTTTTACTTGAGTGATTTTGGAAAAACCTTTGAAAATTTGAGATGAGCAAATATTTGTAAGATATGCAGTGTGTCCATGTATTTCATGCCATAGCTCAGGGAGTGATTCTTTGAAGAGCAAGCAAGAAAGCTTGTAAAGTCCTTTGTCTTGAACTCATTAGGCTATGATTTCATTTACACTGCGATCAATCACCTTAACATAGTTTTGATCAAGTAAATTCATGCAAACATTGGATACAAAAAGTACATTGTTCAATGCTTTAGTTTCTCCCTTGTGGTTGGTAATGCTAACCTTTCCTTTACCTTCTATGAGTAGAATCTTGTTATTGCCTATGTAAACTTCTTTTGGGTATTCCTCAAGTTCTTGAAATGAATCTCGATCCTTGCACATGTGGGAGGTGGCTCCACTATCAAAGATCCATTCTTGGGAAGAACTTGAGGTGACTAAAGCATTTGCTCCAATGGATAATTGAACAATGCGATTGATGACATGAAGACTTAGTGTTTTTCTTTGATGTAGATGCCTTGGAAGACTTGTTCTTCATTTTGTTGCAAGATTTCTTCACATGAACTTGTTTTCCACAATAGTTTCATGTAAATTTCTTGTTGGAAGTGTTTGTTGAAGCTTGCTCATTGCTATTGATAGAGTGATTGTGATGAGGCTTTGACTTGTTGAAGGATCATTTGGACTTCACCGTAGTTTCTTGTGAAAGTACAAATATTGGTCCTTGAGTTGTAAAGAAGCAATCGTCTTCTAATATCCTCCCAAGTAAAGGTTTGACCTAAATCATAGAGGGTGGTAACAAATGATTTGTAAGCCTTTGGGGGTTTGTTAAGTTATCTAATGGCCATATCTTCACTAAATATTTGGTTACCACATAAGTCAAGCTTGCATTAATAATTTTTAAATGTGGAAATGACCTTAGTTATTGGGTCCCATGGATGAATAGAAGGTGTGTGAAACTTTGCTTCTAATGCATACATATTTGAAGCATGTTTATCATCATAAAGATCTTGAAGTATTTTTCATGCCTCATGTGAAGTTTTACATGATGTGATGGGTCTTATAGTGTGTTCATGAGAAGCTAGAAGTAATTGCCCTAAAACTCATGTATCCTTCACATTCCAAAGGTGCCAATCATTTGGGTAACTATTCTTATGAGGCATAGGGTCACTTCCTTCTGCAACATCATAAATTAAACTGGTGTATAAATAATCCTTCATTAAATATTTCAAAATGTTGTAATTGGTTCCATTTAATATATCATCTTTTGGCATAAACGTAGGGGTAAATGAAGGGAGATACAAATAATTCGATGATAGGGCATTTGAAATATTAGACACCATGTATAGCCCATAAGAGAAAAGGAATTAATCCTCAAAAGTACATGACATAAGCTTAGAGAAGCCAATCCACACATGCCAAAAATTTTCTTATTGCTTGGAGTTACAAAGGATTGATTGGAACTTAGTGCCTTTGTTGTAAAAGGAGGACAATGAAAATTAAGAACATGAAGAGGAAAAAGTTAGTATTGGAGGAGAATTGTTTCGGCAATCAATAGATTCACTTAAAAGAAGTTAACAAACAATACTACTATATTTGCAAAAAATGGAAGTGCATTTTGTATTTAGGGTGAAAGCCATGTACCCATACACCTCTCATTTCATGCATTCAATTAGAGACTTTGTTTGCCATTTTTGGAGATCCATCTTCAAAAGGGTGCATTAAAAAATTTAGCATGAGTATCAAGCATCCACAATCCGACGGTCAAATAGAGAGAATCAGCCAAATACTTGAAGATATGCTATGATCATATGTGAATGAATATGGTAGAGTTTGCATATAATATTTCCATGCACTCTTCCAATGGGCACACCCCATTTATGTTTATGCCAAGCACTCTCCCATTGGGCACACACCATTTATGCTTATGTACAAGTTTCAACCAAGATCTCTTTATATAGTACGATTTCATCATGAGAAAGTCCAAGATGGAAATGATTTCTCAGAAGAAATGATCGACATCCTTAGGTGTGCTAAGGACAACACTAGGAGAGCTTATAGGGCTACAGCCCATGCTGACCCTCAAAGGAGAGAAATGAACTTTTTTGTAGGTAGTTTTGAAACCATGAAGATGGAAGCTTGTACATTTTTATCTCCTAGGTATTTTTGACCATTCAGAATAGTTAAGAGAATATGAAAGATGGCTTATTAGCTCTAACTTCTAGAAGATAGTGAAGTCCATCCAAATTTTCATGTGAGCTAGCTTAAGAGAAGGTTGGTTGAATTTGACAACCTCATTCCTAACATTGAGGTTATAGAGCCTATTTATCTTTAATCTATTCCATATGAGTGTGAAAGCATACTACACAGTAGAAGAAAGGGGATGTAAAATCACCTATATAATGAGTGCTTAGTAAAGATAGTTCAAAGGATACTACTAGATGGGAGTGGTAGAAACTCGTGAATGTTGCACAATCAAAGAATTAAAACAAAAATGAAAAGAAAAATCCAGCAGGCGTGGTTTCGCGGATGTGCCTTGTACTCCTAGGCAGATGGAGAGGGTTCAAGTCCAGCCCGAGGTTGGATGCTTCAAAGTTCCCCAAGATGGGTGCCTCTACCTTACAAGATCGGGTGTGTGTGTCTTTCCAAATTCATTGTACTATCAAAAAAAATGAAAAGAAAGAAAATAGAAGGCTTAGTTTTGCGAGTAATATAAGGCTTAGTTTTGCTAAGTAGGGAAATAATAAAGAGACAAGAATAAAATCTTTTGAACACTTTTGTTTCCAAAACGAGTATAATGATTTGATTCTATCATGTTTTGTTTGGCACTTTGAGAGTGATGGAAGCAAAAAAATTACCTCTCATCATATTTTGTTGACCTCAATGGAGCCTACCTCTAATGAAAATATCAAGGAGATTTCTTTAATTTCAAATGATGGGCATTACATTTTTTCAACTCTTTTCATTCTTAGTGAGGAAACTTCTCAAGTTGTGTGTGTTTTTGGATGAGGATACAAATCTATATTCTTTTAATGAGATATTAGTCATTGGTGAGGTGAAATCTATGCTAAAATGGTTAGAGACATCGAAAACCGACAAGATAGATGTATTTTTGCCTTATTGTACTTAGTCAAGGTCCCATGGTGCTTCTTTTGAATTATATTGGTATGTAGTGGCTGATTTGTGATGATAATGAGCATGTTTCGTTTGATGAATCACAAAAAAAAAGATGGTTACTATGGAATCAAAATATAATGTTATTATGAATAATGTTATTTGTCTTTGTGATACTTGCCCCATGGAAAGAAGTCCACCAATAGGAAATATGTCGATAAATTAAGACACAAGGTTAATGGTGGCATTTATTTTTATGAGGCTAGGCTTTTAACTAAAGGTTATGATTAAGAAAAAGTAATTGATTTTTATGAGTCATTCACTCCTACTTGCCACATGACAACTATTCATAACATTTGTGCATTTGTAGGTCACAATGGTTGGAATTTAGATTGATTGGAAATAAAAAATACATTTTTGAATGCATACTTGCTTGAAAAAGTCTATTCTTTTCCACTCTATGACTTTCTAAAAAGGGCATCAAAACAAGGTGTGCAAGTTAAAGAAGGCATTGTATGGATTAAAACAAGCACCATTTATTTGGCATGAGAAAATAAATCCCTACTTATTTGCACATGGATTTCATAGTAGTTCAAATGAAATCACCTTGTATGTGATGCATGGAAATGATGTGCTTCTAATCATTTTTTTTTATGTTAATGACATGTTTCTCATTAGTCCTAAGGAGATGCATATTACTGAGTTTAAGATTGATTTTCATGAATCTTTTCAGATGTTAGATTTGAGATAGTTGATTCACTATTTTGACATTCATTTCATGAAATTTGATGAAGGTATTTCTTTGTGTGAAAAAAATATAGTAATAAGTTCGAGATACTTGCATCTTGACTATAGACAAGGATTTCATCAAGAAAAACAACTTGAAATCCACGTAAGTAGGATCTTAGGATTGTATTAATCAAGTTCATAAAATTAGTCGAGACATTCGTTAGTCCAAAAGGCATGACTAAGAATTCAAAATGTCCATACTTAGATTTGAAAGCTAGCTTGGGGACATCTTCATATTTTATCATGATTTTTTGGTAGCCTTATCAAAGTTGAAGCTTTGAAAATCTTTTTGCTCCTTTTAATTGATCAAACATATCATCTATTTTGGCCATTAGATATTTATTCTTTATTGTAACTTTGTTCAAAGCTCGATAATCTATGCACAATCTCATTGTCCAATGCTTCTTCTTTACTAAGAGGATAGGAGCTACCCAAGGACTGACTAGGTTGAATGAATCCTTTATCCAAGTATTCTTTCAACTACCTCTCTACTTTAGCTTGTTGGGATTATGGGAGTCGATAGGGTGGTTTACATATAGTCTTAGTACCTAAGAGCAAGTCTATGCATGATCCACTTTCCCTTGAGGAAGTGTTAATCCATGGGAAAGTCATTCAGAAAAAATGTCTTGTTACCTATTCATTAAAGACTTAAACTTTTCATTATCAAAGAGAGAAGACAAGACATACAGAATCGGATTTATATTATAAACATCATTTACATTGGTTGGAAGTAACAGGTATACTTCTGCTTTATGACTATTTACAAGTTTCTTCAGTTTCATGCTTGAAATTAGAGGGTTTTTTGCACATCATGCTCCTCTAGAATCAAGTATTAGACATCATTCCTCTCAAATTCCAAATTATTCAATAGATAGCTTCTTTTGAGTGAAGTCCCTAAACCTCATATCCATTCCCTTCCCAACACCAAATTAGTCCATTCCATATGCATGATCTATAAATCAAGTTTATTTGTATACCCTTGAAATTCAATTTTGAGATCACATATCATTGTGTCCTAGACTTTTTGGTCTTGACCTTGCATCATGGAGACTATGTATAATGTGGTGACTTTTGTTGGGGCAACCTTAACTTTTTCACTAGTGAGTAATTATGCAAATTGTGGGTGATCGAGTCATCTATCATGACTCTAGCCTTTCCCCTCTTATATAAGCATGAATTTTGACTAAGTTATGCAGTCCAAATTGATTTTGGACCCACATGGAATCAGAAAAATAGCACTGATGCTTGCAATCCTGATGCAAGGCTTCCACTTTCTTCAAAACATTATTGTTCTCACTATTGAAACTACAAAAAAGGTGGATTCCTACCTTTTCTTTTCCATTTTGGTCATGAGTGGGCTTATGTTGCACCCTATCAAGATAGTTCTTACTCAAATGTCTAGGATTTAAGCACTTAAAGAAAACATTTTCATTCTTTGCTTTTCCTCACACTTCAAGATCAATCCTTAGCCGTGAAAATCATGGGGTTTTTAAGTTTTCTTTTTTCCACAATAGGATAAAATGATTGTGCCCCTAACCTAACATGATCTTCATAGATCTATGCTAATCTTATCGCATCCTCCAGATTCTTTAGGGCACTTCTCTTTAGTTCTTGTTTGATCAGCTTATCGAGTGCTCCAAGAAAAACCCTAAATTTATGAAAGTCATCAAGGTTTTGGAGTTTGAGGACCATTTCTTGATAATGAGAGATGTAAATTGAGAGGGGACATCCTCATTGAAGAACTTTGTCCCACTCTTCCCAATTGAACTCATCATGATTTTCTAGCGAGAACTCTTTCTTAAAGAGTTATTCAAATTGGCTCCAAGTCTCAAGAATCCTCTATTATTATTTTAGCGCATCCAACATTTGTAGGCTTTTAGCCCAAGGGACAAGCTTGTTTGCAAGACTTTATAGCTCTCAAGAGTGTTCCTAAGTTGATGTAGTTCTTTCCATTTCTTGGGAAAGGTCAAGATCGCATCCTTATTCCTATCATTTTCCTCTCTTAAGAATTGAGGTGGTTTCAAGTCTTTTTCAAAGGAAAGACCTCTAGACCCTAGGGAAGTAGTGGGTGGAGGATTTGAAATCAAATTATCAGCCCTATTCCTAAGTGAACCATTACTAGGGATGGGTAAAGGAACATTCAATCCCTTAATCAAAGAAGGATTCCTTAGTTAGATTGACAATGATCCTAGTTGGGTAGCAAGAGCTTAATTTGGGAAGAGCATGTGTAGGATTTTCTCCATCTATTCTTGCACTTCATCTATTGAAGTTTGAAGGGCATCCATCACGTTTTGGATTTCTCGAACCATAAACATATTTGTAAGAGACTTGAATGATGTGTGTGTGACTCTCCTCCCATCCATATATACCCTCTTGTACTCTAAAAATAGCAATTATGTACTCTAAAAATATCAATGATCTGGAATAGTCTAGTGTGAACATGTGGACATCATGCAACACTTATTCCCATTACTACCCAAGTACTTCCCATTACTACCAACGTACCTTAGGGTATCCCCCGAGATTGGGACCTTGGCTAGCTAGCCCTTGTCCCTCACACACATGGGCTGATCCCTATGGATCAAATGGACTGATCCTTGTGGATCAATGATTCCTATGGATCAAATGGACCGATCCCTATGGATCAATGTCTAACAGTAGTTGGTATCAGAGCCATCAGTGATGAATGTATTATAGGAGACCGGGCAGTTCCAGTTGTTTCTTCCCTTAACAGAGCGAACAAGTCCATTCTGTATTCCAATTTCTCATAAGAGAATGGAATAGTTGGATGGAAAGGAAAGGTTTGTGTACCAGATTCCCTAGATTTGAGAAGAAAAGTCATGCATGATAACCATGATGTGCCTTGCACAGGACATCCAAGTGTTGACAAGACAATATAGCTTGTTAGAAGAACATTTTGTGGCTTGGATAGCCAGAGATGTCCACACTTATGTTCAAAAATGCTTTATGTGTCAAGTCAACAAAGCAAAAAGGGTAAAGACAATAATTCATTTGCATCCTTTACATATTCCAGATCATAATTGGGATAGTGTATCCATGGACTTCATAGTCAGGTTACTGTGGACCCAAAGGAAGCATGATACTATCCTAGTTGTGGTAGACAGATTGAGCAAGATGGCTCATTTCATACCCACGCAAGAGATGATAGAAGCTCCACAGGTAGCGGAGTTGTTTATATTGCATGTCTTTAGATTGCATGGGTTATCGACATCCATAGTTTCAGATAGGGATGTCAGATTCACAGGACACGTTTGGAAGTTTGTATTTGAAAAACTGAAGGTGTCGTCAAAGACAAGAAGTGGTGATCATCGTCAGACAGATAGTCAGATCCAGAGGGTCAATCAGATTTTAGAGCACATGATGAGGGCATATGTGTCTGAGAGACACAGATTCGAATAGTTACTTGCCACTAGTTGAGTTTTCTTATAACAATAGGCCTCACAAGGTGACAGGCATGTCTTCTTTTGAGATGAACTATGGTATGAATCCCAATGCTCCCAGTACCATAGGCATGCAAAAGAAATTTCCTAGTGCTTTGAAGTTCTTAGCGAACATCCAAGCGAATTTAGAAATAGCTAAAGCCAAGATGCAGCAAGCAACTGATAGAGCTAAAGAGTACGCTGATCGGAAGAGATCTCCTAGATCCTTTGAGGAGGGAGACAGAGTCTTTCTTTAGGTACTAGCTAAATCTACTTCACCCTCCATAGGGAAGTGTAGTACGCTATCACCAAGGTTTTGTGGACCTTGGAAGATAGTTAAAAAGCTAAGTGAAGTTGCATACCAATTAGAGCTTCCTCCAGATTGTAGAGTGCATCCAGTGTTTCATGTCAGTAAACTTCCGAAGTATATTTCCAAGGAGGATAATCTAATAGAAGGTATTGTTTCTTTGTAGGAAAGTAATAGCACAGATCATTCTCGAGACAGGATACTAGATTGGAGACAGAAGCGATTGAGGAATTGTGTCATCCAAGAGTATCTAGTAGCCTAGAGAGGATTACCACTTACTGACTCTACTTGGGAATCAGAAGCTCTGGTTTGCAAGTACTTTCCCTCGTTGATCAATGAGGACAATGATCTTTAGAAGAGCGAGAGATTGTCAGACAGTGATCCACAGGGATCAGTCCATTTGATCCACAAGAATCATTGATCCACAGGGATCAGTCCATTTGATCCACAGGGATCACTCCATTTGATCCATAGGAATTAGTCCATGTGTGTGAGGGACAAGGGCCAGCTAGCCAAGGTCCCAAGCTTGGGGGATACCCTAAGGTATGTTGGTAGTAATGGGAAGTAATTGGGTAGTAATGGGAATAAAGGTTGCATGATGGCCACATGTTCACGCTAGATTATTCCAGATCATTGCTATTTTTAGATTACATCATTGCTATTTTTAGAGTACAAGAAGGTATATATGGATGGGATGAGATTCACACACACATCATTCAAGTCTCTTTCTTAAAATATTTGTTTGGATATTATTCCTTTTCTCTTCTAAATTATCTACTTCTTCGTATATATTTACCTCGCATACTTCCTCTTTACCCTTAGCCTTTTGCCCTATCATGTACTCTAATATTTTTACCTCTTCACCTAGCATAAAATCTACTTTGATTTGCATGTTACTACCACTAAACGATTGTCCCTCCATTAGAATAGTTTGTTATAAAATAACAATCCAATGTCCTTTCCTAATTCAAAAGAGAGATAGATGAAATCCAAATAAAGTACTTTCCCATATGAACTTTCCAAAGCTTTAGTTTGTTGTAGGTCTGATCAAACCTCCTTCGGATTAGTCATGACTCCTTTTTAATGTCCTCTAAAGCACCATGAACCTCCTTGGAAGCACCACGAACCATGCACGATGAACCTCCAAGCTCTTTGTTGAAAATAGATGTGAAAAGTTCCTCCAAGCCTTCTTTGAAGTGCCTTCTTGGATCCCTCTTTGCTTGAATATTTGTTGAAAAAAATCATGGAAGGTAGTATGGTAGATCATCTTCCAATGACCAAGATTTTGGTTGACTATGTGGATTAACAAGGAACTCCAAAATGCTCTCAAAATGGCCTTGTAACTCTTAGGTTCTGCAAAGAAGAGAAATGGAGAAAAAATTGTGAGACCATCAAAAAGTGTTGATTGAGCCTTGGATTATCCCATATATGATGTGGAATAGGCTCAAAGAAGATTATAAGGGCAAAAGCTCTTTCTTCTAACTCTCAACGTTGTTGATATATTTCAATACAGATGTGTGTGAACAAACTTCAGACCATCATGGTACTTTTTTCCCTCTTTAGGAGGTTTTTTTCCCCTGCTTGTATATATGCATATAACCCTAACAGGTCACTTATCTTTTTACATTCACTTGGTAATACATTATGTATAGTGTTTTGCTCCATGCTTCTTCTTCTTCTTCTTCTTCTTCTTCTTCTTCTTCTTCTTCTTCTTCTTCTTCTTCTTCTTCTTCTTCTTCTTCTTCTTCTTCTTCTTCTTCTCTTCTTCTTCTTCTTCTTCTTCTTCTTCTTCTTCTTCTTCTTCTTCTTCTTCTTCTTCTTCCTTGTCTTATTTGTGTGATTTCGTAGACGTTGAACTCCAAGTATTGGTATCAAAGCACATTGTCACTTCATCTACATTATCATCAACACCCCTCTGGTCATAGCTCATAATCACACAAAAATTGATAAGCATACTCAAGGCAATTAGGAGTTCAAAATGTCTTTGCTTTCTAGAGTTGAAATTTTGATTTGAGTCATTTTATTCTCTAAATGCAATATCACAATGACTATGAAGGCAATTTTGTCCTTTTGTGAACATATATACAGGTTTTGGTTTGCCAATATAAGCATCTCAAATTCTTCTACAGGTTTAGCGAATCTCGATAACTTGTTTCTATTCAACTTTTTGATATATAGTTAATTTTTTGTATCAAGTTATCTAGTCACTTGTCACGGATCAAAGCAATGGTGTATTATGATACATCATGTATTGGTAGAAAAATGGTTGTGGAATATTGTGCAAGGTGTTGAAAACTTCCTACTACACCTACAAATATAGGAAGATGATGATCTTCAATTTCTTAGTCGTGTTGCAATTCTTGTTACACCTACTATAAAGCAACTTCATTGGGATGGTAGAAATGCTTAGGAACATGCATTGATAGCTTTATCTGTCAAACATGCCATTATCCCTCACATTCACTCCTGAAAGATAGCAAAGGATGCTTGGGATACACCTAAAACTTTATATCAGGCAAGAAATGAGGCTCGTATTGCTTACCTCCAAAAATAGTTGGAGGGTGAGCACATAAATGAAGGAGATTCTATGGACAATTTTCTGACAAAGTAAAAACATTTGGAGTAGTTGATTTTTGCTAATGAAATCTTGTCAGATAGTTCACCTGTGAAAACTATTCTTAATGGTCCTCCATATTCATATCAATTTTTTGCTTAAACTCTTTGATTAACGACGAAAGGCAATCCAAATGCCTTAACATTTGAGGAGTTAGTCTCTATTTTATTGCAAGAAGATCAATCTAGGCAGAATATATCAATTGTGTGTTGGAGATCAATCTTTCTTAGCTAGTCAAGAGGGCAAAGGTAAATGGAGCTCATCTACTAGTACTCAAAAATCTACTAATGTTGCACACTCAAAGAAGGAAGATAAAGATGACAAGAAAACAAAAAAGCAAAAACAGTTTTGCAAGTAGGGAAAATGATCATGTCAGAAAGATTTGTCCTAAACTCGTTGCAAAAGAGGAAAAGAAGAAGACATTGGAATGGTTGGAGGCCTCTACACCTAAAACAAAGCCTACTAATCTTGTTCATAATGAAGAATGGGAATTTACTCCTATTTGCAGCTATGACCCATCTTCTCATGAGTAGTATGTGTTTGTAGTAGACTTAGATGTTTGGTACTTTGATAGTGGGGTAACCAAACATATTACCTCGCAATGTAGTTTCTTTAGGTTCACTTGAGCCTTCCCCTACAGGGAATATTGTCACATGTGCTCACAACTCCCTCATCCTGTAATGGGAGTTGGCAACATCAATAAGGCTATTGTGGTTGGCAATTTTTCAGATTGTTGGATGTTTTCTATGTGCTAGAGATCAAGAAAAAACTATTTTCATTTTCAACTTTAGCCAAGATTATCTTAGCTATCAAATTTGTTGATGAGAGATGTACAATTCATGATCTCTCAAATGGTGATGTTATTATTGATTCGAACACTTAATGCTATGGTTTGTATAAGCTCATAGACTATGCAAAATTTGTGAATGATTCAACATGTGCACTTCAAGTTTCTAAAGCTATCTCAAATGCAAAGCTTGGGCATGCATGCTTTGCTCATCTAGATTTTTCTAGTTTGCTATGCGTGCAAAGAATAAAATGGTGTCCTCGCCACCCAAACTTGAGGCACCTTCTAAACAAGTCTATGAAGGATGTATTTTGGGCAAAATGCATCATTCCTCCTCGAAAGATGGTTCAGCTAGAGCTATTCCTAAGTTGCAACTTGTTCATAATGATGTATGTGGTCCTATGTAGGCACCTTCATTTGCTAAACCTATACTTTGTGACTTTCCTTGATGATTTTCCATGCATGCATGGGTATATCCATTGAAAGAAAAATTTGAAGTATTCATGTGCTTTAAACAATTCTTGGTCATGGCTAAAAATTTATCAACATGTAAAATGGGCACCCTTCATTTTGATGGGGGGGAATACATGTCTTTTGAGTTTAATGCATTTTTGGCTGAGTGTGGGATAAAACACTAGTGTATTGTGTCGATAAAACACTAGTGTATAGTGTCATATACACCTCAACAAATTGGATTTGCTAAAAGAAAGAATAGGTCTCTCATGGAAATCAAGAAGTGTATGGTCAAGAGTCAGGCTTTACCACATAGCTTCTAGCTTGAAGTTGTTATGTGTGCAATATATGTACTTAATAGGTGTCCCACCAAAACAATGCAATCGATCACTCCATATGAGGCTTCACATGGTCGCAAGCCATTTTTTGCTCATCTATGTGTCTTTGGTCATTTGGCATATGAATTAGTTCTTGAAAAATAGTGCAAAAAAAGTAGATGATAAGGCATTGAAAAGCATTTTTGTTGGGTACAATTCTCAAAGGAAATAACATCATGTATCATCCACAAACTAAATGCATTATGGTCAGTTGTGATGTTCTTATTGTGGAAGGTGCAATTCAACCCTTTCTTTCATGTACCAACAACACATCAATTCGCTTGAAAGATGTGTATGACACTTTGTTGCCTCTTTTTATAGGTGGACAATCAAGTGTTGGGCCAAAGGAGGCGATTTGTCAACCTTTATAAGTTTGGTATGATGATGGGGATCATTCCATTTTTTATGTAGATTTACATGATGCACTTATTAGTGATAAGGATGACATAGAAGAGGCAAAAGTTATGCCTAAATAGTTGGTGCAAACTTTGGATATAGAAAATTAGATCACCTTTATCATATAATACTCATTCAAGCTTTCATAGTGCCAAGGGTGAGGGAGCATATATGCTTCAAAAAATTCCATGGCTCTGATTATCAATGTTGTGAGTCCTCCAAGAGTATAGCTTTTGCCAAGAGAGAGTAAGAATACATTTCCACCCAACCAACCCCACCCATATATATACCACTACGCCAAGGGAGTGCATGTCATATGATAGCTCCAAGTGTCCCTCCAAGTGTCTCTCATGTTGACACCTACCAAAGACAAGTCACATGGCTTCTATTTCAATTGAAGCATTTCCTTCACAAGAAGATTATAGGAAGTTTCATATATCTCACCATCGTACAAGTAGATTTCAGCTACATCATGGGAGTTGAGAGTTCGTTTAGTAGTTTCAAAAACACAACATTGGATGTATCGAAGCGCATATTATGATATGTGAGGGCTACTTTGGACAATGCATCACTTTATGAAGCTCATGTTGATTTACGGACACTCTAATGAAAATTGGGTTGGTAGTGTTTCAAAAGGGAGATCTATCGATGGTTCTTATGCTCTCATTGGGGGTGCTTGATATAACATGGATCAACAAGGAGAAACATAGTATTCCTCTACCTAATAGATATATTGAGGGTCCATGGCTTGATAACTTACAACTTTGGGTATAGAGATCCAAAAGTCATTTATCATTTATTATGAAAATATTAGCATCATATATTCAACATGAAATCTTGTCAGGACAAAACATATAGAAATACACTCATTTATTTGGGAGAAGATCTTGGTGAATGATATTAATCTTGTCCATGTTAAGAAAGATGAAAAAGTTCCTAATATTTTTTAAGAGAGCACTAGGAACAAAGAAGCAAAAGAAATTTTGGATGATCTTGAGATCACAAGATATTATGTTGAGCTTGAGGGAGATCATTGATATATCAATCTCGACACATGATGCTCCAAGATGATATATTATTTCTTTTCTTCTGTGGTGGCTACTTTGGATATGCTCTAGAGAAATAGACCACCAACATATTTTACCTATCAAGAGTGATGGTATATTTATGTTTCTAGCTCACTCACTACTTGCTCTTTAGGTTTTCCCTTATGTACCTTTCTTTAATGTATTGAACCATTTTCTTATGTTATATTGAGTTCATTATTGTACATAATCGTCTATAGAAGAAGAAGATAACATTTTCCTCTTTCATCCATTTTTGCATGCTCCACTCTTCTTCTTTTTTAGTTTGCATGAGTGGAAAAGATCTCTACCCTTTTTCCTTCCTCTTAACAATTTGCACTTGAATTCAATACTTTGTTCCTTAATAGCATTCAGATGGCTCCATCCATGTGCTTCTATGAATAGGAATGGTTAGCTCTAAGAAATTTTATTGTACCTATTATAAGATTCAAACCCTTGAGGGAAATTGTTCAAAAGATGGTTGATCATCTCAAGTTGATGAAGGGCTTGTAAATCACTCAAAAAAGGCAAAAAGAATGTAGAGAACAACAAATAGCTTCACGAGAATGTAAGCTGGGGAAAAAGTTTTTATACATATTTAAACCACAACATAGTATTCTTTCTCTATGTAAATATTAAAAACTCAATTCACCATATGAAATTATCAAGCAGAAAGGGGAATAAACAAGCTTTAACCCCCTACATTATTGATGGAGAGTGTTAATATCCAAAAGAACAAGTTATCCTTGATGTTGGAGCACCTCTATATCAAGAACAACTCAAAACCTCAACCAATTTTGGAAGACCAATACCAAATTATTTAACTTTGAACTAACTATGAAGAGACTAATTATTCAGAAAAGTCTGCTACACTTAATTCACTCGTTGACTAATCAAATGTGTAAAGTTTTCAATAAAGCTTTATAGAAGGTATCTCCTAAAGTTTTCGCACGTTCTCAAAGTTAAATATTTCCAAAAGATTTTAGTAGATCTTGAGATTTGCTCCAAACAATGTACCTATGTCTGAAATTGTACTTCTGTATAGTCGACTTTGACACCTGCAACTTCTAATGCATGGTCCTCCTAAACTAGACCCCATTTATTCAAATGCTTTTAGCCACAAGTAGCTTACCTTTCAACTTAAAGAATGAGCTTACTTGCTCAAAACTTTACACTATGGAGGGAGATCTGATCAAAACATTGACCACCGGGATTGTGCCTATTCTTGTCTTCACTTCTTCACATTTACACATGTAAATGTTCCTACTTAAAATTCTCTCAACCTGATTACAATTAAACTCTCAAAACTTGTACAATCAAACTCTCAAAACTTGTACAGAGGTCACTCAACTATAGAATTAGACTTGTATAAAAGCATTCATCAAGAAGATAAACACAGAAGGAGCATTGAGCAAAAGATCAAGGTGCAACTTTCTTCTATTCAGGAAAAATTACATCTGAGTGATACATCAAGTTCTTCTCATTTTCTAAAGTCTCTAATGACTTCTAAAACTTGTCACTCATCATCCCTCTTGCATGTCTTGACTTTATACTAGTATATATAGGCATATATGTACAAACTTGTAACCATTACAAGGTATAAGTAAACTAATTACAAGGTTAATGTACATGTATATATAAGTCTTCATCTTCTGATCATGTACTCATCTTCAAGACTCATATATTGAAATTTGCTTTATTCTTTGACTTCAATTCTTGTCCAAATCACCAATTGTTGATTGCCCTGCACCAACAGCTCCCCCTCAACCATTAATTGTGATTTTGTCCATCTTCTTTATACCTGCCATGTCTTTGAACCTCTGCAACTTAGGTCCATTCAAGCTTTTGGTTAAAATATCTACAATCTGATCTTTTGTTGAAGTATGTATGACTTCAATTTCTTTATTAAACACCTTTTCTCTCAAGAAATGATATTGAATCTCAATATGTTTAGTCCTAGCATGAAACACAAGGTTAGCAGCTAGATACAATGAACTCATATTATCTCCATGAATAGTGGGTGTACTCTGAATGATGTCAAAACTCTTCATGAGAGTCTTCAACCATATAACCTCCTTTGCAGCTTCAACCATACCTTTATACTCTGCTTTCGTAGATGTTAAAGCGATTATATGTTGCTTCTTAGAACACCAAGAGATTAATTTATCTCCCATATAACATAGATACCCATAGGTTGACCTCCTATCATCCGAGTTACCTACCCAATCTGCATCACTATATATTCTGACTTTTGTATCTGATGTGAATCCATAATACAAACCTTCTTTGAGTGTACCCTTAATGTATCTTAGCACCCTTTGTCCTGCAATCCAATGTTCTTTCCTAGGACAATGCATGAATTGAGACAACACTCCTAGTGCATACGACAAATCAGGCCTAGTCAATGTAGCATAGAATAGACTACCAACTAGACTTTGATACAGCTTCATGTCCTTAAATTATTCTCCTCCATATCTGTTCAATTTATGATTCACTTCCATTGGAGTAGGTGCTACCCTGCAATCTTCCATTTTAAACTTGATTAGCAAATTCTTCAAATACGTTTCTTGAGGCACATATACTCCATGTTGAGTATATGAAATCTCCATGCCCAAGAAATATGACAAATTACCCAAGTCACTAAACTTGAACTCTTTCTCCATTTCCTTCTAAAGACTTTGTATGCCCTTCTCATCTGTACCTATAAGAATTACTTCATCAACATATATGCACATGTAAATGTACCCATCATTACTTGTTTTAACAAGCAAGCTATTATCTGCCTTAGACACTTGAAAACCAAGCTCCTTCAAGAACTTCATAAGTCTATAATTACATGCCCTTGGGGCCTGCTTCAAACCATACAAAGCTCTCTTGAGGTTACATACATATTCTGGATACCTTTTATCCTTGAAACCTTCTGGTTGCTCCATGAAAACATCGTCTGAAATATTACCATTTAGGAAAGCATTCTTCACATCTAATTGACATATCTTCCAACCTTTACATGTAGCAATAGCTATGAGAGTCCTTATAGTTGTAATCTTTTCCACATGACTATAAGTCTCATCATAATCTATACCATATGTCTGAGCATACCCTTTCACAACAAGTCTAGCTTTATATCTAGACACACTTCCATCCGCATACCTTTGTCTTGCAAACCCATTTGCATCCAATGATCTTCTGACTATTCGGTTTAGGAACCAAATACCATGTCTCATTCTCCATTAATGCATCATACTTTTCCTGCATAGGTTTCTCCCAATTTTCCTTACCTTTTGCCTCTTCATATGTAGAAGGGTCTTCCTCTGCTTTCACCATATAAGCATAATCTTTAGTGGTCTAAAAGAAGTATCATAGCTATACCTATGATACTTGATGATACCTATCATAGCTATGCCTTAATGATCTTCTGAGTTCTCCACTTCTTGAAGTTTCTGGTTCATCACATTTTGGATCAAACCTTGGCGTTTCTTCAACTTCAAATATTGCTTCATTGTTCTCTTCTTCATCAAATATTTGAACCCTTGATTTACCTTTCTTCTGATTCAATGTTTCTTCATCACCTGCATTAATGTTAATTGTACCTACATACCAAGTACCTTTCTCATCAAGTGTAACATACTTTGACACAAGGAATTGCTTGGTGGATGGACTCCACAACCTATAACCCATCTGCTTATCATCATAACCAATGAACGCATACTTTTCAGCTTTAGGTTCCAATTTATGCCTTAATTGAGATGGTACATATGCATAAGCCAAACATCCAAATACTTTGCAATGATCTAAGGTAGGTATCTTACCCCACCAAGCTTCATATGGTGTCATACCCTACAAAGCTTTACATGGTAGTCTATTAACCAAGTATGTGGCTGTATTTATAGCCTCAGCCCACAAATAATTAGGACATTTTTTCTCCTTCATCATTGACCTTGCAAACTCAACAAGAGTTCTATTTCTCCTTTCTGCTACACCATTTTGTTGAGGAGAGTACCTGCAAGTAACTTTCCTTTTTATACCTACATTCCACATGTAATCACTGAACTCATTAGAGAAATACTCTTCCCCTCCATCTGACCTTAGTCTCTTCACTTTTTGTCCTAAAACTCTTTTTGCATACCAATGATAATGTTTAAATGTATTGAACACCTATGATTTATCTTTGATCACATATATAGTGATCCACTTGGTAGCATCATCAACATAAATCACATTAATATCTTGAACCATTAATGCTAACGTCCTTTGATGGTCCCCGCACATCTGTATGCACTAATGCAAGCTTCTTTGAATACATGAAACCATGCTTATTGTATGATTGCTTATGAGCCTTACCTAATTGACATACTTCACATCTGTATGTCATATGTTGACCTGCAACATTAGGCAATCCAAGCATGAACCATTGTTAATCATATCCTTAATATCTCTTTCAGTGAAATGTCCAAGCCTTTTATGCCAAAGATCTAACTCAGAGATCTTGTGTCCTCCATAAGTGAACAAGGCATGACCAACATTGCCTTGAATCTTCAATGTAAATAGCCTTCCTTCTTTCTTTCTTGAAACAATTTGTTTATACACATTGCTAGGGTCTTCCACAAAAACTCCATCATTAGTGAACCTTACTTCATAACCTTTCTCTACAATTTTCCCTACACTTATCAAATTCTTTGGAATTGTAGGAACGTATAAACCCTTATTCAGAAGAGTGCTTCCATCCTTGGCCTTTACTGATCCAATGGACTTCACATTGTGTTTTGTGTTATCACCTGTTTGAACTACATGATTAGTCACCTTGTTCTCCAAATGAGTCATCAAAGTTATGTTGCCACTTAGGTGATTGCTACACCCTAAGTCAATGTAGAAGACTCTTTGATCTTCACTTTGTCTTTCACAAGTTGCATTCATAATTAAGGTTGAATCCTCCTTCTGATCTGAAGCATAGTTGGAGTAGATATTATTGTAGGATTGACTTTGAAAGCCTCTACTTTCATTTCTTTCAAAGAAACCTCTACTACCTCTACCTCTAAAATTACCTCTTTGATTTCTATTACCTCTTCCTCTTGAATTAAAGTTTTGATTGTATCCTCCACCATTCTGATTATTATGCCAATATTCATGAGCTAAATGATTAGTCTTACCACAAATCCAGCAAGCTTTGACACCATCTTTATTGCTTCTGCCTCTTCCTCTTCCTTTGCCACCTCCTCTTCTTCTTAGGAAGTTAGCTTGGCTAGTAGTGCCTTCATCTTCATTCAATTGTTGCTTGCCTTTGTTAATTTTCTTCTTGTCCTTTGAATACATTGCTTGACTGTACTTTTATCAACATCACCTTTGACATTCTGCTCAAAGGTTAGCATGTGTCCTAGTAATTGATTCAAATCAAGAGTGAAATGATCAAGTGACAATTCAGTGGATAGAATGAATGGCTTCCACTTCTCATCTCCTCTCAAACCTGTGAGAATTTGTCTCACCAATTTGTCCTCTTCAATGTCTTCATCAACTGCTCCTAATGCTTCTACAATGTCCTTCATCCTTGCTACATAATCAAAAATAGATTGAGAAGCTTTCTTTTTTAATGTGGTGGACTCTGCCCATAAAGATGCCTTTCTTGACTTTGTAGTGTTTTGGAAATGCTCCTCCAAATCATTCCATATGTCACTTGCACTTTCAAGTCCTCTAATGTGAGGTAGCAAGTAATCATTGACTCCCATAGATAATGCTCCTTCCTTGAGCATCCTTCTTCATCCATGTCTTCAAATCTGAGAGCTCTTCCCTAGTTGGAACATTAGGATCTCTAAATTTTGGTTTCTCTTCTTCACATGTGATGTATCCGATCAGGTCTTTGCTCATAAGATGAGCTTCCATCCTCATTGACCAAGCAGGATAGTTTTCTCTATCCAATTTCTCTATCTGAAGAGAATCTCCCATCCTTTCTTCACCTGTGCAATGAATTCTTCAAGCTTTGTGAATAATAAATGTACCTTTACTTCGAATGTAATTCCTTTTGATCTTCTTGATAACTTCAGGCCTCCTTCTCTAGCTTTCACTTCAAACTTTCACCTTTTGAATCTTCAAAGATTGATTTCTGTATATATGCAACAGTCGGGGTCCTCCTTTCTTTAATTCTGATAACTCCTCCTCTGATAACACTAATGGAGAGTGTCAATATCCAAAAGAAAAAGTTATCCTTAATGTTAGAGCACCTCTATATCAAGAACAACTCAAAACCTCAACCAATTTTGGAAGACCAATACCAAATTATTAAACTTTGAACTAACTGTGAAGAGACTGATTGTTCAGAAAATTGTGTTGCACTTAATTCATTCATTGACTAATCAAATGTGTAAAGTTTTTAATGAAACTTTATAGAACATATCTCCTAAATTTTGTGCACCTTATTCAAGTTAAATCTTTCCAAAAGATTCAGTAGATCTTGAGATTTGCTCGAAACAATGTACCTATGACTGAAACTATACTTCTATATAGTCAACTTCGACACCTACAACTTCTAATGCATGGTTCTCCCAAACTAAACCCCATTTATTCAAATGCTTTTAGCCACAAGTAGCTTACCTTTCAAGTTAAACAATGAGTGCTTACTTGCTCAAAACTTTACACTGTGGAGGGAGATCTGATCAAAACATTGACCACCGAGATTGCGCATGTTTTTGTCTTCGCTTCTTCACATTTACACATGTAAATGTTCCTACTTAAAATTCTCTCAGCTTGATTACAATTAAACTCTCAAAACTTGTACAGAGGTCACTCAACTATAGAGTTAGACTTGTACAAAAGCATTCATCAAGAAGATAAAGACAGAAGGAGCACTGAGCAAAAGATCGAGGTGCAACTTTCTTCTATTCAAGAAAAATTACATTTGAGTGATACATCAAGTTCTTCTCAGTTTGTAAAGTCTCTAATGACTTCTAAAACTTGTCACTCATCATCTCTCTTGCATGTGCTGACTTTCTACTTGTATATATAGGCATATACGTACAAACTGTTGGAGTTAGACGTCTGCGGAAGCACGCGAACAGCACAAGGAAGAGGAAGAAGCTTGGAGCACAACACACAAGACTGAATGTATTACTAGAGAATGTACAAAGATAAGTAGCCCATTAGGGCAATAGGCGTATATACAAGCCGGGGGAAAAAAACCTCCTAAAGAGAGAAAAAAGTGCCCCGGCGGTCCTAGAGTGTTCACACACATCACTACCTAAATATATCAACAAATCCCCCCTGGGAGTGATGTGGTGAACAAGGAGCTGGCACTCATGTATAAGGAAGTGCCGAGCTATGTGGAAATCACTCCACAAAAGGAAGTAAGCCCAAAGCTTTGCGGAAAGCTTCAAACTTCTCCCTAGGCAGAGCCTTCGTGAAAAGGTCTGCAATGTTCTCCTGCGTGGGCACATATGCCAAGCTGATCTCCCCAGCAGAGAACCTCTCCCTGACATAGTGATAATGCACCTCAATGTGCTTAGTGCGAGCATGGAACACAGGGTTCCTCGCAACTGCCAATGCGCTCTGACTGTCAGTGAAGATGGTGGTGGCAGAAGACTGGCCAACACCCAAATCAGCCATAAGGCGTCTGAGCCACACACACTCAACAGTCGCTGTGAAAGCTGCCCTATACTCAGCCTCACAACTGGAAGTGGCCACAGTAGGCTGCTTCTTGCTCAACCAAGATATACATGAGCTACCAAGCATGAAGCAAAAACCACTGGTGGACACACGAGTGTCATAGCAACCAGCCCAATCTGAGTCAGAAAAAGCATGCAAATCTGGCAGTAGTGATCCCCCCTTGGGATAAAACAACCCAAGTAGCCGAGTACCACTCAAGTAGCGAAAGATGCGCTTAACCGCTTTCCAATGCGTGACTCCTGGGCAATGCATAAACCTGCTCATCTGTGAGACAGCAAACTGAATATCTGGCCGAGTAATGCATAAGTAAATCAAGCATCCAACAGCCTGCTGATAGAGAACAGCATCAAATGCATCTCCAGCATCATGAAGACTCAATCGTAAACCTGTCTCCATAGGAGTGGCAATAGGCTTACAGTCTTCAAGGCCAAAACGCTGCAATAATGTGTCAATATATTTCGTTTGACACAAAGCCATTCCACCATCAACTTGCATAAACTGAATGCCCAAATAGTGATGCAAATGTCCCAAATCAGACATCTCAAATGAGGCATGCAAATCAGCCTTGAAATCAGCAATATGCTTCTCAAGAGGACCAGTGAGCAGCATGTCGTCTACATAGACAACAATGATCAAAAGCACATCATTAGCACGCTTAACATATAAGGTGCTTTCAGTTGGACTGTTCTCAAAACCATGTGCAATCAGATAGGCATGTATTTTCTCATACCAAGCACATGGTGCTTGCTTTAAACCATATAACGCCTTCTTTAACCTGCACACCTGGTTTTCATGCCCTTTCTGCACAAAGCCACGGGGCTGAAAAACATACACTTCTTCATGCAAGTCACCATTCAGAAATGCTGTTTTAATGTCCAACTGATGTACATTCCAACCATGATGGGCTGCAAGTGCACAAATGCTCCGAACAGTAGTCATACGGCATGTAGGTGCAAAGGTCTCATCAAAATCAATGCCTCTTTCCTGCGCATAACCCTTTGCAACAAGCCTAGCCTTATACCTGTCAATTGTACCATCAGGTTTACGCTTCAGCTTGTATACCCACTTAGTGCCAATGGCCTTCTTGCCAGGAGGCAAGTCACATAAAGACCATGTACCATTCTTCATTATAGCATCATATTCAGATTGCATAGCAACCATCCAATTTTCTGAATTTTGTGCTTCATCAAAAGAAACAGGCTCATTCTCATCACAGAGACTAGATGCAGCCATAGCATAGCAATCTGATGCAAAGGAGGTACTATGAGAGCCTGAACGAGTACGATATGACAAAGGTGCATCTAATTTGCTGTCACGCAAAGTCTACACCAGCCATTTTGGCATAGTTTTTGCCTGTTCAATATCAGCTTTCTCATCAACAAGTGCATCATGTAAATCTGCATCAAAAATGGCATGATCTGCATCATCATATGAAACCTGCAAAGGCTGAGAAGTTGCCTCATTAGGACCAGCGCTAGCCTGTCCACCTGTAAAAAGAGGCATCAAAGTATCATACATGTCTTTGGAGCTAACAGATGTCTCCTTAGTACATGAAAGCAATGGCTGAATAGCATCTTCCACAAAGACAACATCACGGCTAACCAGAATGCGTTTAGTCTGTGGATGATACAGACGATAGCCTTTACTTTCAGAACTGTACCCAACAAAAATACATTTTACTGCCTTATCATCCAATTCTCTGCGATGTTGTTCAGGCACTAATGCATATGCCAAACAACCAAAAACACGCAGATGAGCAACAGATGGCTTGCGGTCATGCCAAGCCTCATATGGAGTGATAGACTGCAACGCTTTCGTGGGACACCTGTTCAGTACATATGCTGCACACATGACAGCCTCAAGCCAAAAACTATGTGGTAAAGCCTGACTTTTGACCATGCATCTCGCCATCTCCATGAGTGACCTGTTCTTTCGTTCAGCAACTCCATTCTGTTGAGGTGTATACGGCATTGTACACTGGTGTTTTATCCCACGTTCAGCCAGAAATGCATTAAAATCTGAAGACATATATTCCCCCCCTCGATCAGAACAGAGGGTGCCCATTTTACATGCTGACAGATTTTCAGCCAAAACCAAAAACTGTTTGAAGCACATGAACACTTCGGACTTTGCTTTGAGTGGATATACCCATGCATGCCTGGAAAAATCATCAATGAAAGTCACGAAGTAAAGGTAATTTCCAAAAGAGGGTGTCTGCATAGGACCACAGACATCACTATGTACAAGCTGCAATTTCTGCATAGCCCGAACTAAACCATCTTTTGGAAAGGAAGAACGCTGCATTTTGCCCAAAATACAGCCTTCACAAACATGTTTTCCAGGTGCCTCAAGTTTGGGCAAAGAGGACACCATTTCAGATTTCTGTAGGCGTAACAAACTAGCAAAATTCAGATGACCAAAGCGTGCATGCCAAAGCTTTGCATCTGACATAGCCTGAGAATCATGAACTGCACATGCCGAATCATTCACAGATTTTTCATAGTCTATGAGCTTATACAGCCCACGACATAAAATGCCAGAAGCAATAATCACATCGCCATTTGAGAGATCATGGACTGTACACCTGTCATCAACGAATTTCACAACCAAGCCAATCTTGGCTAATGCAGAAACTGATAACAGGTTCTTTTTGATCCCTGGCACAAATAAAGCATCTGACAAAGTGAAAGAACTACCATCAGCAGTAGTCAGAATGATCTTACCAACTCCCATAACAAGATAAGAGGAGTTATTGGCGCATGTGACAGTATTCCCTGTAGGGGCAGGCTCGAGTGAAGAGAAGAAACTGCGCTGCGAGGTAATATGTTTGGTTGCCCCACTGTCAAAGTACCAAACATCTGAGTCTACTGCAAACATGCATTGATCATGAGAAGATGAACAATAGTAAACGCCCATTCTTCTTCCTACACAAGATTTGTAGACTCTGTTTTTAGTGTAGAGGCCTCTGCAACAACCATTCCAGCCTCTTTCTTCTTTACCTCTTTAGCAGCCAGTTTTGGACAGTTCTTTATAATATGATCATTTCCTTTACAGTACTTGCAGAACAATTTCTGCTTTTCTGATTTCTTCTCATCTTTATCCTGGTTCTTCGATTGTGCAGCATTTGTAGATTTCTGCTTACTAGTAGAAGAGCTCCATTTTCCTTTGCCCTTCTGACTAGCCAGGAAAGCTTGATCTGCAACACGCATAATGGACCTGTTCTGCCTGGACTGATCTTCCTGCAACAAAACAGAGACTAATTCCTATAAATGACAAGGCATTCGGATTGTCTTTCATCATCAATCGAAGAGTAGAGGCAAAACTCTGATATGAATCAGGAAGGCCATTCAAAACGGTCTGCACAAGTGAGCTATCTGGTATAACCTCATCAACAGAAATCAATTGTTCATTCAGGTCTTTGATCTTTGTAAGAAAACTATCCATCGAATCACCTTCATTCATGTGCTCACTCTCCAACTGTTTTCGAAGGTAAGCAACACGAGCCTCATTCCTAGCCTGGAACAAAGGAGTGTATCCCAAGCATCCTTTGCTGTTCTGCAAGAGCGAATGTGAGGAATAATGGCACATTTGACAGACAAAGCTATCAATGCATGTGCCTGGGCATCTCTGCCATCCCAACGAATCTGCTCTGCAGTAGGTGCAACAGAAACAGCAGCACGAACAGGAATCTACGGAATATCATCTTCGACACCATCTTCATCAGCTCCAACACCTGTATGTGCAATATCTGTCGTTACAGGTGTAACAGGACGTCTTTCAACACCCTGCACAATGTTCCACAATCCTTTTGCAACCAGTTTCTTTGACATCTTCTCATTCCCACATCCTATTTCAATTCATCTTGTCTTGTCCTTACCCTTTCCACAAATGTCATACATTTAAGTGTTCATTCTCCATGTCAATAGCAATCATCTATTATCATCAAGAAAGAGAGGGTACTCATGTAACTACTCTATATTTGGCAAGATACACTCTTCCCACAATCCAGAGTCCCTATGAGCCTTTTCATCAACAACTATCTGCTTTTATTCCAGACTCCTGCACCAAGGATCACAAGGCTTCTTGATCTATGAAATAAACCTCAATGGAACTACTATGACCTTTAGTGTAAGATGCATGTGCTTTTCTAAACATAGGAACAAAATGGACTATTGGGGAAAGCATGAAAGCACATAAGAACGAAAATGGGTAATGGAGAAAGAATATTTGTGGATGGTGAGGGCAAATACTTAAACAAAAAAGTCCAACCTCATGTAAACAAAACCAAGGCACTATGAGAGACTGATCGAGTTCGATATGATAGAGCTACATCTAATTTGTAGTCACACAAAGTCCACCAACCATTTTAGCATAGTTTTTGCCTCCTCAAGATAGATGTGGAACACTAACCCAGATGATATCGGCGATGACAGCATTACATGGCTACATACATGTGCTGCATGCACAAAACCCCCGTTGCAGATCACCACATCATAATCACAAATCACACTGTAGGAGTACATGCATAGTCTGTGGTGAAGAAATGGAATTGACATGACAACGAAAAAAGAAACAGTATCTCTTATATCTGGTGCAGAAGCTGCTTTTGGATGCAAATATAGTGAGCGTTGACAGCATAATACATAATGTCTAAAGGTAATATCTAGACATTAATGTGATGTTAGGCTTGAGAGTGTTACAACAGATCATAAAACAGGTATTATAAGGTTACATGTTGCTCAGCAATGGCACTGAAGGATTGGAATGAGGTCAAGCTAACAGTTTAGGAGTTAACCTCATCATCCTCTTCTATCTTCGGAGCCAAGTAAAACCTGATATAACCCATCTCTGCAATTTTGTATTCAACAACAACAGGAAGTTCATTGGACATACTGATAGTCACTGTGTTAGAAAGTGGTGTAGCTTTGGTGAAGGAGTTCATGTAGCGCAAAGCAAATGTTAGTGACACTGGCTGCTGAATTTGGATAACCGTGGCATCCTCAGGCTGCATTAAACCACAGACAAAATCAGAACAAATAGACCATCGTTAGCTTGGTTGGCAAAATTAATGGTCACGCCAACCAGAGTCTACCTTGTCCACTGAAGTATTCTGTCTACACACGACATTGGCACTTCCAACGTCGCCTTTAGTGGAGAATTTGACTCCTTCCTTCGAGGCTGATATCACCACTGATTATTCCACAAGTATGCTAGTTAGGGTTACTGTGAGGTATGCAAGTACAGCAGTAAATTGAGAAGGTCACGGATACTTACCTGTGTCTCCAATCGAGCTGAGATCACGGCAAATGCGAGCAAATTCCTGAGATGGCATTCTAATGATAGCCTCGTACTCCGTCTCTGGGATACCAAGGTGCTCGCTGTCTATATCCATCAGCTTCATCTCAAAGTCTGAAATTTTGTCTTGATCTGTCACGGATGAACAACAGCACAGTAAATGAAACGGAAAACGACTCAGAATCTGCTCGATTCCAGTGAAACTTGGGAGGTTGGGATTCGAGATGATGCTCCTTTCATGGATTGCAACCTACCCTTGACGTATCTGGCTATGTTTCGTGCGCACAGTAAGAAATAGACGTGAGGTATGTATTGTGTTTCATGGCGTTAATTCAATCAACAACACCAACAGCGAAAATCTATGAGTGAAATAAGAGAAAGCACAGACACTGGATTTCCCTCTAATTGAACCCCCAAATAAGAATTACTAAACAGTATCGGCACCAAGACAAGGAGAATGTAAGGAGCAACAGGAAGACTGCTTACTCGGGCTTTCGAACATGAAAGTGACGGTGTCACCTCCGTCGTCAGCCTTAATTGTAATAATGTCGTCGTTACCAGCGCATTTGAGCATCTTCGCCATGTTGTTAAGGTTCATACCCATGGAGAGATTCCGATCGCATCGATAGTGTTCAAAACCCTCGGACCGGAGCAGCAGCGCAACAAGGGCGACATGACTAGAGTCCATGGCCTGCAAAGAAAATCCAGTAGCGGAGCAGTCGAAATTCGCATCTGTGACGAGGTCCTTGATGGCCTCAAGGACCTTCTTCAGAAGGCTCCCCTGCAGCAGCCTAAGCTCCAACATGGTGACTGCTCTAAGAACAAGGCAAGACTTCTGTAGGGCGAACTATATTAGCTACTGTCGGCCTGCCTTCGAAGCTGATCGCCTGCTATTGATCGCGGGAAGGAAGTCTGTGTATTATGAATGGATTTGTATGTGCAGAAATGGGCGGGAGCGAGAGGCGGGAAAATTCGTCATTGCTCTTGTGCCCGGGAAAGATTGTGTTGAGCTTATAAGGTTGAGTTCACACAGAGTGGCGGCACATGGAAATATTTTATTGAGTAATTGAAAATGAAAAGTGTTTCGGCCCCATTATCTATTGATACCCCTCGCACATGGAGGATTTTGGTTGTGACACCATTCATATTTTCACTCTTTGGGTGACGAGATTCAAGTGAGCTCAACGAACTGGTGCCCGTTAGCACTAGTCTGTTCGGGTGACCTGAAGTCTAGCCATTGTTATTTTATTAATTTTATTATACTTTTCAAAGGCTGGTCAGACATAGCTTCGACTTCTTTTATATTTTTTTATTATTTTTTAATCAGTTGAGGCTAACACATTATGGATCACGAAGCTAAAACAATAAAAAATTCCTTTAGGAAATATTCATGGAAGAACCATAATATTTTTTTAGTAGTTATATCATGGCCACCTGAAATCCGACCACCAAATTTTCATGCGCACCTAAATCCAATGACCCGGAGTTCATCTTCGGCCACCTGAAATCTGACCACCGGACATCTATCTACTCTTGGAACACTTTTCGGATGACCCAATAAATGATCTTCGGCCACTCGAAAACATATCCATGTGCTACCCCTATGAGGCAAGCTACCCTCTTCGAAACAAGAAAGTACATGCTTAACACTATGTTTTGACTGGTTGTTTCAACTGTTCAACCAATAAATCTGTAACTTTTCTTTAGGTTTTAGAGAAAGCCACCACTCTGTGTGAATTGCAAATTGTACAGGTAGAGGTGAGTCAATAGGAATGCACCACCCTCTCTCAACTAACCCTAAGGTCAATTTGAAAGAGCCCACCCTCTCTCAACTAACCCTAAGGTCAATTTGAAAGAGCCCATTGAGACTGTAAGGTCAATTTGAAAGAGCCCATTGAGACTATGAAACCTATAGAAAGATTGAACTTGGAGGGTGAAGTTGAGAAATGTGGAAGCTTGATCTAAGGAAGAGTGGTTATCCCAAGGGATGAAAATGAAAACTTATCAATTCGGACCAACATATTCCTTGTGTTTAAGGCTCGATTCACATTGACTGGAGACCCTTTCTCTGGGCACATGAGTTGCAATCATGAACTACAATGTGGAGCACTCTTGAACTTTACATTCATATTGAGAGGAAGCCCATAATTCATGTAGCATAGTATCATAAAACTCTTTTATCTTCCATGTTTCGACCCCCCCCCCTCTCTGCACCCCAAGGCCTCTTTGTTTGCCACATCAAATTTTGAGTAAGTATTTTATGTTGGAGTTTTTTCACATGTGAATGGATATTTGGAGGAAACTTTCAAACTTTCCATTATTCTACTTGGAACAATGTCAATTTGCCCCTTCATTCCAAAGAGCTAATCTAAAATGAGCCTAAAAATAAGGAATATCAATCTACACCAATGTTGTCTCTTAAGTCTTATATTTGGGCTTAGGAACAAAGCTGAAAGATCACATCGCTCCAAGCAAAATAATGGAAATTTTGAAATGTCTTTTATGTATGTATTCACACATATGCTGGAATACAAGCACAAAATATTGATTGGAAAAAGAAATGAGATCTAATTAGAAAACAAGGGATTGGCACATTAAACATGTGTACAAAAAACTCCCAAATGCTAATAAAATTATGTTGTCATGTTATCATCAAACTAGTGTGTGTTTTTTGTATTCTAGTTTCTTAGGAATCCTTAAGAGATTAAAGCAGAGGCCTATTGAAGGAAAATATGGAGATTTTCTAATATTGAAGGGTATAATGAATTTAAGAGCTCAACAAAGAAGGAAATTTCATTCTATAGAACTCCTTTATGTATGAGTTCCTTTTGTCTACGGATGTACACATACATTCAAGATTCAATGGATTAAATATGAAATTCAAAAATATACTTTTTAAAAGCCATGATATAATTATAGAATATAGAGTCCGTTACCTGTAATTTTCAAGATTCAATGGATTAAATATGAAATTCAAAAATATACTTTTTAAAAGCCATGATATAATTATAGAATATAGAGTCCGTTACCTGTAATTTTGTGCATTTTAGTTTAAAATTTTGAAATTTCAAGTATGTAGTATTATGGCCTTGGTTGATAAGAGATAAATGTAGTGATAATTTTAACTCAAAAGTAATTAGGTTATAGAATATATTATACTCACAATCCTACTCGCTATATTGGTAGAAAATTCCTTGTGGGCATACATGATGCATCATGTATTGGTAGCAAAAGGCTTGTGGAATATTGTGCAAGGTGTTGAAATATGTCCTCCTACACCTACAAACGTTATGACAACATGTGATATAGGTGGTGTCAAAGATGATGATCTTCAATTTCATGGCCCTAATACGATTCCTATCGCACTTTGCTGTTGTGAAGCTTTATTGGGATGGTAGAGATGCACATGTACATGAATTGATAGCTTTTTTTGTCAAGTCTTCCATTATCCCTCACATTCACACATGCAAAATAGTAAGAGATGCTTGGGATATTATTGCCACAAGATACCAATTAAGATGTTAGCTCATATTGCTTACCCTCAAAAGTAGTTGGAGGGTGAGTATTTGAATGAAGGAGATTCAATGGACACTTTTCTGACAAAGATCAAGGATTTGAAAAAACAATTGATTTATGGTATGAAACTTTACCATATAGTTTAGTTGTGCAAATGGTCTTCTAGATTCTTATAAGAATTTTGCTTCTACTCTTAATGGAAGGCAATCCAAATGCTTTAACTTTTGAGGAATTAGGCTCTATTTTGCTCCACGAAGAGAAATCTAGACAAAACATGTCAATTGTGTGTGTTGCAAATCATGCCTTCTCCTTTGGAGCTCATCTACTAGTATGCGTAAATCTATTAAATGTTGCACATTCAAATAAGGAAGTCAAAGATGACAAAAATTTGAAAAAAAAAAGCAAAAGCAAGTTTACAAGTATTTTAAGGAAAATGATCATGTCATTAAGGTTTGTCCAAAATTGGTTGCAAAAGAGGCAAAGAAGAAAGAGGCTAGAGTGGTTGTTGTACAAGACTCTACACCTAAAACCGCCTTAGTTAACCTTGTTTAAAATGAAGAATGTATTGATATATTTTGCTAGTGGTGTGCACACACTATCTTAAGACCGCCACAACACTTTCCTTTTTTAGGAGGTTTCTTTCCCTTGGCTTGTATATACACCTATAGCCCTAATAGGCTATTTTTTGTTTGTACATTTACTTAGTAATACACTTGGTGTTGTGTTGTTCTTCAAGATTCTTCTTTTTCTTTTGTGTTGTTTGCATGCTTCCACATTCCTCAAACTTAAATAATCAGTAGCAAACCAAGTTGTCATTTTCTTCAAGGCATCATTGACACCCTTCCATTGATAGTCTTAAAATGGAAAAAAAAATCAAATGTGCAAGTAATTTTTTCCTTTTGTGCCAAAGATATACACACTTTTTGGTTCACTAGTACAAGTGGCTCAAATTTTGCTACAAGTTGAGTAGAGCTTGATTGGGTATTTCTGTTCAATTTGTTTGAGAAATAAACAACTTTTTTTACTAGGGTATAGTCATTCGCCATGTTTGAAAGCAATGATGTATTTGGTATGATGGTTGTTGAGGATATAGGGTTCTAACTACTCATTGGAGGCATACATGATGCATTATGTATTAGTAACAAAAGACTTGTGGAATATTATGCAAGGTGTTTAAATATGTCCTACGCTTGCAAATGTTATGACAACATGTGACCAAGATGGTGCTGAAGATGATGATCTTCAATTTCCTAGTTCTACTACAATTCCTACTGCAAATACTTCAGAGTAGCTTCATGGGGATGGTAGAGATGCATACGCACATGCATCGATAGCTTTTCTATCAAATTTATCATATCCCTCACATGCACTCATGCAAAATAGCCAAATATTCTTGGTACACTCTTATCACCCTATATCAGGGAAGAAATGAGGCTCTTGTTGCTTACCATCAAAAATAGTTTGAGAGTGATCGTATGAATGAAGGAGATTCAATGGACACCATTTCTACAAAGATCAAGGACTTGAAAGAATAACTTATTTCTACCTATGAAATCTTGTGAGTTCACTTAAGAAAACTATTATTAATGGTCTTCTAGAAACTTATCAAAAGTTTTGCTTCTACTCTTCATCTAATGATGAAAGAAAATCCAAATTCCTCACATTTTGAGGAGGTAGTCTCTGTTCTGTTAGGATAAGATGATAAGAAAACAAAAAAGTAGAAATAGTTTTGGAAGTGTTATAAGGCAAATGATTATGTCATTAAGAGTTGTCCTAAAATGGTTGCAAAAGAGGCAAAGAAGAAATCAGCTTGAATGGTTGCTACAGAGGCCTCTACACTTAAAATTGAGTTGCTAACTTTTTCTAGAATGAAGGATGTATGACCCATCTTCTCATGAGTAGTGTATGTCTACAGTAGACTTTCATGTTTGGTACTTTGATAGCGGTACAACCAAACATGTTACCTTCTAGTGTAGATTCTTCACTTCAAGTCTGTCCATACAAGCAATAGTGTCACATGTGCAAAAAAAATCATCTTATCTTATCATAGGAGTTGGAAAGATAATTGTTACTATTGTTGATAGTCGTACTATTACAGGATTAGATGTCTTATATGTGTCCAAGATCAAGAAAAAACTTTATCAATTTCAAAACTAGCCAAAATTGTCTTGGTTGTTAAATTTATTGATAATAGGTATACAATTTGTGATCTATCTAACAATGATAATGTCATTACTTTTGGAATTTTATCTCATGGGATGTATAAGCTCATAAACTATGCAAAACCTCAAAATGATTCAACATGTGCAATTCATGATTCTCATATTATTTCATATGCAAAACTTTGGCATGCATGCTTCGATCTATTGGAGATAGACGTCTGCAGAAGCACGTGAACAGCACAAGGAAGGAGAAGAAGCTTGGAGCACAACACACAATACTGAATGTATTACTAGAGAATGTACAAAGATAAGTGGCCCATTAGGGCAATAGGCGTATATACAAGCTGGGGGCAAAAACCTCCTAAAGAGGGAAAAAAGTGCCCCGGTGGTCCTAGAGTGTTCACACACATCACTACCTAAATATATCAACAAATCCCCCTTGGGAGTGATGTAGTGATCAAGTATGTATAAGGAAGTGGCAAGCTATGTGGAGATCACTCCACAAAAGGAATTAAGCCCAAAGCTTTGCAAAAAGCTTCAAACTTCTCCCTAGGCAGAGCCTTCGTGAAAAGGTCTACAATGTTCTCCTGCGTGGGCACATATGCCATGCTGATCTCCCCAGCAGAGAACCTCTCCCTAACATAATGATAATGAACCTCAACGTGCTCAGTGCGAGCATGGAACATAGGGTTCCTCGCAACTGCCAATGTGCTTTGACTATTAGTGAAGATGGTGGTGGCAGAAGACTGATCAACACCCAAATCAGCCATAAGCCGTCTGAGCCACACACACTCAACAGTCGTTGTGAAAGCTTCCCTATACTCAGCCGCACAACTAGAAGTGGCCACAGTAGGCAGCTTCTTGCTCAACCAAGATATACATGAGCTACCAAGCATGAAGCAAAAGCCACTAGTGGACACATGAGTGTCATAGCAACCGGCCCAATCAGAGTCAGAAAAAGCATGCAAATCTGGCGGTAGTGATCCCCCCTTGGGATAAAACAAACCAAGTAGCCGAGTACCACTCAAGTAGCAAAAGATGCGCTTAACCGCCTGTCAATGCTTGACTCCTGGGCAATGCATAAACCTGCTCATCTGTGAGACAACAAACTGAATATCTGGCCGAGTAATACATAAGTAAATCAAGCATCCAATAGCCTGCTGATAGAGAACAAGATCAAATGCATCTCCAGCATCATGAAGACTCAGTCGTAAACCTGTTTCCATAGGAGTGGCAATAGGTTTACAGTCTTCAAAGCCAAAATGCTTTAATAATGTGTCAATATATTTCATTTGACACAAAGCCATTCCACCATCAACGTGCATAAAGTCAATGCCCAAATAGTGATGCAAATGCCCCAAATCAGACATCTCAAATGAGGCATGCAAATCAGCATTAAAATTAGCAATATGCCTCTCATGAGGACCAGTGAGCAGCATGTCATCAACATAAACCATAGTGATTAGAAGTACATCATTAGCATGCTTAACATATAAGGTGCTTTCAGTTGGACTGTTCTCAAAACCATGTGCAATCAGATAGGCATGTATCTTCTCATACCAAGCACGTGGTGCTTGCTTTAAACCATATAATTCCTTCTTTAACCTGCACACCTAGTTTTCATGCCCTTTCTGCATGAAGCCACAGGGCTGAAAAACATACACTTCTTCATGCAAGTGACCATTCAAAAATGCAGTTTTAATGTCCAACTGATGTACATTCCAACCATGATGGGTTGCAAGTGCATAGATCCTCCGAACAGTAGTCATACGACATGTAGGTGCAAAGGTCTCATCAAAATCGATGCCTCTTTCCTGTGCATAACCCTTTGCAACAAGCCTAGCCTTATACCTGTCAACCGTTCCATCAGGGTTACGCTTCAGATTGTAAACCCACTTAGTTCCAATGGCCTTCTTGCCAAGAGGCAAGTCACATAAAGATCAAGTACTGTTTTTCATTATAGCATCATATTCAGATTGCATAACAGCCATACAATTTTCTGAATATTGTGCTTCACATGTTTGGTTGCCCCACTATCAAAATACCAAACATCTGAGTCTACTGCAGACATAGACTACTCACGAGAAGATGGGTCAAAACTGCAAACAGTAGTAAATGCCCATTCTTCAATTTGCACAAGATTAGCAGACTTTGTTTTCAGTAGAGGCATTTGCAACAACCATTCTGGCCTCTTTCTTCTTTGCCTCTTTAGCAACCAGTTTTGGACAACTATTAATGACATGATCATTTGCTTTACAGTATTTGCAAAAGAATTTTTGTTTTTCTAATTTCTTCTCATCTTTGTCTTCCTTCTTCGAATGTGCAACATTTGCAGATTTCTACTTACTAATAGATGAGCTCCATTTACCTTTGCCCTTCTGACTAGCTAGGAAAGCTTGATCTGCAACACGCATAATAGACATGTTCTACCTAGACTGATCTTCCTGTAGTAGAACAAAAACTAACTCTTCAAATGTTAAGGCATTTGGATTGCCTTTCATCATCAAACAAAGAGTAGAAGCAAAACTTTGATATGAGTCGTGAAGACCATTCAGGACAGTCTGCACAAGTGAATTGTCAGGAAGGACGTCATGAGCAGAAATCAACTATTCCTTCAAATCCTTAATCTTTGTCAGAAAACTGTCCATAGAATCACCTTCATTCATATGCTCACTCTCCAACTATTTTTGGAGGTAAGCAACACGAGCCTTATTCCTAGCTTGATACAATGTGGTAAGTGTATCTCAAGAATCCTTAGGTGTGTTACAAGAATGAATGTGAGGAATAATGGCACGTTTGATAGACAACGCTATCAATGCATGTGCCTGAGCATCTTTGCCATCCCAACGAATTTGCTCCGCAGTAGGTGCAATAGGAACCGCAACACCAACAGGAATCTGTAGAATATCACCATCTTCGACGCCATCAACATCAACTTCGGTATTTGTATTTGCAAGTGTAATAGGACATTTTTCAACACCCTGCACAATATTTCATAGTCCTTTTGTGACCAATACATGATGCATCATATAAGCCCATAATGGGTAATTCATACCATCCAACTTATCCTCAATATCCAACATACGGAATACATCACTGCTTTCAGCCATAGCCACTGACTAAAATACCTTGATGCAAAAAATTGACTGTATCTCAAAAAGTTGAACAGAACTATCCTGTCGAGTTCTGCTAAACCTGTAGCAGACTTTGAGATGCTTATATTGGCAAACCAAAATATGTATATATCTTTGGCATAAAAAGATGAAATAGCCTGCACAAGCATTGCAATAGTGCGTTCAAAGGCCGAAACGAGCTCATATCGCCATTTCGACACTATAAAATGAAGTCGTTTTGATCTTCTAATCACTCGGAGTATGCACACCGAATTTCATGTGATTCTGAGACTATGATCCGAGGAGTGTCGACGATGCCTTAGATGAAGCGGCAACCTGCTCTGATACCAATTGTTGGAGTTAGACTTCTATGGAAGCACACAAACAACACAAGGAAGAAGGAGAAGCTTGGAGCAGAACACACAATACTGAATGTATTACCACTAGAATGTAGAAAGATAAGTATCCTGTTAGGGCAATAGGCATATATACAAGTCGAGGTAAAAAAACCTCCTAAAGAGGGAAAACTGCCCTAGCGCTCCTAGTGTGTTCACACACATCACTACCTAAATATATCAACACTTATCCTTAACAAACAACATACGGAATACATCACTGCTTTCAGCCATGGCCACTGACTAAAATACCTTGATGCAAAAAAATTGACTCTATCTCAAAAAGTTGAAGAGAACTACCCTGTCGAGTTACGCTAAAACTGTAGTAGACTTCAAGAGGCTTATACTTGCGAACCAAAACCTGTATATATCTTTGGCACAAAAAGATGAAATAGCTTGCACAAGCAGTGCAATAGTGCGTTTGGAGGCCGAAACGAGCTCAAATCGCAATTGTGAGTATGCTCACCTAATTTCGTGCAATTCTATGACTACGACTGGAGGGCTGTCGACGATGCCCTAGATGAAGCTTTTACCTGCTCTGATACCAATTGTTGGAGTTAGACGTCTGCGGAAGCACGCGAACAACACAAGGAAGAAGGAGAAGCTTGGAGCACAACACACAATACTGAATGTATTAACACTTGAATGTATTAACACTTGAATGTATTAACACTTGAATGTATTAACACTTGAATGTACAAAAGATAAGTAACTCGTTAGGGCTATAGGCGTATATACAAGCTGGGGGGAAAAACCCTCCTAAAGAGGGAAAAAAGTGCCTCGACAGTCCTAGTGTGTTCACACACATCACTACCGAAATATGTCAACAAAAGCTAGAAAGTTTTGGAACAAAGGTTTCCATTTGTGGAAACATCTCTAGAATCAAGAAACATGCCAATGGATAAGATTTGAGGACATTGGCGTGGCTAGGAGAGTGGATTATGAAGAATGGTGCCCGTTACGAAGCAGATTCATTGCTTGGGATGAGCTCAGGGATTCACCTCCTTATTGGGCATGACTCCCCGCACCTTGAGGGTCCTAGCTGGCACAGTAGCAATGGTCTTGATAAAATTCTGAGATTCACGAAGAATGTGGATTTTCATGTCATACTTTAATAGGAGATGGTGTCTGGATTGGTCGAGTTTTAGGTGGGATCTCAAGTTCCAATCCCTCTGGCGTTCCCTCATTGAGGGTTAAAAATCGGTTCTTATGCGGCAAATCCTCCACCAGGGAATTTGGACCAATGTAAAAGCTAACAAAATTTGTAGAGCCCCTTCATGGTGTAAAAGATGCCTTCATGGGAATGAGGACTTGGGACACCTCTTCTTTTCATTCCCCAAGTCAATGTTGTTCTGGAGGACCCTTGGGAGAATCATGTTGCTACAGGTACAAATCAACTAGAAAGCAAGCAGTATTGGGTGAAGCCATCAGCTGTTCCTCAACACTGTGGAATGCTATAAAAGGTGAGACCCTCTCGAAGATTTGGAAAGAGAGATGTGCGGCTAAATTTGGTAGCCCTCCTAAAGAATGGTCAATTGAAAAATTGTTTTTCCTTTTACACAAAAGAATTTACAATTGTAAGACACCCCCCCCCTTTTTAGACATCATAGAGTGTTTTTCCTTGAGAGCAACAAGATTAAAAACAAATGGGCTCCCATGAGGGGCACTAAAGGGTATCAACCTTCTTTGTAATGTTTTCTAGCAAGTTTTAAGCAACCTTTGCTTTGTGGGATTCGGGGAGATCCCATGAGTATTATGCCCGTTCACTTGTACAATTGTTCTTTCTATTAATTAAAATTTGGGAGATTAGACTAACAAAAAAAAGTTGAATACTCATTCTTGCCTAAACAAGGAAGAGTTCCACCCAACTCAAAGACATGGACAAAAATTCAACATGTTCGTCATTGTGGACACAATGTTACTCTGCCCATCAGACTATCAACCCCCTAAGGAATTTCTTCAGAAAATGGTTTTATTTCGGTTCAATATTTTCTCGAAAAAAAACATTGACGGTTGTAAGTCGTATGACACTATAGGTTATGACACATGCTATTTGGCGTTTCTGCACTGTCTGCACAGTGATTCTGGAGTCTGGAAGAGCGAGGACGCCGACCGAGGACGATGGAAGTTTGATCTGCTTCATCCGTGCCCGGTGCCCCCACTCCCCCCGCAAAGCGTCAGGTTTCGCTGTACGTTTTAGATGGTCCTCTTGGCCCGTATTGTCCGAAATGACTCAAGTATCCCGTTTCGTAAGCTACCAGTTATGGTGACGGATGTGACTCGTGAGCCCCTCCAGTCAAACCGTCTTTCTGTGTATGGTGAGAGTGAGTGCCGGAAAGAGAGAGAGTTGTACATCGTGAAGCAGGTATGATGGCGTCTTCTCTCTTTCCTTTCCCCCATTCATCCCTTTCCTTCTGGTCCATACGCACCTAGTCGGCTCCCCCATTTTTTAGCAAGTCGGAAATTCTCCTCATGTCGTGCTTCTGCTTAACTTTGCCTGAGTAGGGTCTGAGCCTTTTTCCTTCCCGAGATGGAAGCCTTGTGCTCGAGGATGTTTTCTTTCACTTTTCCTTCACCAGTGGACCAAGTTGCAGATTGTTTTTGCACACTCATATCTGCAAATTGCATTATTTGTCTGGTTGACTCCTGATGGTGGATTAATCGTTCCAATCATATTCTTAAAAGATTACGGCATCCATGGAGAGCTCCATTTTCTGATTGAAGTCTCAATGAGGTCTAGATTCACCTTTATTTCTGCGAATCTTTCCCTTTTTACAAAACCTCCATTACCACATTCAGCGTTTTTCATCTTGCAATTGGAAGCAAGTTCATCCGTTCCCGTGTACAAACACACATCCACTCACCCATCAGACCTCTTTCTCCTGTCGCCCCCTTCTCTTCTTCCTCCTCGCGTCACGAGTCCTTTTCTGGAGGTGGGTATTTTCTCCAATTGACGTAATTGAACATGAGCCGAAGGGGTCTTTTGGATCTCTCTTCGTTATTCGTTTGTTCTCATTCTGTTACTCGTAGGACCTGTCACTTGTAGGCCCTATTTACGAAGGTCTTTCGCTCGTGCTGGTGTATAATCTGTGATTCAAAGATGGACCTTTTGCAAGTTCAACGATTACTTCGTGTATTCTTGACATTTCGATGCTGATTTCCTTCCTGAAATGGTACAGAGTATGACGTTCTTCTGTTCAGAGGTTTTCATATGTTTCTGTTGAGTTTCCGATGTTTTATGTCTTTCGCCAACATTAATGACATAGTACTACTTTTATGCAATTTGTCTGTTACAAGAAGCGAAAAAGAGGGTTCGGATGAGATCAGCTGTGTCACCATCTCCACGAGTAAAGGGCTTTCCGAAGGGGATATATTCGTTATTCTGTTATTTCGAGGTAAATTTCGTATTTTTTTCTTCCGGCATGTAGGTGCTTGTATGATCATGGAGTCTTACTTGTTTTTTCCGAAATCCTTCTGCAGCACCTCAGAAACATGCTCAATGTCTTGAAGTAGATGGGAGGATCTGTTTCAATTCACGTCTGATCTCTTCAGGTATCTCTGAGAACCCTAACTTGACAGGGCGTCGTTTGGGAATTCTCGAGCTTCGGGGGTATTACCTATGATGCTTGACTTCTTTCAGTGACTAATGATGGGCATCCTGTCTCTCGTTCACAGCTCATGAACTCGTAGCATTGCAGAGTCCCTAGGGACGGTTCTGTGCTCTCTCTCTTCTTGGAACATTTGTAGGAGGCAGTTCGAGTAAATCATACACATTTCTTCAGTTTGGTACAAATTTGCACTTTGTCTCTTACAGACGTTTTCCCTTACGAAACTTGTGTTTCAAGTATTGATTGAGGATGTGTTTTTGTAATTGACTCAGGAAAAAATTAAAACAAAACCATGGAGTCAACACAGATGCCGTCTTGCCAACAGACACTTGGTGCATTAGTTGTGGCAGCTTCTAAGAATATCCTTCAGACGAATACTGATTTCGCTCAAGGTTCTTCAACAGAAGATACAGTTGCAGACGAATCAAGTGACACCTCTCAAAATTCTCCTGATCAGACACCAGATGCATCTATCTCCACTAATATTCAGCAGTTCACATCTTCTTTGATATTGAGTAGCAAACTTGAGAGACCCCATAGCCTGCCTCATAAGGTTGTATCAAATACTATAACGCAACTTCAAAATGGTTTTAGTCCAGTTTTGCATGAGGATGGTGCAGTAAAGAAAAGGGACCATAAGAAAAGGTCCAAGAATTGGATTGCACATGAGACAGAAAAACTGATAAGAGCACGGACTGATCTGGATGAAAGATTTCGCAATAGTGGTAGGAAGGCTCCTCTATGGGAGGAGATTGCACAAACCTTGCAGAAGGCAGATGTTTCCAGAGACGGTCAGCAGTGCAAGGATAAGTGGGAAAAGCTCACTGCCAGCTATAAGGAAGTTAGAGAAGGAGCTCGGGACAAAGATGACCTTCCCTTTTATAATGAGATTCATCAAATATTGTCTAACAAACTGGAGCGAAAGGAGAACGGCATGCTAGAAGATGGAGCAGATGTCAATAAAAGAGATAAAAGGGAGCTTGGAAATGACCATGTTACTCCTAACTATCCTGGAGTAGGACCATATCGAACAGTACCTGAATGTAATGTGCAAAATGAAGAGTTCGTCTTTACAAAGAAAAGGAAGAGGGATCCTGAAAACTTCTCTTTGACAGATATTTCTGTTGTGCAAGAGCTTTTGGAGACCATCCTTTCTACACAACAGCAACTATTTAAAAATCTATTAGATGCAGTGGAGAAGAAAGAGTGCATGAGGGAACAAATCAGGCAGCAACGGGAGGATATTTGGAGAGCAGAAGAAAGGGCCCATAGGTACACATTCAACAACACCATGATTATTTTGATACAGAAGCTTTTGGGTGAGAGACCACCTGGAGTGGCCACAACTGTGTCCACACCCACAGTAATGACACCAACTGTTTTGCCTACGAGTACATTTGGATCTTCCAAGAAAAGGTCAAAAAACTGGAAAAGGACTGAAGTATATCAGCTAATTCATGTCAGGAAAGAAATGGAAGACAAATTTGCAAGGTCCAGCAGAAGAGCTGGGCTATGGGAAGAAGTGGGTAGTAAGCTTGCATCATTGAGCATCAAGAGGGATGGGAAACAATGCAGAGAAAAGTGGGACAAGCTCATGGCAGGGTATAAGGATGTTGTGGATGGTAAGAGAGAGAAGGATGAGAGTCCCTACTACACAGAGCTATGTAGTTATATGGAGATGATCAAGGAATCCAAGAATAATCCACCTGTAGATGTCTCTAATGAAGAGCTTGTGGCTATGTGAAGGTAATAGGAGGTTTTATTCTTGTACAAGGATTAGGAGCCCTTCATTTCTTATATTCAATATGATGCAACATTCTGGAATAAGCCCATGGTTTGTTTGGGATATGTTCTTTTGCTGCTTCTTGCCATGTTACTAATTGAAGCAAATCATCTTTCTGGCTGGAGGTCCTGTCCCAATAGGTAAGGTTAGCCTGCAATTGTATTACTCTTTTCATGTAATCTTTTCTCAGGTGCTTCTTTCTTTTTTGATGTGATGACAACTCTGTGTATGCTGTTCAGATTTGGTTTATGAAATTTCAAGTGGATTAGGAATGATTGCATATAGAGGGAGAAGTAATAGGAAGCATCAATTGATCTTGACTTTTGTGTTTATTTGCAATTATATTGTTTGAGATACCTTTATCAATGATTTCTGGTTGTCTATGCTTTCTAATTATTTTTTCTGCATTTAGGAGAAAGTTTTAGCAGCAAAGGAGACCATCTGAGTATGCTTCTGGGTTTAAGGAAAGGAGATCAGTCTATCACCTTCCAGGCTATACCATGGCCCCTGCAATTTAATTTTATTGATTGGTTCTCATGAATTATTGACATGTTTGTGCTGGAAACTTTGATTTGGACAAATACAGCTGGAAGTCCTGTGAGGTCCAGAATATGGAACCGAGTCTTTTGTTCTTTTCTTGTACTAGTTTGGCAAGCAATCAAATATAAGTTCATGTCTAGTAGTGACTATGAATCATTCTCAGAAACCTGGAGTTGGGGTACCATCAGACTATACGTATGATTTTTGCAAAGAACACAGTAAGATGAATTATGGTAATAGGTACTGTGTGGAAATGCATGGTTCTCTTCTTGTTTTGTAGCATTCCTCATCTTGTGCTGGTGGTGCATGATGAGGATCCAAACTTTAACCGGCTATTTACTACATGTGACCTGAGGTAAAATGAATTATTGGGCGAGGACCTCTGGCAGTTTGTATCGTACAGAAGTTCATGACATGTGCCATTTCGAATATCTAGGAATTTAGAAGCCAGTCTTATGCTTAGGTAGCACATGTCCTATACCCCTACTTCAAATGATGTTACAGCCCAAATGCGTTTGCATTTTATTCTGGCACATGAACTCAGTTTTCATATTGATAATGTTAGGCAGTACCATGGCATACACACTTTGCATGTATGTGTGCATGAATAGTCTGAATTTCAAACCGACTTGATGAGAAGTTGGACACCACTTGTGCTGCATTTGTATATGCATGCTCTCCTTAATAGAGCTGATAGGTCTTGTGGCTATTGTTCGTGAATGAAAACAAGAAAGATGAGTGCATAAATTGGGTGTATGCCTGACATTGTTTATTTATTTCTGGATTCTTCTATGTATACAAAACGATGATTGTATGCTTTCTCGTTTTAATAATCTGGAGCTATTGACTCCACATGTTCCTAAATGACTATCTGAGATACTGCAATTCCAAGTTCCCTTGGAGTCTTCACTTATAGACAACATCTGATCCGTACTACAAGGGAGATCATGTGCTTTCAAACAATTGAAACATTCAAGCCTGCTTTGCTGAATGAGCTTATCAGATAGAGGCATGTCGTGAAAGGCCCTTCTGATGCATAATGCACTAAATTTGGTCATTGTTCAAATCTTTTTCTCTCCCCTAAATCATTTTTACAGGCAATGCATGGAAGGGGTAAATGTTATTATAAACAGTTGTTTGCTGCTTTCTATGGTGCTAAATAACAGCAATGAACGTACCTCTTCTATGTTGTTTCAATAAGCTGGAAAACTGAATTAACTTGAAGTTTAAAGTGAGAATGAAGGATTTCTACTAGACATTGGCAGGTTTCGTTAGTGACCAGTTCTGTTTTGTAAATGAAGGAATTGCTCTTTTTTTGGGGGCTTTGAGGTAATATTATTAATCAATTTGATTTATCATTTAGCGGAACATTGTCAATGAAATGAGGTTATCTTAATAAGAACCTATCTGCATATGTCCTGGACCTGCTCTACATTTACAGCAGACTAAAGGTTGAGGCTGGGCTTTTAAGTATTTATCCTTCAGAATTTTACAGCATGACCTTTCGAGCTTCAATCCGGAGTAAATGTTCTCAAATTTTCCTTTTAAATCAGTCTTGAAGCCACCTCAAACAAAATTTCAGATGGTACATATGTGAAGGGCATATATCAGTACAAGAACCATATAGTTGCATGTACATTTTATCTACATTTGGTGCGTTGTCCTATAAGATGAATGGTACCTGAGGGAGCGAGTGATATTAGTAGGCCACAGTCACTTTTTCACTAGAAAGAAAAGGAAGTGAACAGATGCAATTCTCTGGATATTTTTTGTGAATAAAATGAATAAATATGTGAAATGGAGGGCTGCAATGTTGGGTATGATTTCTGCGGCACTGTTTTTGTTTCCTTCATTTTTGAACATTGCTGGTACTATGTGTCCTCAGTTCTTAGTTCTATTAGAGATATGCAAGCCATCTTTGGTTCTCACATTTCTTGATTTTGAGTGTGACTCAAGTCCCTCTCTGAATAGGCAGTGAAAACGGTTGCGTACTAATGATACGATTGGAACTAACATATGTACTGCAGTTATCTTGGGCTCTCTTATGCGAACACAACATATTCTGGCTCACCAGTTACTGTCCAAAAGCACACTGCAGTCCATGTGATAGATGTCTGTTCATACATCCCCCCCCCCCCCCCCCGGGGCCCCCCCGTATAATTTAGCCTGATTATAAGTCCTTGCAAGGAAAGATGGAGAAGATGCTTTCAATAAATAGACATCTTTGTCCCCTGCTCATGTACTTGCTCTATCCATGTCTGCTTGATGTCATACAGAACCAAGTTTTGGTGGTTACAGTCGAGTAATCTCTTTCTAAGTCTAAGAGATGGTGCTTCCCTGTACTGATTTGTATGATGCCATGTTTCCCGAAGTGAGTGCTGTGGGTATTTGCATTGTCTACAAGGAATGCATTGACCTGACGAGGTGCCATATCAAGAGCTTAGTGGAGGTCCACAAAGCAAAACCAAGTCCATTTTCAAAGTCTACCTGTCTTTGTGTATACCAGTATATGAGTGAGCTTCTCCAATGATCTCCCAGGATGCTCTTGGCATAAATATTCATAAATTCCATCCATGCAGACTTAGCCCATCATAGGGGTATATATTGAGTACGTAGTACTATCTTGTCCTTTGTACTTGTGGTAAGGATCCACTCCTATACCAGTGCGGTAAGGACCTATCGTGAAGTCCTCAATACAAAAGGAGAAAGCTGAGCTGAAGCATAACATAATTCACTATGTACCGTCATGCCTATGTGGAAAACAAGTAAACCATCCTGCTGTTGGAAATCTTTGCAGTCTGTCAAGTATCGTTGGCCTGCGAGTACCCATGTCTATCAAGTATCTCCTTTACCATGTACACATTGTGTGAGCATCTCTCCAATTTAATACCTGAAGTGTCAAGCTCTCTGCACATCTTTTTGGATGTCTTCGAGAACAATACACTGATTTTGTATAGAGATTTGAAAACCCCAAGTAGAATAATGTGTCATTTCTAGAGAACTAGATATGGTTATCGATAATGTAGATTTTCTTCTTGGTGCAGCATGTGCTGATGTATCAGGTGCGAAATAGCATATAGCAAAGTATATAAGTTTGGTTGCCTTGGCTCTCAATGACATTCACTTTTATCTGGCTTGATCATCCAGAAATGGATATTTTCCTTGTGGTAGCATACAGAAAAATGTAGAGATCTATACTCGGCTTGCTCTTATTGGCATCAACATATATCAGGCTTTCAAGTCTCTTTGAATGGTGAGAACGGCTGGGAATTCTCTTTGAAAAGAACTGTCTTGGTTCTTAGTCTCATCATTCATATATATCAGGCATGGCCACCTCTTTAAGTGGTGTGCAAGAATGGTAGCGGGCACTCTTTATAAGGAAATGCAACACTTCTTGATCCTATGCTCTCTTCCATATTATCTTGTGCCCCCTTGTCAGCTTATCTCATCAATATCTAGTCGTGTGTGACATTTGCTGATCTTGGGCTAGATGAATCTAGGAATTGAAGATTAAGTGTCAACCTTTGAAGGTAGCTTTAAAGGTGCCAACATCAAGTTTGAGAGGTCCGTGAGGATGCCCTGATACCTTAATGAGCGTTCGCACACACACGCGCGCGCGCACACACGCGCGCGCACACACACACAGAGGGGGGGGGACGGGGAGAGAGAGAGAGAGAGAGAGAGAGAGAGAGAGAGAGAGAGAGAGAGAGAGAGAGAGAGAGAGAGAGAGAGAGAGAGAGAGAGAGAGAGAGAGAGAGAGAGAGAGAGAGAGAGAGAGAGAGAGAGAGAGAGAGAGAGAGAGAGAGAGAGAGAGAGAGAGAGAGAGAGAGAGAGAGAGAGAGAGAGGGAGGGAGGGAGGGAGGGAGGGAGGGAGGGAGGGAGGGAGAGGGAGGGGGACTCAAGGTGTGGTCAAGAAAACATACACAAAGACCCAAGGTGTTTGCCAAAGAGAGCTTGGATAAGGGGCAATGGAATCTAGGTGCACTACTACCCGCATCAATTACAAGGTTTTAGGTTAGCTAGCATCTTAATTCTCCTTGACAATCATTATGATACAACTACATGACGGTGCCTAAAGAGGACCTAAGTTCATTTCGATGAATAATTTGATTTATTCAATGCTACACTTAAGAGTGTTTAGATGTAATGAATTTTTTTTTTGCTTTCATTCTATAAGTACTTAGGATCGCCAAATAAGAAAAGGCTTAAAATGTGCTCTATTGCGTAGAAAATTAGGTAGTGGATTTTTGAGTAAATAATTGGAAATATTTTAAATGCATTTTTCGTCTTCATATCTTTTAAGGTTTAGGTCTAAACTTTATCATGACAATTATTGCACAAAAAATTAAGAAATTGATCAAAGACGTTTTCTGCGTACTCAATGGTGGCTAAATTTCTAAAATGGGTATATTTGAATGAATGCACGATTTAAGGGTCAAAAGAAGGAAATGAGTACAATATGATGTATGAAACATGAACCCTTCTTTATTTTGAGAACATGCACAAGAGGATTGAGATTGTGTGAGTGAAGAACAGAGAGCTAAATATAGGTGTCTGCCAAGGGCACTTATGTTCATGCTTCCTCTATAGTCAATGGGATCGATTGGATTTATGAGTGAGGTTCTTCCCAACTAGTAAGATGCAAGTAGTTAATGAAAGTTGTGCCTCTTGAGGCATGGAAAAATAGTGCGTTAGAAAACATGTTCCTCTAGTGAACGTTCATTTCTAGGAAATTGGATGGCTAGGCTACCATTCCAACATGCTATTCTTTACCTTAAGCTTTCTTGTATTCTTGAAGGTTTAGAATTTGAAATGTCTTAAGTTAAAACTCAATAATTCAAGTATGAGGAGAGTAAGCTCCTTCTCAACTCCTTTCACAAAGATAAAAGCACCATTTTACAATCTAGCCACAAATACTAAGTTGGTCTTCATGTTAATGCACCTTGGGACGATCGGGCGCCACCTCTCGGTATAAACGGAATAGTAGCTAGCCTAATTTGAAGCTTACTAAAAAAATTATGGCTTGTTATATGTGACATAGATGTTATCTTTTAAGCTATTTATGTAAACGTTCATGTTTGCAAGATTAGTCCATATGTTATACTATGAGCCTGATTTTTAGTTAGTCAATATGAGGATACATATACTCAAGAATACATAAAGACAAAATTATTTTCTTATAATAACAATAGTCTTTGGGTTTCCTAAGAACCCTTTCTAGTCAATGTAAACACATGAAGCTCTCCAACAACCTCCACCTTCTTATAAATGAGATTAAGATTGTTAGGCTACAGGAAGGCATTTTTGTATAAGCCATATTCTTTTTGGTGAAGAGTCCATACTGAATCGACATACTAACTTGTAACCTTTTGTGTGGCAGTAATAGATCCGATTCTTTCTTAAAGCCTATTCAAGAAATTTGGGAATTATTCAAGTCCCATTTATATTTCCTACTATGTTAGCATCTTAAGTTTGAGCCCAACCTTGATACCCCATTTACAATACAATTATCCTTAATAATGGATTATCAATTTAATATACTCCAATCAAGAGATATTAACATGTTCTAGTGTGTGAATGAGTCAAAATGTAAAACATTGGGACACAAAGAATTGTCTCAAAATTCTATGTAATTCCCATTTTTCTTGAATAGGCCTTTCTTGGTGCAGAGAGAGAGAGATAGGTATCAGAACTGTCGAATTCTCGATTTCTCGCACTATAGGAGAAGTTTTTTCAACTATATGTTGAGTCTTGAGTATTGTCTTCTCTTCCATTCTTTTTTTTTTTATAAAGTGGTTGTAGATGTAAGTGCAAATCTAATCAGATTATGCACCAAACTGTGTAAAGTCTCTATCTAAGAAGTTTGAAGTACTCGATGTTTGTGCCCAAGTCATTTTCGATGGAAATCATGCAGTACGATAGATACTTGCATTTGGAAGATAGAAGTTATTCTCTGATTTGCATGACTAGCAGGCTAGTTAAGATAATTGAGAAGTTGGAGAAACACAAGCATCTAGTGCATACTGGATTCGGCCACCCAAGAACCCCTTAAACCCGTTCCTCCCCTGAATCAGACTGGATAGAGGTTAACACTGGTGATCCCATTGGGGAGTGATTGTTATAGCCTACATGCCGGTAATGCAATCCAACAAATCCTACCCGAAGTATAAAAGTGACAAGCATCTCATTCGAGTTAACAATATTTTAAGAACACCGCAACATAAAGCAGGTGAGGTAACAATGTCCGAAGAGAAGATTGTAACGAGTTGGAGCACCCCCCAAAACTGTTCTTAGTTTTTAGTCTGCATGACATACCAAAAACTTCTTCAATGTGGTCCTATGAGACCCTAGTGTTTGGTCGTGCTTCGGTGTCTGGAGGAACACCAGATAGAGGTTCTAGTTGGGAATGAAAAGACACAGAATACTCAATCTATGCAAATTGAATCTCCACCAGAAGTTGTAGTAGATATCTCCAAAATTTTAGAAGACCCATTGGCAAAAGAGATCAGTACGAGAGAAGGTTGGAGAATGCCTCAAAGAGATGAATTGCAACTACCTTTCTGAGATTTTAGAGTAGCAGAAAAGAAACTCAGACAGAAGAATTAGAATCCCTCTAACAACTAAACTTGGAAATTCCAAGGAGGTTGGCACGACCTACTGGTCAAGCATCACATACTGATTTCGATTCTGAAGACATCAGGGGCACACTTGAATATTTCAGCCCCAGATCGATGGCAGACCTACAAGGTAGACAAAGAAGGCAGCATCCAACTAGAGTAACTTATGTCAAATTCGGTGGATTTTTGGGTGATGATCTAGATGCTCATGTCTGCATATTTGAAATTAACTACAATGTATTAGATAACCTTAATGATGATGGGTATAAGGCTCAAGTATTCCAATCAATGTTGGTAAATGAAGTTGCATGATGGTTAACAAAATCTGATTTAGACAATTTCTGCGAGTATGCAGTCAAAGAAGCATTCTTGCAAAGATTTTGGTTGAAGAAAAATCTAGCACAAATTTTTCATTTTTTACAAAATAACAGGAAAAAGCCAAATCAGGGTGTGTAGGAGTATGCAACAACTTTTCACACTCATCTCAGACACACTCCTACAACAAATTCCAATTTACCGACATATGTTATCACCTAGTGGTTCATTAATGGACTCAATCCATACCTACGACAAATTATGATTATCCAGTGTATTGGTGGTATGACTTTGAATGCCATTATTCAAATGGATTTGCAACTTGAACATAAAATTGGTGGTTTTGCAAAAGATTTAGAGTGGATGAAGACAAAAAAAAAAGAATCAGAGGACATTTTGAAACAGGTTTTTTGCATAAAATGTAAAAATATAGGCCATGTTGCAACTAATTGTGAATTGAATCAAGTATATTGTGCAATTTGTGAAAGGGAAGTCATTCCACCAAAAAGTGTCTTTACAATGCCAAAACTCAAAATCACCTAGCCATGAATGCTATCATACAAGGTACTGTCAATACACTTAATAGAGAATTTTAGCCATGTTTTCATATTTGTAGGGAGATGGGCCATATCTGCTGGCATTGCAAAGACACTCAAGAGTACAATAAATGGAAGAAGGACATGGAGAATCCAATGAAAAACATGATCATCATCACACATGTAGAAGCACAAGCTGTTGTGATCAAGACACGATGTGGGAAAGTATTGAAGCCAGCATCAAAAGTGTTTGAAACTGGCTTTAAAGAACAACAAAGAATGCTAGCTAAGGCAACAAAATGGGTTGAAGTAGAAGCCCCAATTTTTCCCACTTCTACACTTGTGAATTCCCAAGCAATAAAACTGCCAGTGCCAATCACACCGGAATCATCAGCCCAATCGGATAAACCATCAAAAGAATCATCCCATAGTAAGGCATGGGATATTTTATCAAAAGCACCTATCACTTTACCCTTGGGACAAGTCTTAACCCTAGTACGTGGCATCTGACAGTAATTTCAACAACAGGTCAGCATGGACCAGATTTTGGCACCTGCCATAGCTATGGTACATCTAGAACTAGACATGACTATCGACCATGTGGTTCAAACCCTGATTGCTTGAGTCTTGTATTATTCTCTTTAGACATGTGCAAGGTTGAATCATCATAATATGTGACTATATTAATGTTTTCAATGCCTACAGGATGAAGTAGAAGCCAAAGAGTTTGACAACCACGAACTTTTTGAAGCATTATACAAAGAATCAAAACAAGTCGCTTATTATAAGGGTTGAAAGCTATGTGTGATACCGAAGAATATAAGAAGAAAGCTCAAAATCTTCAAGAAGCAAATGACTGCCATCCGCTTCGAATTCAAGCATTTGAAAAAGAAAGAATGGTGGAGATTGCTGTTATTAGTGAAGTCGAATTCCAACTTCAGAAGAAAGTCTAAGACTATGAGAGTTTACAACAGACTGTAGTTGCTTTATAGGAGATGAACGAGCAACTGTTTGCCAAATCTTCTCAATAGTAAGAAGCTCCAACTTAGTTCCAACATTGCCTTGAAACTATAGACTCAATTGAAGCAAGAAATGGCTCCCAACCAATAAATGCACCACTTTTTGTTAAAGGATCTATGAATATCCATATTTTTTTTGAATCTCAAAATGTAATCATGATTTTTGCCATTATTCCACTTCAAACCCTTTGAACAATGGAAATCCCATTCGAGCAAGAAATAAATCTTTGACCCATTCGATCATTTAAGAGACACTAGTCTTTGAAGTCCACTTTGAGGTGAGGGTTGATGTCTTCAAACTTGATCTAATATCTTTTATCTAGGTTCCATAGGTGCTTCCACTTGAAAAACCCTTTGGACCAAAGCTTCTTAGCTTTTTGGATTTTATATTTGTCTACTTCCTTTATTCAACAATAGGGAACCATATAGAATCATGTTAGATGCTACCAACCCATTTCTAGTTAGTAATGATGGAAACACTGATTTTTCAACTTATTTCATCTTTTGCATAGGGAGGAAACCAAATTCAAGTGTTTTTAGATCATGGGGATGGGGGAGAATAAGAGCATCAGGCGATTGAGGTCATTCCAATTCAAGGCTCTGAAGAAGGACAAACTTTTGCTATTTTTGAGAATATGCTTGGACCATGATTCCTTATCATTGCTCCAAGATTTGATAATCCATTTAGTCGTAATATTGTTAGCCAAGACCTCCACATCAAGAATGCATAAGCCACCTAAGTCCTTGGGACAAGTGCAGATGTCCCATTTAATCTTAGGCACCCCCTCTTTCCTGAGATACAGGGGGCAGTAGGTTATGAAAGCATCTTCAAGCAAACTTGGAGTGGTTTATTTTGGACCCTGTTGCAATGCAAAAAACATCTAGTGGTGCTAGATGAGCGATACACATCGAATGTTGTTTTGAAGGAAAATGTTAGTGACATTAGAGAAAAGATCAAGAGAACCATTTGGTCTTGCCCTTGAGGTAGAGAGAGACCTTTAATTTGACATAAATACATCTCATTGTTAACCAAAGAGCTGAGGCCATCCACAATAATTACAAAAAGCATAAAGGCCAATGAGAAACCCTACTTTATGTATAACTTAAGGATTACAGATGAAGAGAGGTGGACATTGATGTTTATCCTAGTCAAAGCATTTCCCATCAAAGCAGAGATCATCTTGATGAACTTTGATCCAAAGCCCAAGTCATTGATGGATTGAAGGATGAAATCCTAGTCTCGTCTTTTGTGGGATTTATTAAAGTCAATCTTTTGAAAGAGAAGGTTTTTTAGATGTCTCTTTAGCAGATTCAAAGCCTTCCCAAATGTCAATGACAATTTCAGGAACAAAACTCCTTTTGATGAAACCTTTTTGATCCTCATGTCTTGCAAAACTCGCTTGGATTTTTTGGATATATATGGCCATCCACATCTTTGAACAGACATCAAAGAAGACACCTCGATTAGTTCAGAGAAGTGATTCACATTAAAATCATGGTTATCTTCTTTTGAAATACATTTAGAACCATTATTGTTTACCATTGTAGGGAGAACCTCTTTGATTTGCTTCTTTTTCAATGGTTTGCACATTCCTTTGGAGGGGTTTTTTGTTGAAGAAACACTCACGAATTCGACGTACAGACAAGAAAAAAGAAAAAGAAAAGAGAAGCAGAATCAGAGAAAATCAAAAGCCTTAGTGGAGGGACAAATCCACGACCGTTATGTACAGTACAAAATCTCCCAGGATCAGAGTCCGTTACGCCAAATCAAAAAGAGAACGTGCAAAGGAACAATAGAAGGGAAGTACGACCAAGAACGTGCTCAAGAAGAGCGCGCAATATAAATAAGAGCACATATAGAAGAAGAATAGAGAGGAGAATAGAGATATAGAGAATGAGAGACTGAGAACTTTAGTTATGAAGACGTCATAGATCGCGTATGTAGAAGAAGACGCCAGAGATCGCGTATGTATAGATGAATAATAGAACCCTGAGATATCGGGTATTCATCTGAGAGAGATGGTAATAAGAAACTACTCAGTATAGGAGAGTTTCTGTAGCTTGAGCAAGAAGAGGCCAAGCTCACTTGTACACATCTTCTCTAATAGAAAACACATGTTCATGTGGATGTTTGTGTGTACTGTTTGTATGCGAAAGAAAGAAAGTATGTTTTAAAGTTAGTTAATAGTTAACATTTTTCTCAGTAAACGCATTTTCGGTCAGTTGCAGTTCTTACCGTAAACGTGTTTTCCGGTAAAAGAACGAAGTAGATCTTGCAGAGTAATGCAAAGTTTTTGTATGAGAGATAGCTCATTCTGTAGCTAGACATCTCTACTTTTAGCTAATCAAGCTTTCCGGTGGAAAAGATATCAACACATAGTACAAAGACTAACCGGAAAAAGGTCGTCTGAACTAATGGAGTTTCTTCTTAAACTTCAGAAAGAGTTTAGTAAGTTAAGGAAGCTTTTGCGTCACTTCCTTACTTCATGTATGTTTACTTGAAGTAATTATTATCAGAATTGAAGTTCATTCCGGTACAATTTCGGTACGATTACGGTGTCAGTCCAGTGACAGTCCGGTGAAGTTTCGGTGAATTTTTTCTGGTGAATCTAGAGCGCAGTCTTATATGTTGAGCGCTAGAATTTGCTAAGCTATTGATTGATTACAGAGGTGTTCTGAATCACTCTAGTTTAGCTCTTCTTAGGCATGGCGATTTTCGCAGGCTTACTAAGGTTCAGCCTTCGTCGCGTCGACAAGAAGTGGTACCAGAGTAAAGGAAGTTTACCACACATCCGCAACAGTGGTATCAGAGCTAGGCATATCTAATCAGAGCCGGTTAACCACAACGAGTGGAACCAGAACGAGAAAGATTCTGAAGAGCAGAAAGATTCTGAAGAGCAGAAAGATTCTCAAAACTCACCGGAAGTAACAGAAACAAGGAAATCATGGCAGACCACGTTACTATTGATAAGTTGGACAGAGATAATTATCCCGCATGGGTAATGCGCATGGAAGCCTTACTTATGAGTAAGGACTTAATGATGTACGTGACCGGAGAAGAAAAGAAGCCGACTTTCAAAGATGATAGTCAACCGGAAAAAGAAGAATTAGAAGACTTGAAGCTGTGGCAGAAGAAAGATGCAACGGCAAGAGCCTACATCTATAATACTGTAACAGATCATCTACTACCGCATATTAGAGGACTGGAGAAAGCAGAGGACATATGGAGTGCATTGGAAAATCATTTCCAAAATACTACGAAAGCCAAGAAGGCTAGTTTATGGTCCGAATTTACGACATTCAAAAAGAAGTCGAGTCAAAGCATAAGTGACTACGTCACTAAAATGAAGGATCTAGCAGATAGTCTTGGATCCATAAATGAAGAAGTCGAAGATCATAGATTGATAGCGCAAGTGCTCACAGGTTTGAGAGGAGATGAAAGGTGGAAACCTTTCGTACTATCAACTGAACTTTCTTTAAATCATTTTGTGCCAAATTTAAATCAGTTGCTTGGATTGATGCTCACATATGAGCAAGACCTGAAAGGAGATGCAGATAAAGGACAAAGCTCTGCAATGTACATAAAGAACAAAAAGAAAGAAAAAGGTAAGTCAAAAGACGAAGAAGAGTCAAGCTCTCAGGCCTATTACGCAAGAGGTAAAGGCACTGGCAGAGGAAGAGCAAGAGGCTTTGGAAGAGGAAGAAGTAGCCAGAATACCAACAAGAAGGCTTGCTGGATCTGTGGACTCAGTAATCATTTGGCTCATGATTGTTGGCACAATCAACAAGGATCAAATCAAAATCAAAACAGTAATAGCAGAGGCAGAAGCGGAAGATATCAAAGAGGAAGGCAAAGTCAAAGAGGAGGCTATGGTAGAGGTGGAGTGAGAAGTTGGGGACAGAATCAATCCTACAACACCACCTACAACAACTATGCAAACGACACACAGAATGAAAGTCATACATCGTTGATGATGAACTCTATCAGCACATCGGAAAATGAAGATCTAAAGGTATTCTACATTGACTCTGGATGTTCTAATCACTTGTCAAGAAATATAGAACTAATGTCAGAACTAGAAAAAGGTAGTTCTTGTCACACTGTTCAAACGGGTGACAATACGAGACATAGCATACACTCAATTGGAAAAGTAAAATGCAAGAGTGGAGCAGATTTGCTAACCAATGTTTTGTATGTTCCAAAAATACCGAAAAATTTGATTAGCGTGGGACAGATAGTTGAGAAAGGTTTTCAGGTCAGATTTACAAACAAAGGAGTATTTGTAGAAGATCCCGAGAACGGATATAACCAGATCGTTTCTGGAAAGAAAGAAGGAAGACTCTTTACCTTAAGAGTACAAGGGAACATTGGCCAAGCGTTGCTCACACATGGAGAGAAGGTTATTACAGAACTTGATTTATGGCATAAGAGATTGGGTCATTTCAATGAAAAAGGAATCAAAGCTATGATCGCAAATCAGTCTGTACTGGGATTACCGAATATACAAAATCAACATATGATTCATAAGTGCGAAGCATGTCAGTTGGGAAAAGCCCACAGGTTACCTTTCCAGAAGAAAGGATTCAAACATGATGAAGTACTCGAGCTTATTCATACAGATGTGTGGGGGCCAACGAAAGAAGGATCAATCAGCGGATCAAGGTACTATGTTTTATTCATTGATGATGCAACAAGGTGGATAACTCTTTACGTTTTAAAAGAGAAATCAGAAGTATTTGGAGCTTTCAGGCATTTTCATGCATATGCTGAAAGACTTACCAGACGGAAACTTAAAAGACTGAGGTCTGATGGAGGGGGAGAATACTTCTCCCGAGAATTCAATGACTATCTTTGGAATGCAGGTATTAAGAGAGAAATAACCTGCAGATATACACCACAACAAAATGGAGTAGCAGAAAGAAGGAACCGAGTTCTAGTTGAACTTGCACGAGCCATGCTAAACGGAAAGGATTGTCCAAATTATCTTTGGGCTGAAGCTGTAAACACATCCACATACTTGGTAAACAGATTACCATGTACAACATTGGAAGGCATGACCCCTTATGAAGCATGGTGGGGAAAGAAGCCAACACTTGATCACTGCAAAGTGTTTGGATCAGTAGCGTATGCTTATGTACCATCTCAACTCAGACATAAGCTTGAACCAAAAGCAGAGAAATATGTGTTCGTTGGATATGATGAAAAGCAGATGGGTTACAGGTTATGGAATCCTCTAACCAAACAGTTTACTGTGTCCAGAGATGTTACATTTGATGAACAGAAAAGCTGGTATGCAGATCAAAGTCATACGACTGAAGAATTCGAAGAAGAAATAAAAAGAAGAGAGAAAGGGAAATCAATTGTTTAGGTAAACAGAGATGAAAATCATATGCAGGCAAGTACGTCCAAGAACGGATCAGGTATGAGAAATGAAGATGATTTGAGAGTTGATGAAGAAGTGCATTCAGATACATATGGAGAGTTTGAACCAAGAAGGTCGAACAGGAATAGAAGACAACCAGAAAGGTACTCGTATGATACTTCATACATAACTCAGAAAGACTATGCATATATGGTCAAAGATGATGAAGAACCACAGAACTATGATGAAGCAAAAGGCAAGAAGCAATGGGAAGAAGCAATGGAAGAAGAAATCAGCGCACTGGAGGAGAACAAGACATGGGAACTTGTTCTGAAACCAAATGATAAGAAAGTAATCGGAAATAAATGGGTTTTCAAAATAAAGAAATTTGCAGATGGAAGGATAGCCAGATACAAAGCGAGGCTGGTGGTCAAAGGCTATGCCCAGACGCATGGCATAGATTATAACGAGACATTTAGTCCGGTGGCTAGGATGTCAACCATAAGGACAGTGATTGCTATAGCAGCATCGAAAGGATGGAAGCTAAGTCAGCTAGATATAAAGAACGCATTTCTGAATGGATACATTTCTGATGAAGTGTATATGGAACAACCTGAAGGGTTTGTAAATTCCAGAAACCCAAACTTTGTTTGTAGGTTAAGAAAAGCACTTTATGGACTGAAGCAAGCTCCAAGAGCTTGGAATTACAGACTTGTGAAATATCTAAATGAACTTGGATACCAAAGTTCAAAGGCAGACACAAGTCTACTCATAAAGAAAACAGAAGAAGGTATGATCTACATTTGTATTTATGTAGACGACTTAATAATCACAGGAACATCAGATGAAGGGATTACAGAAGTAAAGAAACTACTCGAAAGAGATTTCAAGATCAGTGACCTAGGAAAGTTGTCATACTTTCTAGGAATGGAAATCACATACACAGATCATGGTGTATATGTGTCACAAGAAAGGTATCTCCTAAACTTACTAAAGAAGTTTAATATGGAGAATTGCAGAGAAGCTTCAACACCGCTTGAAGTAAATCATAAACTCAGCAGATACAGTGGAGTAGAGTTTAAAGATATGAAGAAATATCAGTCATTAGTAGGAAGTTTAATTTATGCTACGCTAACAAGACCGGATCTTAGTTATGCAGTGGGAGTTCTCTCACAGTTTATGCATTGTCCGACAGATCAACATTGGGTTGCAGGACAGAGAGTTCTTAGATATGTTAAAAGAACTATAAAGGAAGGATTATACTATCCTTTTACGTCGGATATAAAGCTCAGAGCATACAGTGACTCAGATTGGGCTAGAAGTCAAGATGACAGAAGATCAACGCACGGGTATATGATATACCTAGGAGATAAGCTGGTAAGCTGGTGTTCGAAGAAGCAACACATAGTGGCTTTATCGTCAACAAAAGCAGAGTATAAAGGACTTGTAGAAGCAGCTAAAGAAATAATATGGATGCAGACCTTGTTCAAAATCATGGGTATTGATCAAGGTATACCTATCATACATGGAGACAATATGAGCTCTCTATATCTTGCAACAAACCCAGTATTTCATGCAAGAACAAAACACATAGAGATTCAATATCATTTCCTGAGGGAAAAGGTAATGGAGAAGGAGTTAGAAATTGTATACACTCCGACAAAGGATCAGATTGCAGATATGTTAACACAGAGTTTGGATGGAACGAAGACAAGCAGATTCAAAGAGATGGCAGGTATAAAAGAAAGAAAGATATATGAAAGACCAGAAGAAGTCAAATTAGTGATTGAGGGGGAGCTGTTGAAGAAACACTCACGAATTTGACGTACAGACAAGAAAAAAGAAAAAGAAAAGAGAAGCAGAATCAGAGAAAATCAAAAGCCTTAGTGGAGGGACAAATCCACGACCGTTATGTCCAGTACAGAATCTCCCAGGATCAGAGTCCGTTACGCCAAATCAAAAAGAGAACGTGCAAAGGAACAATAGAAGGGAAGTACAAACAAGAACGTGCTCAAGAAGAGCGTGCAGTATAAATAAGAGCACATATAGAAGAAGAATAGAGAGGAGAATAGAGATATAGAGAATGAGAGACTGAGAACTTTAGTTATGAAGACGCCATAGATCGCGTATGTAGAAGAAGACGCCAGAGATCGCGTATGTATAGATGAATAATAGAACCCTGAGATATCGGGTATTCATCTGAGAGAGATGGTAATAAGAAACTACTCAGTATAGGAGAGTTTCTGTAGCTTGAGCAAGAAGAGGCCAAGCTCACTTGTACACATCTTCTCTAATAGAAAACACATGTTCATGTGGATGTTTGTGTGTACTGTTTGTATGCGAAAGAAAGAAAGTATGTTTTAAAGTTAGTTAATAGTTAACATTTTTCTCAGTAAACGCATTTTCGGTCAGTTGCAGTTCTTACCGTAAACGTGTTTTCCGGTAAAAGAACGAAGTAGATCTCGCAGAGTAATGCGAAGTTTTTGTATGAGAGATAGCTCATTCTGTAGCTAGACATCTCTACTTTTAGCTAATCAAGCTTTCCGGTGGAAAAGATATCAACACATAGTACAAAGACTAACCGGAAAAAGGTCGTCTGAACTAATGGAGTTTCTTCTTAAACTTCAGAAAGAGTTCAGTAAGTTAAGGAAGCTTTTGCGTCACTTCCTTACTTCATGTATGTTTACTTGAAGTAATTATAATCATAATTGAAGTTCATTCCGGTACAGTTCCAGTACGATTACGGTGTCAGTCCAGTGACAGTCCGGTGAAGTTTCGGTGAAATTTTTTTGGTGAATCTAGAGCGCAGTCTTATATGTCGAGCGCTAGAATTTGCTAAGCTATTGATTGATTACAAAGGTGTTCTGAATCACTCTAGTTTAGCTCTTCTTAGGCGTGGCGATTTCCGTAGGCTTACTAAGGTTCAGCCTTCGTCGCGTCGGCAAGAAGTGGTATCAGAGTAAAGGAAGTTTACCACACATCCGCAACATTTTTCACCTTGCCAACCCACCAATATTTGAAAAAAATTTGAATCTATTTTCTCCTTATTTCTTCTTCTTATCTAATTTTGTTCTTGATCTTGAGAATACCCCTCTATAGGTGATTTTTGTCTCTATTAAAATTAAGTCTCAAGATGAATGAACCCTCAATACTATTTCTCCCTTCTTTCTTTTCCATAGTTCTTTGATCTCTTTTTTCATTTTACATAGGATCACCTAAGTATTGAAAATGATGATACATCTACTCTTAATTGAGGAGGACTCTACACTAAAGGCCTTGTGCCAAGACAAAACAATTTCTTGATGTACCAAGGGGAACAAAAATAGTGAGCGGCCTACATGGAACCAAGGATCCTTCTTTCCCTAGCAAGGGCTGAAATTTGACACAACAATATCCATGCTTTGTGAAAGGGGGGAGCCCGAGGTGGTTGATGAAATTTATCCTATCAAGTCTAGCTTTGCAAGCTTGGCAACAATCTATGACCGAGAAACCACGAGCCTTTGAATCCAACAAGATCTTGGTAAGCTTAAGACGATCCCACCTCTCTTTTCCATGTTCATGGTTATTCTTGGTTAACTACTTTCAGTTCATAATAAACTTTTGTAACTTTTTCTCATCTCATGAGTCATGGATCTTATGAAGTCTTAGTTTTCTATATGAACTAATCTTCACATATTAGAAAAATGAAACATATTATTTATTGTTTTCTCTTATCTCATGTGCATTCTAAGCTCTTGAGGGAATAAATATGATAACCCTTGCAAGTTTATTGGATAATGTGAATTTTTTTATTAGAAAAGAAAATGTGAAAGGGGACGTAGAAGTGATATCCAGGACCTCTCTCAAGAAGAGGGGTAGAGGTGGTTCCTAGGATGCATTCTAGTCAAGGGGGGTTCTCTGTAGAGAAGTATACCCTATAGCATGCCTGTGCACAAAGACACTTAACAAATGAAAATGAAAAAATTGAGAAAATCACAAGGTCTTAATGACTTGGAATGGTTTTAATAGAATCACAAAGAATTAAAGAGTATACCAACGTATGACAACACACAGAACCCAAGTGATCTCGCACTAGCTCCTTGTTGCTACTTGCCTATCCCTAAAGTTACCTGCTTAGTCCTTTTACTAACAGGGCTCCCTTTCCACTGACAACACCAAAAATTAGCAATCAAACAGTGTGATCGACTTCAAGGGTGCAATGACAATCGCACTTCGTATATTATGCAACTTCATATAACAATAACTCAAGAACAAATGATTATTAATTCAAAAAAATAGCTCATAAGAATTACAAAATTAGGCTGATATGCCTTTAGAGAAAACATGGAGAATTCAAAAGCAACTACACAATTGCGTGAAGCATCATGATGTATTGTGTGACTAAACCAACACTAGCCGAAGACTCCAAAATACACAGATAGGCTATTTGCCACATAAGTACATAGCCAGACATAACATTACAATACAAACTTTCAACAATCCCTCAATGAGAGTGTATCCCACAGTTAGAGATCCTCCAAATGAGAGCCCAAATACTACTTATATAGAATCCAGAGGACCAAAATGCGTGGTCTTACTGATTCATATGATTTTTTGAAGAGAGTCAAGCTTTACTTCTTCCATGAATAGTGTGCTTCAAAATGACGTGATTGGTGGCCTTACACAAGGTGAATACTTGCAGAGAGGAGTTACTCCTACTGGGTCACTAACCTAGTTTTAGTCCTTCTTCTGAGTGTTCTTGATATCCACATGGCTTTACACTGGCTTGAATTGCAATTCTTTGTCACGAGGAAGGAGATAAGGAAGAGAGCTCACACACACACTCTCACAATCCAAGAGAAGCACACACTCAGATTGAGGCAAGGAAGAGAATGATCTTCTTCTTCTTCTATTACATAAAAAGGAATGTACAAGAATGACATAAAGCAAGAATACAACAAGTGCAATATATAAAGAACAGTACATAAGGAAAAACCTAATGTCCACAAATGAGGAAGCTGGTAAGAAACATATGTGCCATCACTCTCGGTAGATAAATCTAATAAAGCTCAATGAAGTGTCCCTGACATATACCGGCGTGACCACTATACATGTAAGAGAAATGGAAAAGTGATATGCGTCATCATGGATAATCACATGTTGAGCTTGATATCTCAACACTCCCCCTCAAGCTCAACGTCATATCCTATAATCCAAGCATCTCCCAAAACTTCTTCAACTTCTTGGCTCCAAGTGCTTTGGTGAAAATATCAGCAACCTGCTCATCTGTTCTCACATAAACAAGATCAATATCACCTACTTATACCTTCTCTCTCTGATGAAGTGATAATGTACCTCGATATGCTTTGTTCTAGCATGAAAAATAGGGTTCTATGCTAACTGTATGCTACTAAGATTATCACAATAGATAGTGATAGGCTTTTGCACTTCCACACCTAAATCTGCAAGTAACATCTCTAGCCATGATGCCTCACATGCTACCATTGCAGCACCTCTATACTCCACCTCTGTACTCGACAAAGCAACAGTGGGTTGCTTCTTGCTACTCCATGTAATAGCTGCACCTCCAAGTGAGAATAGAAAGCCACTAGTAGATCTTCTATTTGGACACTACCAGCCCAATCTGCATCGGTGTATCCATGAACCTGCAAATCTACACCAGCTTCATAAAACAATGCTGTTGAGAGCAGTATGGGCACCCAAGGACCGACTAGACAAGGAAGCCAGCGGAGAGAGTCAGAACAAGGTGAATGAGTAAGTAGACAAAGCAGTCGACGCAAATCTGGCAGATAGGCCCTTCAATTTTTTCCAAATCAACATCTTTTAACAGTGATTCTTATCACTAACAATCATTGTAAATACCATTTCATATTTTTGTAGCTCCATTTTGTGCAAGCCAAGGAGTCCTTGAGCTTGAGGAGCCTTAGAAGTACCTACATATCAATTTTCATATTTTTTAGACGCCGTTTAAGCCCTCAAATTGGCCCTGGAACCTAATTTTTAACTAGGCCGGACACTAGGTCTGGACAGGGCCAAAACCTAGTCAAAAACTATAAAAAGAGCTAGAGAGCTCATTTTTGAGGTTAGATTGTAATTGAAACGAACTTGTAAGAGCTTTTTGAAAGTAATCTAAGAACTCCATTGCTTCTCACTCTTTGTCTTACCGTGTGTGCGCGTGTGTGTGTATGTGTGTGCATGTTTGTGTGCTTCTCACTCACGCACTTGTGCCTCCACTTGCTCGAGGTCTTCATACCATCCTCACGTCTTCCCGGATTGACATTAAAGGAGGTGCTACTCATCACTGAGCTACACCAAATTTTGGCGCCGTTGCCGGGGATCGAGCTTTGAGGACGAGCGTGTGATGGTAAGACGTAGATTGGAGACGTTGGCGTTGTAGGTAATTTCTCTACTTTTCCTATTTTTCTCTTTCTTACTTTACCACCATCATCACCATCATCATCATCACCATCTTCCACCTCCACTTCCATCATCGCGAAAATTTCAGTTTTTTGATTATATCACCTTCTCCACCTCATTTCCCTCATTTCACTTGTGAGAGAGAGCGAGAGAGCGAACTGTTGTGTGCTATTTTCTGCATGTTCTTGGAGTGTCTTGCAGGTTTCAGCATCATCATTCCCTCCAGCACGTCGCGCAGGTACGGAAATGTGCAGAACTATCTCGCAATCGCCGACTCCTGTCGATCGCGATTGATAGAAATTTTCACCTTTTGGTAAATCTGAGTGCACCACAGTGGACTAGAGACCCTGCACATCACCTTTCCATCAAAAGTTTTGAAAATCTTGCAAAATTTCAGTCCATCGCGATTGACAGCTCTGTCCATCGCGATTGACAGCTCTGTCCATCGCGATTGATTGAGTGTCCATCGCGACCGATAGCCTGTCCATCGCGATTGATTGAGTGTCCATCGCGATTGACTGAACCCTCTGTCCATCGCGATCGACTGAATTCCCTGTCCATCGCGACCGATAGCCTGTCCATCGCGATTGATTGAGTGTCCATCGCGATTGACTGAACCCTCTGTCCATCGCGATCGACTGAATCCCCTGTCCATCGCGACCGATAGCCTGTCCATCGCGATTGATTGAGTGTCCATCGCGATTGACTGAACCCTCTGTCCATCGCGACCGATAGAACCCCTGTCCATCGCGATTGATTGAGTGTCCATCGCGATTGATTGAGTGTCCATCGCGATTGACAACCAATTTTAGCCAAATTTTTTAGGGTTTGTTAATTGAAGAGTTGGGCTAATTTTGGGCATAAACATTTTACTCTAGAGCACATTAGGAGGCCTTAGGAAAACAACTTGGGGAAAACCTGTTGCACAGTGATCCTGTTTGAACCCTGTCTTAACCCTAGAACCCTGAACGGTCACAACTTTTTCATACGAAATCCATTTTTTGAGCTCTAGGGCTTGTTGGAAAGCTCGTGGCACATACTACACGCCCTCAACTGTTTTTTATAAAGATAATGCGTTGATTTTCAAATTGGGTATTTTGAAGTTGACCATACCCAGGGGGATCAAAGTCAGGGGTCTTTAGAATTGTTTTCTTAAAAATCACTATGCAAGTTAGTGTTTGTGCTACAGGACTGAAAATCATCGGTTCTGTCTTTGGAATTTAAATCTTAAGGTTAACTTTGGAACTCTTACAGATCTATTGAGAGCTTCGAAAGGTGTTCTAAGCAAGTGTAAGTGCAAGCTTGGGAACACACTTCCTGGGCACTCAAGGGCAACCAAGCAAGAAACAAAAGGTTGGAAACTTTTAACCCCCTCTGTCAATTCATAGTTTAGGCTAAGAACGACTAGAGGTAGGAGTAAGTCAGGGCGACGATAGGCAGTTATCAAGTTGAAGACTACCTAAAAACTCAAGTTCAAGCTAAAAATCTAATCTCTGTACTATCGATAACATAAAGGAAAAGAACCGAACGTGGAACGATCAACCTAAAGGCACGAAGAACATTCAAGTATTCCTGACGACGTAATATCAGACAAGACCTTAAACACGAGAAATAACTAAAAAGAACCAAGCGACTAATATAACGTAACCAGCAACGAGGTTGTACTCTGGGCAAAGAATTGGGCTACTTAAATAGGCATATGAACCTTAGATCAGGGCGACATCTAGTAAGGGAGAGACAAAGCCTTAGATCTTCAGAGGCTAGTGTTAACCACACTGCTAGGTCTTGGGCCCAGCAGTTGAGTCTCCACTCATACTACCCAAGTTCTGAGACTAGTGAATCCGAGATGTCTCAAGGTATGGAGAGACCTACAGGCAGTTCAGGAGTGCCATACTTGCGCAGGGTAGAAGGCCCCTACAAAACGCAGTTGGAATACCTTAGGACCAACCGATTAGGTGCCAGCATCTATGAGGACGGCCTAGGAAGATCTGTAGTACAGATTAAGAATCCTGATCAATCCATTGGACTAGAGCACCCAGCTGTCAAGTTCAAAAACGGAGCATACTTGGACAAAGAAGGAACCATATATGTAGTCACCAGTCACCCAGATAGGACGGACGAATTTGGAAATGTGATCCCTGAAGCAGACTTAGGTGACCTGGAGCAAGGAAACATGGGGGCAGAACCTAGAACCCCTCGAGGTAAATCGGTTCTGACTAGGATTATCACACCGGAGTGGATTCCCCAGGATAATAAGAGCATAGATTTGCTCATCAATCGAGAGACGGACGAAGCCTTTTGGAGGTACAAACCTGATCGGCCAATTGATATAGGAACAATCATGATCTATGAGTTTAAGGATCCTGATAGCCCAGGTAGAGTGACCTACTTAGATCACGCTTCGGAGAGGATCTTTGTGGTGACAGAACATGATAGGCATGCTTACACTTGGAAGGGTGAATTCGTGTTTCCCCAACCAAGATCGAATGTATCCTATGGTCACCCTGGAGCTGGAACATCCCAAGCTCATGGAATGCAAAGAGACAGAAGTAGAGATAGACCAGAAGTAAGCTTTGCCAACCCAGTGGGCAGAGAAAGAACGAGGACGGAAACGAATAGAGTAGAACCTGAGATACTTAGAGCTCACAGGAACCAAAGAAATGTGGATGAGTTCCCTCTACCACGACCTAGAGAGCACACAAGGACTTTGAGACCGACTCAGCTAGTTAAGTCCATGAAGAACTACTTCGATGGCACTGGAGATCCATACGATCATGTGGCTGAGTTTAGGCAAGTCCTGAGAGCTGAACAAATGGAGGATCTATTCACGCAGTACAATGCCTTTGGTCTGACCCTTAGGAACACTGCCCTGACATGGTTTCAGCCACTGAATGAGAGGCAGTTCAGGAGCATAGACCAACTCCTAGAGGCTTTCATTATTGAATTCTCTAAGAGTGGCATAAGGCATAATACCTCCTCGCTGATTCACAGCTTCAAGCAAACCCCGCAAGAGACCGTGAGACTTGCAGGAAGAAGGTTTAGGCAATACTTAGAAAGATGCCCTGTTTCGGAGCTACCGACACCAGCTAAGCAAGTGGCTTTATTCCTGGATGGATTGCTAAGTACCAAATTGAGATCTTATGTGTACTTGAAGGACCCTAGGACCATAGAAGATTGTGTACGCATGTGCATTGATATTGAGGATAACCTAGGGGAGGAGTTAGAGCTTTCCAAGATATATAAAGATTCGGATAGTGCCTCTAACCTCTCATCCACGCAATCCACATCAATTGAGGAACTTGCAGAGAAAGTAGCTCAGAAATTAGGTGTAACTAGCAAACAAATCCCAAGGTTTGCTCCTGTGAAAAGGTGCTATACTTGTGGTGGTGACCATATGGCAAACGTGTGTCCCATTATGGCTCAACCCCAGATCAATCCAAATAGCCAATATTGCACCATAGAATGGAGGTACACCAATCACACCGCACAAGTTTTCCCCTACAATAAGCAAACAGTTAGGCAAACTTACCCTCAACCCTATCCACCGCAGGGAAGATACCAGAACCAGTACCCTCCACAGCCATATGGCAGGCCACAACAACCTTATCAGCAACCATACCAAAACCAACAAAGACCTCAGCCGGTGTTAGCACAACAACCCCCAGCTCCGGCTAACGTGATTCCAGTAAAGTATGCTGTTGCAGAAGAAAACCTGAATAGAGCTATAGTCCCTGTAACACCACTGCTTTCTGAAAGTGATCCCAGTGACCATAGCTTTGATCCTACACATGTTGATAGTCCCCAGGCTTACTACATGCAATCTCCTGAACATGGTGAGTCCTACTATAGTGAAGAACCGAGTGAACCTAGTTGGGAGTCAGATTACACGAATGTCATGTATACAAACCCCAACCCTAGACCCCAACCTAGGCAGGTACGACCACCATTTCCTAGAGGACCATGCTACAGATGTCAGGGAGATCACTTCATTCGTGATTGCCCCATGCCTGCACCTACACAACCCCAATCAGTGACAATCCAGGGCTATTGCCAAGAGTGTGGAAAGGAGCATCTCTTACGAGATTGCCCTAAGAATCCTAATAATATGCCAAAAATCACTCCCATTAATGTGATTGGGTTGGTTGTAGATTCCTCAGGAAGTGTCACTTCCACTGCACCAGTACAGGTAGTCACTAGAGCTCAGGCATTGCAGCAAAACCAAGGGGCAAGCCAGGAAAAGGGCCCAGAGGCTAGTGAAACTGAGAGCATAACCAAGAAAAGGACTAGAGCTTGGAAAGATAGTCGGGAAAGAATGAAAAGGCAATGGGCAAAGAAGATGAGTGAACTCGAGGAAAGCGTAAGAGAAACAAGAGCCAGAATAACCGAACTCACAACTCAAACTCCCTCTCACACTACTCCACCACCACCATTCCCATCTCCATCCGACCCACCACCTTCCGACCCGCCTCATACGACTCCACCACCCCCCAAAGTAGGATCAGTCCTAGCAGATCCCACTCCCGAGGACCTAAACATGATGCTTAAAGCATATCAGGCCAGAATCCAAGAAGGGCCAACCATAACCGATCATGAAAAATGCTACCCTAGAGCCGAGCTAGAGCTTGAACGAACTAAAATTTGTGCTAAGATGGTGGAATTGGCTCAAGCCATGTTCGAAGCTAGCCGCCTCTTTAACATCTCTAGCTCAGCTAAGACGCAGTTACATTTTGATGGACTGCTAGAAAGAATAGAGAGGCTAATTGCACAATCAGAAAAGGAACCTGCCCCTCAAAGAAAGGAAAGGGCAAGAGAACGGATAAGCCAGCCTCTTCAGGAAGCCCATGTGCCTCCTCAAGAAGCTTATCTTTCCCCCCAAAAGGCACATGAGCCTCCCTCGAAAGCTTACGTACCTCCACAGGTTGCCTTCATTCCTCCTCAGGGAGCGTATGAGCCTGTTCGGAAAAGTAATAGAATAAGTAATCCTCCCCAGGAAGCTTGTGCTCCAGCCATCTATGAGAACGAGGAGAGAGCCAACGATAGAATAAGCCCTCCTTCCCAGGTTGCTTATGTGCCTAATTCTACGGAGCCAGACACTTCTTCTTCTATGAATCGGTTTGCACCAGACTTCCTACGAGAGATTCAAGAAGACAAATGGGATAACGAAAGTGAAGTCGCCCCTCCCTTTGAACTTGTGGATGATGCACACGAACAATTCCCACAAGACATCCCATCTATTTACGGGGAGCATGAGAGTACTCAGTCTCACGAGAGATTGGACTTTGAGTCTAATTCCATACAAGAGCTACCCCACTTCACAGGCCCATGGGAAGCAAGGTCCACGTGTATGAGAGCACCCACAGTCATGGTAAGGAACGACGACTCAGTCATACCTAGGAACACGGAGGTAGTAAAGAACACCAAGGTGCAGCGCGATCTCACTTTGGAAGAACTGCCTAAGGATAGATCAAGAGCGTGGAAATATGTAGCCAGTCAAGTAACTGAAGTTGCAGAACCACGTTCCCGGGTAGGATCCCAGAAGACAGTGCCAGAAATACCATTGGACAAGATAGGAGAAATGTGTGAAGGGGAAGAAGGAAACACCTACCTGCCCATCACCTATCAAGGACATACCACCAAGGCCATTTTAGACTCAGGTGCAAGAGTTGCTATTGCTACCACCTCCCTATGGAAGCGTTGGGGCAAGCCAGCACTCAGACCCACGAGGATGAAATTGCAAATGGCCGATGGTCATATAGAGAGGCCCTTGGGATTGCTAGAAGGCATAACTCTCACCACTTGTGGTGTTGAGTTTGAGCATAGCTTTGCTATATGTGATTTTAGCAAGAATCATGCCTATGAGATGATTTTGGGAAGACCCTTCATGCGACAATTGCAAGTGGTCCAGGATTGGGGAACCAATTCTTTGTACCTGCAACACTTAGGTGTTACAACCAAAGTAAATCTCAAAGATTACTCTCATAGAGATGTACCTCCTATCCAGTGGAATCCCATCCATAGAGCCAAAGATGATACGGAATCTGTGCATTCCATAGGGTCAGGATCCTCATGGATGCATGAAGACACCCACTTATGGATGTGCAAAGTAGCAGTAGAGGAAGAGAAGAGAGAAAAGGCCAGAGAAATAGGTGCAAACGAAACTCATATACCCATTCAAGACCCAGCCTATGCACCTGTAGTCTTTCCTGACGAGGAATTTGAACCCCATGGTTGGGCAGAAATCTTAGCAGCAATGGACGTAGCCATCAATGAGGAACAATGGACACCTCACTGTGATGAGGATGGCTATGACATTTCAGTCTTCTCCATAGAGCCAATCATGGGAGAGGCAGTTCTAGAAGAATGCGAACCTAGCCCTGATGCATTTGAGGATGCAAGTGACTCCGATCTCGAGTCAATCATCATGGACCCACCTTTTGCATCAGATGAGGAATACTTCTATGAGGTAGAATTTCAACCCCAGAGGCATGGAGAGCTTACAAGTGATGTAAGGCTAGCCACACATATGACCACGAAGGAAGAAGGAAAGAAAAGAAAGAAGAAATCTGTCACACCAGAGGAAGAAGAATCTTTGTTTGAGGTCCCTGCAAACTTTAAAAAGTATGAGATAGACGATAGGAGAGTCATGATAAGAATGCCTAAACGAGAGGCACAAGCAGGAGAGGCCTATGATAACAAAGAAACCACAAAGAAAATAGTAGTGGCCCTAGAAGAAGGAGAGGAGAGATGCACGTACATAGGCCATGACCTAACAGAGGAAGAAGAGCATGCGTTGATAGCCTTGCTAAGAGAATACAGAGATGTATTCGCTTGGAGCTACAAGGATATGAAAGGTGTTGACCCGGACATATGCTCACACACCATTCCCATGACCTCAGATGCTAAACCTTCTAAGCAAAAGCCCTATACATATAACGATAATTACGCTGCCAAGATCAAAGAGGAGATAGATAGACTGGTTGAAGCTGGATTTATCTATGAAATCGAGCACACTGAATGGGTATCCCCCATCGTAGTGGTGTCCAAGAAGAATGGCAAGCTGCGTGTGTGCATTAACTTGAAGAAGGTCAATGCAGCCACAATTCGAGATAACTATCCACTTCCCATCACAGAACATCTCTTAAAAAAAGTGGCAGGCAAGGAAGTGTACAGCTTCCTTGATGGATTTTCGGGTTACAATCAAGTAGCCATAGCTCCAGAGGATCAGCATAAGACAGCCTTTGCCACAGAATGGGGCATTTTTGCTTTTAGAGTAATGCCATTTGGGCTTACCAACGCACCAGCTACCTTCCAGAGACTAATGTGCCATGTATTTAAAGAGTTCCTGAGGAAGAATTTAGAAGTCTATGTTGATGATCTTTGTGCTCATTCGAACATTAGACAAACCCATATCCCTGAGCTCAGACAAATCTTTGACAAATGTAGAGAATATCAAGTCTTCCTGAACCCAGAAAAGTGTGTTTTCATGGTCAGGCAAGGCAAGATTCTAGGACACATAGTGTCAAAGAATGGCATATCTACTGACGAAGAGAAAGTGAGAGCTATAGCAGAGTTACCTAGGCCAAAGAATGTCAAGGAAGTACAAGCTTTCATGGGGCATTGTGGTTATTACCGACGATTTATACACATGTATGCTGTCATTGCAAAGCCCATGTACGGACTTCTGACTAACTTTGAGTGGACGGATGAATGTGAGAATTCCTTCCAGGAGCTTAAACGAAGATTATGTTCAGCACCAATCTTGACCACACCAGATTGGAATAAACCATTCCATGTTCATGTGGATGCATCCAATTATGCCATTGGGTGTGTGCTTGCTCAACCTACTAGTGAAGGTAATATGGATCTTCCAATTGCCTACGCTAGTAGACAGTTGAATGCAGCTGAACGAAATTACACCACTACGGAAAGAGAAGGCTTAGGCATGGTATATGCAGTTAAGAAATTTAGACACTATTTGCTTGCAAATAAGTTTAAATTTTTTACAGATCATCAAGCATTGCTATACCTCGTAAACAAGCCGTGCAATACAAGAAGATTAGTGAGATGGTTTCTCTTGTTAATGGAATATGATTTTGAGGTTGTGGTAAGAAAAGGGAGGACTCATTTGAGAGCTGATCATCTTTCTAGGCTCACATCTGGAGAAGCCCCACAAGGAGTATCAGATGACCTTCCTGACGCTTACTTGTTTAATTTGGAAGTGGTGCCGCAGTGGGCTAAGCCATTGGTACCAGTATTGACATATGGGCCTAACCATCCAGTGGTAAACACACGGAATAGAGAGGTTGTAAAAGCCCAAAAGTACCATATCATGGCAGGAAGCATGTACAAGCACACAGATCAAGGGATCTTAGCTTGTTGTGTGGAAGAGGACGAGTACAATAAATGGCTGCAATTAGCACATGTAGGTGCATTAGAGCAACACTATTCAAAGCAACGAACTTTACAGACCCTAAAGAGACTCGGAGTACATTGGCCAACTATGGAAGCTGATGTCCAAAAGTTGTGCAAGGAATGCCCAATCTGCTGCACTAAACCACCTGTGGAACACGCCACTCTTTATCAAGTATCCATTGTGCCAGATTGGAGTGAACCTCTAGTATCCTTCCTGAGGACAAACACATTCCCTCCAGACATGACTCTGGCTAGGAAAAGGAGTTTAGAACAAGAAGCACAGGATTACTCACTTATTGGTGATAATCTATACAAACGTGGTAAAGATGGTTACCTGAGGCTATGTATCCATGAAAGTGAATATCTTAAGATCTTAGAAACTGCTCACCAAGGTGTAGCAGGAGGACACTTTGGACCGGATCGGGTGATCAAGGCAATACTATTTGCGGGCTTCTGGTGGCCTACCCTTCACATGGACGCACATACCTATGTGAAGCGATGTGATGTCTGTCAGAGAACTCAGTATCATATACGAAAAGATGAGATGCCACTGAAACCTATGATGGGTGGACGTGCATTCTCTAAGTGGGGAATAGACTTCGTAGGTCCTATTAATCCCCCAGCTAAGGGTTCCCATGCGGAATATATCATTGTTGGAACAGACTATCTAACTAAGTGGGTAGAGGTAAAAGCTACGACAAAGAATGACGCTCAGACAACTGCTAAATTCTTGTTTGAGAATGTATTCACAAGATATGGGCTACCTATAGAACTTGTAAGTGATAGAGGCACTCACTTCTTGAACGAAGTGATTGAAAATCTACTCCAAGAATTCTTGGTAATACACAAGAAGTCGGCCCCTTATCACCCTCAAGCTAATGGACAAGCTGAGAGCACTAATAAGATCTTATGCAATGTACTGACAAAATTAGTGAACACTAAACGATCTGATTGGGACAAACAGTTACACCATGCTGTTTGGGCATACCGGGTTGCCTACAAAACGGTACTCCAAGCCACCCCCTTTCAGATGGTATTTGGCCAAAACGCTGTGCTACCCTTGGACTTCTTGATTCCTACATTGAGAGTAGCATAAGAGCACGAATGGACAGGTCATGAGCTCTCCTCTAGGATCTTTGACCTTGAACGATTAGGGGAAACAAGACTGAGAGCCGCTGCAGGAATATATGCAGCTAAGAAGAGGCAGAAGGCATACTTTGATGCCCATGTGAAGGATAAGGGCTTGAAAGCAGGAGATCTAGTTTTAGTCTATACACTGAAACAACACGCAAGGAAGCTAGAAAAGAGAGGCTACGGACCTATGATCATCAATAGGATCTCCACGAGTGGAGCAGTACAACTGGCCACATTAGAGGGTGATGTTCTCCCTAACTATATTAGCGGATGCAGAGTCAAGTTGTATCAAGAACCCCTCACGGAGGAAATGCTCAGTCGACTCAACACTGCTAAGAAACGCAAGGAGGAAGAAAAGCGAATTCGAGAGGAAGCTCAAGCAGAAGCTTTAGAACGCATCAGAAGGATGAAATTACAAAGGCAAGGTAGAGATCAGCCTAGAACAAATGACTATGTAGATCAAGGATATCATATGGCAATGTGTGAAGTCGCAGGAACAAGCTCACATAGGATAACTGATCGACGTCCTTTCATAACCTTAGATATAGGACAAGGAAAGAGTGCAAGGACCGTAAGAGCCTTGATTGACTCAGGTGCAGCCACTAGTGCTGTTAAAGTGTCTTACTGTCAAGAGTTGCAGTTAACTGTCAATCCTGTGGAAGCATATCTCATAGGATTGGGAGGCGTAGAAACCCCTTGCATGGGCGAGGTGGAACTTCCCCTCTACATTCATGATGAGGCAATGACAGTTAAAGTACTAGTGTGTCAAGATGGGGACCTCACGGAACCCCTTGTCTTGGGTCAAGACTGGATCTATGACCAAGCAGTCAACTTGAACCTAAGAAGTGGACTTCTTCAGGTATGGGTCAATCATAGTCGAATTACAGTAGAGTTAGATAATGGAGCACTCAAGGAACTAGGAAAGGCACAGACTCCTGGTCCTTCCAGGAGTACACATGAAGATGACCATGCTGTTCTTGTCCAAAACTATGTGTTGCAGAGGAATGATGGTTGCAAAAAAGGAGTCAGGGATGCAACGGAACTCCCTTCTTTTCCAAAGGCCAGAGGGAGGTGGCAACCAAAGGTGGATCAAAGGAAGAAGAAGCAGAATACTACCTATGTTGGAAATCAAAAGTACCCGCGCAGCAAAATGTCTCAGCAAGTGAAACAAGTGTGGGTGCGGAAAGGCGAACACCCGGTTGCACTTAAGCCAACCACACGGACATCTGCTAACATGAAGTCTATTTGGGTGCCCAAGAAGTCGATGAAGGCCAGCCCACAATCAAGACAAATTTGGGTGCCTAAGGCTTGTTTGCGGGCTCAAATAGCTACACCAAGAACACACCCTACACAGCATGATCCATTCACTCGCACAGCCTACATCCACTCATTTTCAACACCAAGGCCCATGAGCACGAACAGAATCACTTGTAAATGGGTCCCTAAAAGGCCTCACTTCCAAGCTGACACACCTATAAAGCTCTCGAGAGCCTCTACGGAACCAAGAGCAAAACCCATCCACTGCATTTGGCAGACCAAGACTTGTAACAAACCCCCGGACCCCAATTGTAAATCCATGACCACCTACTAACCGCTTCACTCTCACTTCACATCATTCCGCTTAGCTCGTAGGCCTACTCAATTCCTAACTACACACACTAGCACCGAGCACCTATTAACCTCTAACCACTCCCGAACTTTAAGTTAATGTTGTAACAGGGGACACCGTGTCATTTTTGTGTCCATTGCAATGTTAACATTTATTCAAATATTCTCACAGAACCAGCTGCAAAGTTTTCAACATGGCTGAGGCCGCAGGAACTAGCTCTCACACAGAAACAAGCCCGCAAGTGGTGGACTTAGACAGTTTACCCGTTTTGCCTGAGACAAATGAAAGACCAGAAGAATTGCTGGCCGTCAAAATCATACCTATTGCGGACCCTCCACGTGGCCACACCATGCCCGTAGGGAATACTTCCCACTAGTTTACCGAGGTGGCAGGACCCTTGGGTGAAGGAACGTACCTATGGGAATCAGAGTTGGACTTCAATGGGAAGCAAGGCAGATACCATTTCTTTACAAAATGCAGAAGGTCTACGTCCGATATGGGAAAAGGCAGGATTGAGTGCCTATTTCAGTGCACGACTCCCAAAACTTGACTTCATGCGATGCTACTATCTCATCAACACCTTGACTCCAAACCAGAACCCAAAAGGTGCAAGCTCATTTGTGATTCCATCTCTGACAAAGGGGAATGAGCTCAAGAGGTTCAGGCTATCAAACAACTTGGTGAGAGAGGCTCTAGATATGCGCAGAATGCATATTCCTACAGAGAAGGAAACCCTAGTACCAGATTACATGAAGAATCGAAGTCTCACCAAGCTCAAGGACATGGTGTCCATGACGCCTAATATTGCAATACACCTTCGCATGTGCATGCAACACTTTGCTTTCCCGGCACAAGATAGATTCACCATGCCGCCCAAAAAGATTTGGTTTAGCTTGTATCTGGCAGAGACACAGAGCCTCACCATCAACTTACCCCACTGGATAATTGATCAGATACACCTAGCTCACAAACGATGGCCGCGGAAACAGGTTTTATATGGTTGCTGTGCTCTGACGAGAATCATTTATAGGTGTTTGGCTTATGACATTCCGATCCAACGGGCCCTAATGTGGAATCGGGTTGAGCAGTTTAGAGGCAGGACATCCACTGGACCCCCTTCTAAGAAGATGAGAGGCACTGTCCAAGTCCCATGTGCTCAACCACGTGGAGCCACACTAACACCAGACGTCACCCCCCCACCCCGAAGAGTCCGACCATTCACACTCCGACTTCCAAGACGCAGCATCGATGGTTCCACCTTGATATTCCCTCCCATCCCAACCGATCTTGAATTTCCTAGTGGTGCACCTTTGGAAGAACTCACTAATGAAGATTTCAAACAATTATTACAAGATGTAGAGCTGGAGGCAGAAGAGGCACAACAAGCGGAAAACGTGCAAACGCAGGCCACAACCTCCCAAGCACCTGTCACACCTGTTGAAGTGGATGCAGAGGATGACGGAGATGAAGAACAGGAGGACGATGAGGAGGATTATGATCAAGAGCATCAAGAGGAGCAACAAGAAGTGCCAGAACTTGTAGGTGCACCAGCATATACAGCTCAACTACGAAGGTTATACGCCACAATCAAAGCCGTACAAGAAAGGCATCAACTCTCTCTGGTATCAGGTCAAGCTTTGATGCAAGAAATGCTATCAGATGAAGGGGTGGACCAACATTTCATTGACACCCTCAAATTAGTGTCAGACTCTTTAGGAGTTCCGGAGGCTGTCCACACCGCAGTCCGCCAGTCCGTAAGGTACGACGAACGCAGAGTGGACACGTTACCACGAGCAGGTAAAACTATCAGAATACCCGTCATAAAACAAGAAGTACCCATTGAGACAACAGCCACCCCCACAACCACCACTGACCTCTCTGCCGAAACCTTCGTTCAGACATCTCCCATCTCACCCCAGCAGCCTCCATCACCTCCTTCTCCACCCCCACCACCACCTCCCACCTTGGAAGAAACGACAGTCATCACCTCTACCTTCACTTATAACCCATCCTCATTCAAATCATTCTCATTTCGAGAACCCACCTCACAAGACACCCTCTTCTCCTTCGTCACCAATCCCTTGTACACTTCGTCCCGTCTATCCTCTGAACCCATGACTGGCCATCCCATAATTCCAAGTGTAGTTGGAAACCCAGCACCCACAGAAGGCACCCTGTGTTTCCCGACCTATCCCCCAATACGGGTACCTCCATTCCATGACCCTCACTTCCCATCTGGTCCCTACACCTCTTTCAACCTGACCGCGCCACCCCAATACCCATCCTTTGTGGAGCAGTTCATCCGCTCTCCAATGTTTCCGAGGCACATTTCTCCGATGTTCGCAACGACATCAATTTACACGAACACCACACTCACTTCACCTACCATACCCACCTACATGGTAGCCCCTGTACACACCACCTTGTCTGACCCAATGGACATTTCACCAACCACAACACCTCTCCCCACGATTCCACCATCTTCCCCTCCCTTGCCCCCCACCTCACCACTCACATCATTGGCACACACAACATTCACTACCCCCCTACCCAATCCCACCTCCCCTGCACTTCAAACTTTTCCCCTTGCATCTCATAATGTAAATAGCACGTTCAACACCTTACTTCAGTGTGCACATCAACTACAACAAGAGTACCATCAATTGGAAGAACGCACTACGGCCCTCCAGGCAGAATCTCAACGTCTGCAAGCTAGGGTCAACACTCTTGAAGCTGACTACCAAACGCTCCTAACTGAGCATACCACCTTACAGCAGGCACACTCCGAATTGGAATCAAAGACATCAACAGTAGATGACCAAGCAGTCAAGGAACTAGAAACAGTGCTTCAAGCGCAAATGATCTCTAACGCTACACTCAGACGCAACATTGGGCTATTAAGGAAGCATATGGCCGCAGCACTAGAAGAGAACAAACAACTTCAACAACAAAACCAAGACAACTTTGAAGCGGCTATGGAAGGAACCGTAGGAGCAGCCATTAGCCCTGCCAGATATAGAGCAGTCCCATCGGAAGACATTCGCATCTTACTTGAGGAGCATGCAAATTTCTTGGAGTCATATGAAAAGCTAGAGACTGAATGTGCAGATCTAAAGAAACAGATAGCCAGTGTCCCCACAGCTCAACAGGAGCCGGCAATCTTGCAACACTCTACAGAAGAAGTAGAGACCCTCCGGAAACAGGTGGCAGAACTCCAAGCACGCCTCCTACCATATGAAAGGCCACCCTCGCCCATTGAAGAACCAGAACCTGAAACAGTAGTGGAAATCCCAGTCGATGACAGCTATGAAGAGCCATACGAGCCTATGCCGACGCCTGGTGGTCGAACTACAGAAGAAGGACAAGACACGTTAGAAATTCAAGTTCCAGATTGGGTCAAAAGGATCGAGAAAGTGGGTAAGACACATGATGATCGTGTGGCCGTGCAAATGCAATCTCTCACAAATCTGGAAGAAACTGTCCTTCGGTCTTCCTACTTTCAAAACTTATCCCATCAACGGTTAATCACAACATCAGAGTTGCAATACATGCCTTATTTTGTCTTACTACATGATTACAATGCAGAAGTCAAAAGACATACAGGGAAGGAGCCCACATTCGCCACTCAATTTGAGATAGGGGATTTACCGACAGATGCACGTGCTGGCTCGATCTTCCAACCTAATTGGCGTGCACGTCTACTAACTGATTACCCAGAGATGATGAGCACCTGGGCAACCATGCCACTATATATCAAGTATAATCCATGCTATTGCCCAGTGGTACGTCGCAGATCATGGCAAGCATTTGCAATCAAGGTACGCAACGATAAAGAATGCTCGGCTTGGGTTAACTATCCATATTTTGCTCCGCCTCGGGGGACCCCAACCGTAGCTTACATGATATCAACAATTCGGCACTGGTCTACACGTCTACATAATGTACCCGACATAGCAGCAAAAATGTGTATGAAGATATTCGAGCTCATGACCATTGTCTTCAAAACCTTTCGGAATGTACAAGCTCCATACATCTCGGCCCCTGGATTCTCTCAAGGTAACAAGGATTTAGTCTACGACATGAGCCAGACTCCCTCGGTCACTATAATCTTTGCCTGGCATGCACGCATAAAGTACTTGCCTGCATGCTTCAAGCAGACATTTGAGGAAATGTTCTCTACGGGATTCTGGGAATACCATTCCGAAATTTTCATTCCCAGACCTACACATTTGCTACATCTATTCGCAGTAGAACAAGCGATCCATGCAGATCAGTTACGTCTGCCACATCCGGACATTTCAGGACCAATCGATTGGGATCGTATGATGACAGATTTGGCCAGAGGACTACGCATACAAGAACATCAGCTTGCCACTCAGGTTGTGGAATATTACATCCAACACTCCCAGCCACAAGGGTCTGTCAGGGACGACAGACGCGAGAGAGGGGGGGGTGTTGAGAGCAGTATGGGCACCCAAGGATCGACTAGACAAGGAAGCCAGCGGAGAGAGTCAGAACAAGGTGAAGGAGTAAATAGACAAAGCAGTCGACGCAAATCTGGTAGATAGGCCCTTCAATTTTTTCCAAATCAACATCTTTTAACAGTGATTCTTATCACTAACAATCATTGTAAATACCATTTCATATTTTTGTAGCTCCATTTTGTGCAAGCCAAGGAGTCCTTGAGCTTGAGGAGCCTTAGAAGTACCTACATATCAATTTTCATATTTTTTAGACGCCGTTTAAGCCCTCAAATCGGCCCTGGAACCTAATTTTTAACTAGGCCGGACACTAGGTCTGGACAGGGCCAAAACCTAGTCAAAAACTATAAAAAGAGCTAGAGAGCTCATTTTTGAGGTTAGATTGTAATTGAAACGAACTTGTAAGAGCTTTTTGAAAGTAATCTAAGAACTCCATTGCTTCTCACTCTTTGTCTTACCGTGTGTGCGCGTGTGTGTGTATGTGTGTGCATGTTTGTGTGCTTCTCACTCACGCACTTGTGCCTCCACTTGCTCGAGGTCTTCATACCATCCTCACGTCTTCCCGGATTGACATTAAAGGAGGTGCTACTCATCACTGAGCTACAAATGCATAATCCAAACTAGCACTCACATAACATAGAGTGCACCTGAGAGCATCCAAATGTGGCTTCCTCAGAACCTGCATAAACTGACTTTCAAGTCCAACAATGTAGCTAAGATTAGGCCTCATAATTGTGAGATATATCAAGCTTCCCACAATTTTCCTGTACATAGTAGCATTTTCCAATGCTTCACCTGACGTAGTATCTAACTTCAAATTCTGATCTAATGGCATAGAAATTGGCTTACAGTCAGCCATACCATACTTTTGCAGCATATTCAAGGCATATTCCTTTGTGACATCCATATACCTGTTTCTGTATGAATAAACTTAATGCCCAAGAAATAGCGCAACACACCCTTTCATGTCAAATTCTTGCATAAGAAGTTGCTTTACCTCTTTAATGCTTTCTTCATTATCACCACCTACAATCAGGTCATCAACACAAATAACCACAATCGTGATGCCATCATCAACCTTCCTTGCATATAGTGAATGATCTGCATCACACATAGAAAACCCAATGCTGGTTAAGTAATCAGCAATCCTTGCATTCCATGAATGAGGAGCTTGCTTTAGCCCATAGAAAGCCTCTTGCAACCTACAAACATATTCTAGATGCTTTGAACCTTCATATCCTTGTGGCTAGTCCATATATACTTCTTCCTATAACTCACCATGTAGGAAAGCATTCTTCACATCCATCTGATGCAAAGTCCATCCTTTTGCTGTAGCTAATGCAACACGTGTTCTGACAGTAGACATTTTAGCTACAAGGCTGAATGTTTCCTCATAATCAATGCCATATGTCTATGCATATCCTTTAGCTACCAATCGTGCTTTATTTCTCCTAAAAGTAAAGCTTTGGAGCTTTGTAAATGCTCACATCTTTGAAGAAGCCTAGAAAAATCCCCACGCACACGTATTTTCCTTTCTTTTGAGATTTGGAATATATGAAAAGATCTTCTTGAGATATGACAATTAGGCATGTGCTCCTTTTTGACTAGTCAAAAGGAGCACATGGGGGAATTGTGCTGAGCCTATAAATAGAGGCTCATTTCTTATAAAGGGGGGTTCCTTGGCCATGGCCTGGGCCTCCATGCTAATGGAAAGAAGGTTCATTTGGCTTCCACATTTCTCCTTGTGTGCTAGGCGTTGATCCATGTGTGTGGGTTTGGCACTTGGGGTTGTCTTGTGTGTGAGCATTGCCCTCCCTTGCTCCTTTTGACATTGGCCATGGTGCCATTGTTTGTGGACGTGGGTGTGTGTGTGTTGCTTACACTTCTTGCAACTCCTCTTGGAAGAGCCTCTCACTTCCATGTGAGGCAGTTAGGGTCTGTTGCTCCCCTTTTCTCAACATTTTGGCACCGTTGCCGAGGACGTCGGCCTTTAGCCGTTGGGTTTTTTCAAGCTTGCCGTGTCTACACTTTGTGGATGCACCTCACACTTGGATTGAGTTGTGGATCCGTGTGGCCTTCGGTTGGCCTAGGGTAACTCTCTTCTTTTAATTTTTGAGTAGTTTAGATCTTTATTTTTGTTTGTGGCACAAAAACACCCCCTAACCCCCTTCTTTCTCTCACACACATACACACTTCTACATACACCCATTCTCTAGCATCAACCCCATCTCTGTCATTTCTTAAAGTTGATGTTCTTCTTGAAAATAGGGATGGGTATCCCCCTTTTCTCCCTCCCTCTCTTCAAGTGAAAAATAAAACTCAAGGATTTCTGGTAGTTAAGGAAATAACATCTTTTCTCTCGTGGATCCGTTTGACTGAACTCCCACACGTAGAAGCACATTACCTCTATAGGTTACGATTTCCGACGTGGAACTCTATAGGAGCATAGCCTTAAATTACTGGTCTGGGGGGTGGCTTCCTCTCGGCCCATGTTTCTAAAACTGATAAATTTCAGTCTATTCGAGGATTTGACATGGGTCATGGCATATGGTGGGAACTCGGGGGAGTAACTCCCCTCTGATTTTCTTGTATTTCGGTTCAAGTCACCACCGTGTTTGGGGGGTTGGTGGAGATTTTAATTATCTCCACTCTCTCTCTCCTTGCTTCAAGAACCATCGTCGCTTCCATCTTCTTCCTCAGGTCGCGTTGGGGTTGGATTATCAAGTCTCTATGTTCCCATTGTGGGGATGAGACCTCGTGTCTTTCCTTGTGCTTCGGGTGTAGAAGGAAGCTAGGGCTTGGCTTCCACCCTCACCTACTTCTCTGTGGAATCTCCGCTGTGCGCATTCAAGTTCTTCTGAGCTTCGGGTGCTGAAGGAAGCTGTGGCTTGGCTTCTCCCCACGCCGACTCCTCTGTGGGATCGAAGACGTGCGCATTCAAGTTTTTGCGTTGAAAAAATTAAGCTTGCTTAATGTCTGTTGATGTTCTCCTAGGTGTCCAAAGGGTTATCTCATGTATGGTATGCTTGAATCTCTGTGTTCTTCACCCGAAAATCTTCCAGCACTACGCCTGGCACACGGTTGGGGTTTGAACTCCAGCTTGCTCTTACTGTTTCTGCACCATCCTCGCTGGAATAACATGACTGGTTCCTTTCCATAGTCGAGTTGTGCATAACCTCTCTATGCTCCTTATTTGATTTGCCTCCGTGGATTCCCCACAAAAGATCCTTGTTAGCTAAACAGTTCCTCCTCAACAGGCTTCTTTACTGATTGGATTTGGGAAAATGTTTTGGCCTTTTTATCGTCTGTTATGAGGGAGGGATTCTGGAGGTATTCTTTCACGGTACTTCATAGCAGTAGAATTGATACTGGTTTGGTGTTGGTCTCTGTGCTTGTTTGGGTCCTTCTCTATACTACTTGATACTTCAGGTTGTGCCCCATCTCCCATTGTGCACCTGTGTCAGCCCTTTGTGCTGATGCATCAATCGATCTATTTTGCCTCAGTGTTTTATCAAATCACTTCGCTGTTGAGCTTGCTTATTTGTGTTGGTGGTTTTCTTGGTCACTGGGGACATCTCTTTCAATCATCAGGTTTTTTTTCGATCGCGGGGGAAGCCTTACATCACACATACTGGGGAAACATGATACTCCTTCATTCCTCATTGACGAATGGAATCTGGACGCCTGGAGGTGGGGCGACGTATCAATGCGCCTGCAGAAGGTCCAACCACAACACATGTCAGGGAAATGGTGGCACTTTGTATTTGGAGTCTCACATCCTTCCTATTCTGAGGTGCTGTGTTATCACACTAGACTCCCTCAACACCGATTGTGCAACTCTGGTTTCTTGTTCCTCTGAACTTGTTGGTAAGATTTTCGCGAGCATTCTCATCTCCCCTCTCTCTCTCTCTCTCCGGATGGGGTTCATGCTAGCGCAACCTTGCTGTTTTGTTTCCATCAACACGAAGTGCTCGTGGTCTGCCTATAGCATTACCTTTCGGGATACTTGAAAGATCTGCTCGAGCTCTGTATACAATGATAAGAAGGCTTAATAAAGCTTTTCGACTGATGAAAATGGTTTTGATTGATTGATTGTGGCCAAACCTTCCGAGTCTGATATTTAGGGGTACTGTACCTAAAGGGATGCATTATCTATCTGTGAAACTATGGCCCTCAGAACTGTTTTGAAACTGTTGTTGGTTTAGCTATTTTGATAAAACTTGCGTGCAATGGTGTGATTATCTTTTGTTGATTGAGGTTCTTCTGGATATGTTAGTTGTTCTTGGTTTATACTTTGTTTTTACCCATAGCCAATGAATGCTGATGGACCTAAAATGCACTCCTGTGCTAGCTGACTTTGACAAGATTCAAGTTTTCTTTCCCCACCCAAGGCACTTGACAAATAATATAGTCAATGAGAAGTTATGTGACTTTCCCATGAAGGAACGATTTGGATTACATGATATTCTCTCTGCATTAGCGTGCTGAATATTTTTTTTGCTGAGTTCAACTGTGGTAACTTTATAACTTGACAAAATTGTGGACTTGCAAAGCCCTTGGTTGTCTGTCTTAAGTTGCAGGTCTAACCTTCATCCAATACATGGAACATGGTGTATGCCCTTCTTGCAAATTGACTTCTCAAACTACACAGACTGATACCTCGATAGGAATCGGAAGGATTACTGAGGGAATCATTTTTGCTTCCAACCATTGATTGACTCTTGTCTTCGGTCTCACCTTCTGAACACTACTACGACTGCAGGTCTGATGGTCATGAATCTTGGGCACACTTGGATCGGTGGTTTTGTTTTGTGATTATCCCTCACGGGGAATGCTCTCCAAACCAACTACATCTAGTTGGCTAAAGCATGTATTGTATGTTCTCCATTTGGAATCAATAGACCAATGTGACTTCTTGCATCTGACCATGTGCTCTAAGTGACTGTGATACTTTTTGCCACATTCTGTGTGTCCACGTTTGCAGGTGTTAAGTTGCCATATCTGTGTGGTCTTTCGTAGCCTTTCCTCTCCCCTACCCACGAAGTGTGCAGGTGTTTACGATTGAAGTATTAAATGAGCTTTCTAACACTAGGTTGACACCTTTGCATCATTGCAGCTTATTTTCCAGGACCAATACAGGAATCATCTCTCTCATGCCTTTCTGTGTGCAATAGGTCCTTTTGCCTTGTCTAGATGTCTTTGCCTTGTCTAGATGTTGTGTGCAGTTTCCGTTTTTGTTATCCAGAGCAAGGGATTTGTTGTTTCTCTTATTTAGACCATCAAAAGTGATTAAACTGCTTGAAGTTTATATCCTTTGGGTAATAGAAGGCGTTTTGGAGGCTATCGGTTGGCACATCACACATGCATTGGAAGAAGGCCAAAATCTCTACTAAGATGCCAAGACTGGAGTCAGCCACTGTTTAATCTTCAAAAGCATTGACTTGAAAGTGCTGGTTTGGTTTAATAAATGCATATGATGGTTTAAGTTTGTTACATACTCATGCTGGTTTAATTTTTTGAGTAACAACCCGCTGATCAAGTGTAGGAATTACGATTCACAGATTCCCCAGGTAACCTTATGGGGAAAATACTTGCCATAATAGTACAACAAAAATCAAGTTCAGATTTGTTTTCAACCATAGACCTCTGGAGAACTCTCGGGGATGATATTTTTTTGAGGTATGGTATGATTTCCTAATACAAGGATGGTGTCCACATCTCTGCCTAGACTTAACGTTATTTTCGTATTATGGATTAAGACATATTATGTATTGTTCAAGTCAAAGGCCAGAGTGCAACATGTGAATGGACTGTCCCACTAATGAGAATTGTATCCAAACCTCTCTTACTTCCAAAGGAGCTAATAATAACACAACAAGAAGGGCTACACATGATGCATTGGATCCTTTAGGAAATAATATTCTAATCTCGTTTATGGCAAGCTTGCAGGAAACCGCTCACCCCGGTGTTCCCTGTTGAGGCATCTACGACTTGGTTTACAGGCTGGATAATGGTTGCTTTTCGTTGGTTGGGGCTAACCATTGACCTTTATAGGCTAGCCACTACATCACTTTGAATAATGCGGGAGGGTTGTCTTCCTAAAAGAATGAATATAAGCTTTGAATAGCATGACTAAACACTTCATAACACATGAACTCTGATGAGGACTCTGTTCTGTAATTCATAGAGATCTGAGTAATTGTTTTTTGCCAGGGAAGTCATTCACTGGTTTTATAATGCTCACATGGTTCTCATTTAAGGCTTGTTTCACTTTCTTTACTTTCGTGATTGGAAGCTTAGCAAAACGAACCTTCCGCTTATCACTACTTGGAGCTTGTTTTTAGGTGTTGGGGGTTTAACATATTGATCACTTACACAATGTTCCTCTAAGATTTTGCTACTGAACCTCTGTATGAGTTTGTCTAAAAGTGATTGATTTTGACGTAACAGGTGGAGTACCCACATTTCATTAACCATATGTGATTAATCCAGCCCCACAGTCATGAAAATATGCATGAACTTTTCCCTTCCGTTATATATGTGATTAGCTCCAACAACATGACCACTTGTTAGGAAAGTCCCACACAATCTCAAGGTTTCTAATGCAAGGAATAAGGAAATTTTCAAAAAGATGTCTCTTTAATAGAGCTAGTCTTGTAGAGGTCAATGCTCCTTGAAGTGGAAACTAAAAGTTGGACTAAATGTTCTATTCAAACCTCTTTTTCCAGAAACAGTCTACTGGTTTTGTATGTTTCATTTCAGGTTCTTGGGTGAGGCTCTATCATTCCTACTTGGGACTATATGGTGGGATGCATGCTGGGATGACTGCCCCCCAAGGGGATTGTGTCGCCTAGCTGTAAAGATTGAAGATTTGCAGATTGAAGGATGAACTGAGGGCTTGCAGTATTGCAGATTTGAAAGATTGAAGACTGATGTGTTGCAGGTTCGAAGATCAATGAAGAGTATGGAGACCTGAAGACTGCAAATTGCAGAATGGAAGATTTGCAGACCTAGAGCTTCTCAGAATTGAAGACTCAAGCTTGAACCAGTGCAGTTGTGTATGATCCTTTCCTCTTAGCTTTGTCGAGGACGACAAAGTCTAGGGGGGGGAGAGTGTTGGGTTCTAGGGTATGCACATACCCACAATTGTGCATAGGAACCCACCTAGACCAAAATAATATCTCTTTTTATATCTACTTAGGATTTCACATAAAAACCCTCCCTTAGCCACTTTTTAATATTTCTCCTAAAAGTAAAGCTTTGGAGCTTTGTAAATGCTCACATTTTTGAAGAATCCTAGAAAAATCCCCACGCGCACACATTTTCCTTTCTTTTGAGATTTGGAATATATGAAAAGATCTTCTTGAGATATGACAGTTAGGCATGTGCTCCTTTTTGACTAGTCAAAAGGAGCACATGGGGGAATTGTGCTGAGCCTATAAATAGAGGCTCATTTCTTGTAAAGGGGGGTTCCTTGGCCATGGCCTGGGCCTCCATGCTAATGGAAAGAAGGTTCATTTGGCTTCCACATTTCTCCTTGTGTGCTAGGCGTTGATCCATGTGTGTGGGTTTGGCACTTGGGGTTGTCTTGTGTGTGAGCATTGCCCTCCCTTGCTCCTTTTGACGTTGGCCATGGTACCTGTTTGTGGACGTGGGTGTGTGTGCGTTGCTTACACTTCTTGCAACTCCTCTTGGAAGAGCCTCTCACTTCCATGTGAGGCGGTTAGGGTCTGTTGCTCCCCTTTTCTCAACACTCATCAAGACTCTTTTCGGAACCACTTGAATCTCCATCAACATCTTCAAAACCTGCACATGTTTTATGACCAACAAAAAGTTTTTCTTTACCTTTCTTGGATGTATTTGATGAATTTGCTTGACTGAAATTTCCATGCAATCTTCCACTCCATGGATTTAAGTTGGGACTATTGCTTGGTGATGCATCCGGTCCACTCAAAACTTGAGATTCTATACTTGATTTTTCAGCATTTTCTTTGTCATTTGGTTCAAGATTCAGTCCTTCTTTGGCATCTGCATAGAAGCTTGACATTTCATCAAATACCACATCTCTGCTCACCTTCACCTGTCGTGTGAGTGGGTTATAACATTTATATCCCTTTTGCTCAAGGAAGTATCCAATGAAGACACACCTTTCTGCCTTTGGATCAAGCTTCATCCTCAATTCATCTAGAACATGTACATATGCAATACAACCAAAAACTTTTAGATGTGATAAGCGGCTTTTTACCTGTAATCAAAGTTCTGTTCATGATGTATACAACAATATGAACAACTTTTGCCCAATAAAAATGAGGCATATTCTTCTCAGCCATCAAGGCTCTTGCTATTTCTACAATATGTCTATTTTTTCATTCACCAACACCATTCTTTTGTGGTGTGTACCTGTATGAAAATTGACGTCGAATTCCATGACTTTTTAGAAAATTGCTGAACTCATTTGACATGTATTCACCTCCTCCATTAGATCTTAATGTCTGAATATACTTCCCTATCTACTTTTCCACCATAGCTTTAAAAATATGAAAGTGAGTGAATACCTCGCTCTTGTCTTTCATGAAATAGAGCCACACTTTATGTGTATGGTCATCAATGAAAGTAACATAAAACCTGCAACTGCCCATAGATGTGGTCTTTGTAGGACCCCAAACATTTGTATGTACTATTTCTAGCACATTCTCACTAACATGCTTGTCATGCGGAAATGATGATCTTGACTGTTTACCGAATTGACATGCTGCACATACCTTTTGCATCTCAACAACCTTGAAATTTGGTAGTCCATGGACAATCTCCTTTGACTGCATCAATTTCAGCCTTTGCAAGTTTGCATGTCCAATCTGTTTGTGCCACATCTCTATATCAACAATAACTCCTACACCGTTTGCAAACATGGTTGCATTCATTTCAGGAATTTTCACATTTAAGGTGAACATCCTACCCACTTTGTTTCCTTTGGCAATCAATCTTCCATCCCATTTGTATTCTTCTACATATAACCCATCAACATTGAACTTGACTTGTAATCCTTGGTCAACCATTTGTCCGAAAGAAACTAGATTCTTTGTTATGTTTGGAACATGCAACACATCAGCAAGATGTTTTACCTTCTCATCCTCCATAGAAAATGCTATCTTTCCTATATGCTCGATATGTGTGATGTGTTATCACCTATTTCAACATATCCAGGGACTGACAATTTTTTCAAACTACTAAACCATTCTGCATGACTGGTCATGCGATTTGAAGCACCTGAATCAACATACCAGACATTATCATTTGATTTTGAAACACCAGCAGACATCGTATTCATCATGTGATGTTGAACCATGAAATCATCTACACTTGTGGATGCATAGTTGTTTTGCTGCCTTTTGTTATTTTGATTTTTCAACTTGCAATCACGTTCAAAGTGTCCAGGTTTACCACAGTTCTACATGAACAGCTTCTTAGAATCATCTACACTTGTGGATGCATAGCTGTTTTCCTGCCTTCTGTTATTTTGATTCTTCAACCTGGAATCACATTCAAAGTGTCCAGGTTTACCACAATTCCAACATCCTTTACTATCATTACCTGAATCATTTCTTTGGAAATTTCTGCGACCTCTTTGGCTCCCCTTGCCTCGAAACTATGCTCTTCCTCCTGCATGATTTTGTTGTTGACCTTGGTCTTGGTTATTTTTTCCTATTCCACTTTCGAAACCTCTACCTCTGCCTCTTCCTCTGCTAGAGTAGAATACCTGCTTAGAATTGGGCTTTCCTTGGGAGTTTGAATCCTCACCAAGATTCTTTTCTTCAATAATCAACATAGATACTAGATCAATAAAATTTGGAATATTTTCCCTAGTCTATATAGAAGTTCTGAACTGCTTATATGCAATTCCTAAACCACGAAGGCATACTTCCACCTTATCCTCATCATCTACATTCACTCCAATAGATGCAAGTGACTCACATATGCTTTTGATTTTCAGGGTATAGTCACTTACCGACGTGCTCTTTTTCTCCAAGGTATGCAGCTTGTTCTTGAGTTGCGATTTCTGTGCCTTTGTACTGGTCTCATACAATGTGACCAAACTGTTCCAAGCCTCTTTCGGAGTCTTGGCATCCTATATGTGCCCAATCATGCTATCTTGTATGCTAACAAATAGTCAATACATTACCTTCCCTTCTCCTTGATTCCATTCCTCATATGCTCTTAGCTATTATGCAGTCTGATTCCTCTCTAGTAACTGCAAAGCATTCTTGTTCTCTCCTTCGATATACTTCTAGTAGCCTTTTCCCATCAGGAAATTCGTCATTCTGAATCTCCAAGCATGGAAGTTGTTCTTGTCCAGCTTATCGCTCATAAGCTGACTCATTCCATCTGTGTTTGCCATTTTTGCAGCAATTCACAACACTGCAAAACACTACATGCAACACTTCTGCTTGAACAATATCGCACTATGACGTGACATTTTCGATCTCAGAAAAGCACATTTTTCGTGTATCAACAGTACACGGAATCGCTTGAAATTCTACTTGAAATTCTGGATTTGGAATATATGATGTTGCCGAACACAATGCAAGTTATAGTTTCTGAAACTGACTTGGTTTTTCTATGGGCCCCACCTTGTGGGCTCAAAACAGAGTTTGAGATGGCTCCGAAACTTCGATCTCACAAAAGCGAGTGACTCTAAAGGGATAACTCATGAAAATATTTTGAGTTCTTCTACCTTCATGCCAATTTTCGTAGCAAACGAAGGTCGTTTGTGAATCACGTTTTCTCCATGCCTTGTTGTATACTCTTCACCGTCGCCTTCTCCACAAGATCTCTACAACTATGCTGGCTCTGATACCATGTCATGAGGAAAGAGATAAGGAAGAGAGCTCTCACACACACACACACACTCTCACAAGAGAAGCACACTCAAATTGAAGCAAAGAAGAGAATGATCTTCTTCTTCTTCTATTACATAAAAAGGAATGTACAAGAATGACCTAAAACAAGAATAAAACAAGTGCAATATATAAAGCCCAGTACATAAGGAAAAACCTAATGTCCGCGAATGAGTGAGCTACCAAGAAACATATGTGCCATCAGTCTCAGTAGATAAATCTAATAAAGCTCAATGAAGTGTCCCTGACATATACCAGCGTGACCACTATACATGTCAGAGAAATGAAAAAGTGATACGTGTCATCCTGGATCATCACATGTTGAGCTTGATATCTCAACATTCTTGACACATTTACCTCTTTCTACCAATCTTGGAAAAGTTTGCTTTATCCCATGTCACATTGCATGCCTAGATTTGTGTGGTCACCTTGTTTCCTTATTTGGAAAAATGAAAAATGGTAGTAGAGTTGTCAAGATTTTGTAGCAATGCTAGAAATGGGGGTTCAACTTGTTTTGGAGATCATGCCAAATTTAGTTGCCTTGCTTATGAGGTCTTTTGGAGGGCCACCTGTTTTGATGGTGCACAAGGGCTTGGTTTTGTCGTGCCAAAAAGTAGGAGTCGCCACATTTGCTTTGTCTGATGGTTGAAATTGCCTTGATTTGGAGTAATACCAAATAATAGTAAATTCGCCTAGTTACAAGTGAGGGTGCCATGGTCGCCTTGAAGAGAAGAACCAAAAGAAGGTTGCCTTGATCAAGGCAAAGTCACCTTGGAATATGAAATAAAGCAAGAGAATGATGGTGGGGTCACCCAAATTGGGTCACCCCAATTCATATCAAAGATGATGGGCTTGAGGGCGAGTAGGCACCCAATAATAAGGCTTGCAAAAGGAATTCACCTCATTTTATTACACCTAAGTGGGTGGTGGGGTCACCCATATTGCATCGCCCCCTATTTCTCATAAAAAATAGGCATCATATCACATTTTTTCATATATCATGCCAATGGAGGGTGCTAAGTCTCCAATCTTGGACTTCCTACCAGTTGGATGAGCATGTGCCTTATTGTTGGGCTTGCTACAAGATATAGGTTGAGTTTTGAGCTTCATATCTAGGCACCTTATTTTGCAATTGAGCCATCTTGCACATGGAGCACAAAATTAATCGCTTAGACACCTTGAATGTGGACATTGGAGGTGGTACATTCACCCGAAGTGTGGATTTCTTGCAAGGAGGAGTTTTTAAGGCGAATGGGCACCTTGGCCTCAAGAAGCTAGGCGAGTCCATATCGGGCACCAATGCCAACTAGGTGAGTGCCATGGAAAAATAAGGCAAGGGTAATGAGGGACAAAACTCCAAACAAGGTGAGTGTTATGTTTGGCAATAGGGAATTATCCGATCAAATCTTTGCACCATCCTAGTCCAAGCTTCCTCACTATTTGTTGCAAATGAAGATTCAAGATTCCTTATTATGATAGAATTGAACTATAGTACATAATGAAGTGAACCGATGGTATAAAATGAACAAATTATTCACTTGCTTCAAGTGAGGTTAGTCTTTACCCTGGAAATGTTAATTCGAGGCATCCTTTCTTCTTCCAAGTCTTCCAATTGTTGCATGGCACCTTGGCTTTAAAGTGTTTGGCGTAGGTCCTTTCCTTTTCTTGTTGCTGCAATAATCTTCACATGGCCTCCTTCCCACATTCTCGTAGAGCTATAATGCCCTTATGTTTGGCTTGATATGATGACATAGCTCTAAGTATAGACGCTTCTACCTTTGACTTTGGCTTCCTTGCAACGTTGGTACATATATTGTGAAGGTGATGCTTTTCCCATATATGACATTCTATAGAGTGCAAATTCTTCTTGGATTTATTCCATGTCCTAGCTTTCTTGTAGGCCCAAATTTTCCTTACCCTAGAGGTATATTGAGGTAATACCATAGTCATTTTGCTTCTTGGATTGATGATCTACATGTTTTGATCACCTTTGAGGTTCTTGTTATGCATGGATGTCTCTTCTTTACAATCTTCATACAAATCTTGAATAGTAGGAGTAGGGGAAATACTTATCTTGTGCTCCATAATCTGCCCCTTGGTCGAGCATGATGAATTATTTTTTGGAAGTAGGGCATCTTGATGTACTATTGGGTCATAATACGTGGCCCAAGGTGCCAACCCATATTCTGCATGTTTTGGACCAGAATCCATAAAATTTTCCAATTTGGCTTGATTACCTAGTGTTTCTTGGCCCAACAATCTAGCGGTGCCCTTTGATGAAATTTGGTCACTTTGATAAAGTTGCCCAAATGCAAGCAGCTGCATCCTAGGAGGTGTCTGCAGAAAAGTTACCTCTCCAACTTGCTTTAGAGAAGGAGTCAAGACCACTTGAGAAATTGACCGAAACTTGAGCATTTTGCACAAAATAAAAATTTCTTGCCTGTTTGTCGAGTATCATGTAGGTGCCCCCTTTTTGGTGGTCCAACCAAAGTTATATGCCCTTTTTTTGGTGAGTCCTCCAAAATTAGGTGCCCAATTTCATGATGCTCATCCACAAATAGTTTCCCAATTTTATGGGTCTCTCCCAAAAATAGGCGCCCAATTTTTCCATTTGGCTACCTGGGAGAGGTTGCCCAGTTAAGCCACCTAGACGGAGGCACCCAAACTAGGGCACAGGTTGGCCAATTTGATCATATGTACTTATTTTCCTATAATCATCTAGTTTACCTTGTTCTCCTTCACTCCCATGTGTAGAGATTGCTGAAAACATATATCTTTGTAAGATATATGTTTTTACCTCAGGCGTGTGCTTCTATTGCTGAAAATTCACTCCTGTGTGTAGAGATTGGACATGGTCAATTTCGATCCAATTCTTCATTTATTTCATAGATTTCCATAGTGAAGCGCTTGTCCATCATCCAATTAAGTAGATTGTCTTCTTCAAGTGGCAAGGAAGGCATTACCTCAATATCCATCGTATATCAAGTTGCTTTAGCATTACCAGAACCTTGTTCCAGATGTAGCTGCATATGGTTGTTGGTCTTTGTGGAGATCCATAGCATGTTTCTTCCCCAATCTTGTAATGTCTTGGCTTGCCTCAACCATGGTCTTCCTAGGAGTAGAGGAAAAGAGGTTTCTTGGAGTAATGAAATGAAAACATAATCCAACAAAAATTGGAAGCCTTGTACTAACATAAGTATCTTTTTGACAACTCCTAATGGTGTAACTGGTGTTGGTATGCCAATGTCATGATGAATGATGCTTCTTTTGTCAAGTCATGATTCAATTTCTTCATGGTGAATGCGGGCATTAAGTTGATACAGATCCACCATCCACTATGACTCCTGTCAAAATTTCACTCTTTATAGAAACAATCAACCTTGAACTATGGTAGTCGAGCAGTGGATATGGGGAAAAGGCCACCATGTACCCATCTACATGGTGGTGGGCTCAAGTGGGCAAAGTGTATAACTTTAAGTAAGTCACTTCTTACCTTTGCATCCATCCTAATGAGTTGGTTAGGCTGATCTTGTGATGGATTTCCTTTATAATTTCTTTAATATCAACATCCTATGCATGCTCCTGAGGGTGAGCCAGTTGGTCCTTCAATGAGTTACTCACCCTCTCATAAGCTTCTTCAATGGCCTCATGCTACCTCAATTCTACCCTCTGCCCATCTTCTTTCTCCTTAGGTCTCTATTGTTCCTCTAGATGAGCTATTGCTGCTTGTCTAGATCTAGTCATCATAGCTGCTATAGAGGATGAAATTGTTGGAAACAATGTCAAAATAGCACAAAAACCCTAATTTCCAACAACCCTAATTATTGGTACTTGGCTAATTTTTTATCACAAAAGGTCAAAAAAATTATTAGCTCATCAGATACTTGAGGAGAGCTTTCATTTGATGTCATCAGACATCTAGAAATATAAGAAAACCCTAACTTTAATTTCTATAAAAATGTTTATTTGCATATACCTCATCATTAGGCCATGAGCATTAAGAAAATATAATTTTTATAATTTCCCCACTTCCATATTATGAGATCATATCCATTTTTTCCTTGAAAAGGTGATCACTTTTTAAATTAATGAAATCGCTTTTTGGAGCTTTTCATCAGATTTTTTGCTAGGCCAACTACAAACCTATATAAGAAGGTGTTAGGGATCACTTTTGGTATCTTCCAAGATCAGATTCTAGCATACTCAAGAGATGTTGAGTGCTACACCACTTGGAGGAGGTGTTCCCAACTTTTGATACAGATTTGGAGAAGATTTTGGTAGCCAATCATCAACTTTTGCTGAGTTTTGTAAGTAGCAAGTCCGATTTTAGTTCTTCTTCTATTGTTGTTGTTTTTCCAAGGCGTTTTCATTCGACTTCAACCAAGGGGGAGATTATCTTGCTATTTAGGTTAATTTTTTTATTTAGGTTTTTCAAAACCTAATTTCAGAGTTACTTTTTGATGTAAAAGAGTTGTAATGTACTTCTACCCACTTCACTTTCACATACACACACTCTTCATACCTCTTAGGAACTTTATGCACAATTTCTTGTATCTAGAACCCTAAACTCGGCCTAGATTCAGATTTCTATTAGAATACATTTAGTTTTGTATCATTGCACATTGTAATTTGACATTCATATTAGATAGTGTAAGTAAACATTCAACTTGCTTTGACACTTAGAAAAGTTTTGTATTCTCTCTCTATTCCTCATTCATCTAATTTTGAGTCTTAAGGTATATATGCTAAGGTTCATGTGTTGGAAGATCTTGTAAACCTATGAATATTATTATTAGGGCCCACCTCACTTCCAACATTTGCTATCAGAGCATAGTTGACATACACTCTTAACAAGATGAGTGATTATAGACTTGAGAATGAACATAAGCTTGAAGGAATGTCTAGATATCAAATGTAGAGTTTTATGATGAGGAATTTGTTAGTATTTAAAGACTTGTGGAATATTGTCAATGGCAAGTACCCAAGACCAAGATAAACATTAGCGGATGTTGCTTCATCTTCCAAAAGACCTGTTGCCCCAAGCTAAAGAGAAAGTTTCATTTCCTGCATTCATATCTAATCTGCCATCAGTACATCTTGAAGTTCCAACTTATGAAGTTGGAGAAAGTTCCAAAATTCTGGAAGAAAGAGATGCTGAAGAACAAGAAGACATTGCACTAGTTTTCAAGAATACTCTAGGGTGGCTATATCAAAGTTAGGACAATGCTACAAAGACATTCACAAGTAGAACAAGAAGTCAGAAAAGGAACGAGCAAGGAGATTAGGTAAATTACACAGAACATTTTGAGACTCATAACATTTTAGCACTAACTTTAGTTGAGAATGAAACATCTAATGTTAAAGATGCACTACAAACTCCTGTTTGGAAGAAAGCTATGTAAGAAGAGATTGATTCTATTCATAAGAAGCAAACATGGAAGCTTTGTGAGTCACCAAAAGATAAAAAATCAATTAGTGTTAAGTGGATCTTCAAAATCAAAAGAAAAGCAAATGGTACTATTGACAGGGATAAAGCAAGCTTAGTTGTCAAAGGTTATGCACAAAAGAAAGGAATGGATTATGATGAAACTTTTGCCTACTTCTATAATGACAGTAGTCAGAACAATACTTTCTCCTGTTGTATTTTTTAGTTGGAATGTATACCAAATAGATATCAGAACAACCTTTCTTAATGGTGATCTTCATGAAGATGTCTAGATTCAATAACCAAAAGGTTTTGAAGAGATAGGTAAAGAGCATTTAGTATGCAAGCTTATCAAAGCATTGTATGGTTTAAAACAAGCACCAAGAGCATGGTATGAGAAGATAAATCTCTATCATTTTGTCTATTGATTTTGAATACTCAGAAGCTTCTCCTACTCTTTATGTTAAAGCAAAAAAAGATGTCTTGATTATTATTATCATATATGTTGATGACATGATTATGATAGGTCCCAAGGATTTAGACCTTCAATTTTTTAAAGCACAACTTACACATACATTGATGTGAACGATTAAGGTATTTTATGTTGGGAATGATGGATGGATACTCCAAGAGACTGAGTAGGTACTGCTAAACCTGCTTTGTACCAGCCCTCTTTTGCTTCAGAGTTGATAACTAGACCTCCTTAGATTTCCAATGACACCATAAAATGTCCTATGTCCTTTGGAAATGATGTGTGCAATGATTGAATCAAAACAGATAACTTTGGAAGTCACAAACTCAAGAAAACCTTCTATTTATGGCTTGACACCTGCTGAGTGTTTTGCTCAGTATGACCAGCACAGTAGGAATTGGAAAAATTCCTTTTAGGGATATCTGATTAGCTTAGTAAGCTACCTATTCCAAGTGGAATTATGTAAAATGATAATTTATGCTAAGAGAAATCAATTTAGCAAGTTAAGCTTTACCCCGGACTTTTTAGGACTATAGCAGAAAATGACTAGAGTTCACCTCGACGCAGATTTCTCCCAAATGGCTGAATAGAATGTCTTCAAACTTTGATAGAATGTAGATTACTTCAAGCTGAATCCAACAGGCTTTGAATCCCTGAATTTGGTGAAGAATTGACCGAGATATGCCCTTGACAAGTTGACAAACTTTTGAGTAGACTAACAGAGAACTCAGAGATGGACAATATGAATGTATGTATTAATGAACATTTGTATACAACTCCATTTGCAAGAACATCAATGCCAAATGGTATAGAGAGGTGTGGGCTTGAGTATAGACCTCACACACACTCAAAAATCAGTAATTCTAGGCTCGGGAGTGCTCTCACTTACCCGCGACTTTTCATATCCATTTTTATAAGAGATGACTAAAAATTTGAATTCAAATTCAAACTTTTGGCTCCCTATGATCAAGCTCCTAAATGCTTGGAGATATTCTTTCAATCAAACAACTACTTTTACCATGAATCCTTTTGGGTAGGTGATTACAAGAGATTCTAAGTCAATTTGACTTTTACAATGAGGTAAAGTGGTAATTAACCACTAGCATATGTTCCTATGCTTCTTCATGTATGTATAAACTTCAATGTATCCTTTGAGCCAAATGTGTAGGCTTGTAATTTACACCAACAGCTCCCCCTCAAGCCAAACATTTTGGCTTAAGTCTTCATCTTCAATCTTCAAGTATATCCTGCAATCCAATCATGGATTTGAACCTGCAAAGTTTGGTTCCATCCAAAGCTTTAGTCAACAAATCTGCACATTGCATGTTGGTTGATACATAGGTAAGTTGAATGTCCTTGCTTATCAATTTCTCTCTCACATAATGGTAACGGACCTCTATGTGTTTGGTCCTAGCATGGTAAATAGGATTAGCTACAAGGTGAAGAGAACTTGTATTATCTCCAAAGATAATTGGAGACCTAGTATACAATCCCAATTCTGTATACAAAAGCTTAATCCAAATTGCTTCTTGTGTGGCATTAGCCAGTCCTCTATACTCTGCCTCTGTGGAAGACAAAGCAACAGTAGGGTGCTTCTTTGAAGACCATGAAATTGGTTTGTCACCTACAAAAGAGATATATCCAGAAGTGCTCCTCCTATCATCCTTGCATCCTGCCCAATCTGCCTCTGGATAAATTTTGATATCAATATCTGAAGTGTAAGGAAAATACAAACCATGGTTCTGTGTACCCTTGAGATACTTCAAGATTCTCTTGGCAGCCTCTAAGTGAGGTATCCTTGGCTTGTGCATAAATTGACTTAGCACACTAACTCCATATGCAATATCTATCCTTGTTAAGGTACCATAGTTCAAGCTACCCACCATACTTTGATAACCTGTAATGTCCTTGACTTCATCACCTTCGTGGGAACTTAGCTTTAGGTTTACCTCCATTGGAGTGCTTGCTACTTTAGCATCCTGCAAGTGAAACTTCTTCAACATGTCTTGTATATATTTTTTCTGAGTGATGTATATCCCTGAATTAGTGTAGAATAATTCAAGTCCCAAAAAATATTTCAATAGACCAAGATCATTGATCTTGAACTCCTTCATCATTTGACTTTTGATATATCTGATTCCATTGACATCATTACTTGTAATGATGATGTCATCAACATAAACACAAAGGTATATTACCTCTGAATTACTTCTCTTGATGAACATAGAAGTATCTGCCTTGCTCATGACAAATCCTTGGTCTTGGAGGTATGTAGTTAACCTATAATTCCATGCCCTAGGTGCCTGCTTCAATCCATATAAAGCCTTTTTTAATTTGCAAACATATGTTACCTTCTTAGGGTCCTCATAGCCAGGAGGTTGTGACATGTATACCTCCTCTGAAATCCATCCATTCAAGAAAGCATTCTTGACATCCAATTGGTACATATTCCAATTTTTTGATGCAACCACACTTACCAACACTCTGATGGTTGGCATCTTGGCCACAACTGAGAATGTCTCCTCATAGTCAATGCCTTGGGTTTGCGCAAAACCCTTGGCTACCAATCTGGCTTTGTACCTATTGATTGCGCCATCAGAATTCCTTTTAAGCTTGTAGATCCATCTGGATCCTATTACCTTCATTGAGTCCTTCTTAGGTACTAACTCCCATGTGTCACTTTCTTTAAGTGCATCAATCTCCTCATCCATAGCTTCTTTCCATTTTGATTTGGTTATTGCTTCTTCATATGATCCTGGTTCTTCATTTGACAAATCTTTGGCAAGATAAACAAAATGTTTAGTAACAAGAGATGTATCATATCCATATCTGATATGTTTTTTGCTTTCTCTTTGTGATCTTCTAAATGGTTGAGTTGAAGATTCAGGTATGTCTTCAAGCTTCTTCATCTTCATTTTGCCTTTGGACTTCCATGCTTTGAATTCTTCAAGATTGATAGTGTCTTCATCATCTGAACTTGAGGTTTCATTCTGAGTAGGTTCCTCCTTTGTAAGAATTGGAAATTCCTCTTCCAAATCATAGGGTAATTTGACCTTCCTGCATTCATTCTCATACCAAGAATCATTTTCATCAAAGACAACATCTCTGCTTACCATAAATCCCTTATTGATAGGATTATAAAACCTGTAACCTTTTTGATTTAAATCATACCCAATAAAGATGCATTTTTCAGCCTTTGGGTCTAGCTTACCTCTTATCTGAGAAGGAATGTGTACATATGCTACACATCCAAATATTTTGCAATTGTCAAGTGAAGGTCTCTTACCATGCCATGCTTCATAGGGTGTCATGCCATCAAGAGACTTAGATGGTAACCTGTTTATGAGGTAAGTGGCAGTAGAAACACTCTCTGCCCATAGATAGTTAGGTAACTTTTTCTCATTAAGCATAGATCTAGCTGTCTCAACAATTAATCTATTTCTTCTCTCAGCTACCCCATTCTGTTCAGGAGAATACCTTGTGGTTATCTCTCTTTTGATGCCTCTGTCCTGCAAGAAGTCTTCAAATTCATTGGAGAAGTACTCACCTCCTCCATCTGACCTTAGCCTCTTCAAATTCCTTCCTGTCTGATTTTCAACTAATGCAAGATATTTTTTAAAGCAATTAAATACCTCATCCTTGTGCTTCATGAAGTATAATACAGTCCATCTGCTATAATCATCAATGAAAGACACATAGTACCTTGATCCTGAGACTGAGAGGTCTTTGCTTGGTCCCCATACATCTGTGTGTACAAGCTCTAGGTAGTCTTCATGCATGTATCCTTTCTTGGAGAAGGGTAACCTGTGAGACTTCCCAAATTGACAAGCACCACACTTATAAATCATATGTTGCTTGGATACATTAGGTATCCCAAGCACACATTGGTCCCTGCACATTTGTTTCAAGGTTCTTTCTCCTATGTGCCCTAACCTTTTGTGCCAAATCTCAAGCTATGAAAGTGTTTGATCTTTATAACTGTATAGTGCAATATTCTTTGTATCTTCCAACTCAAAAGTAAAAAGTCTACCTGATTTTTCTCCTTTAGCAATCCTCTTGAACCCATGTCTTGGGTCCTCCACATATGCTCCATATTGGTTGAATCTAACCTGCAAACCTTTCTCCACAATCTGACCAACACTCATCAAATTTTTGGTAATGGTTGGTACATAGAGTACCCTGCTCAACAAATTCTGATTTCCATCACAAGTCTTAACATTTCCAACTTTAACTATAGAATGCTTTGTGTCATCACCTGTTTGGTCTTGATGCTTACCTTTTGGTTCCTCAAGATCAGAGAGTAATGCTACATTGCCCGCCACATGATTTGAACATCCTGAGTCAATGTAGAATAGGTGGTCATCGTTTGTACCTGACTTTGAAGTCATGTTCATGATCAGAAGAGAGTCATCTTGCTCCTCTGTGTAGTTGTAATCCTTCTTGGATTTGAATCCTCCTTGGTAGTTGCCATTGTAATTATTGTTGTAGTTGTTGTTGTAATTATTGTTGTAGCCTTGGTGATGGTTGAATCTACCTCTTGACTGTGAGTAGCCACCTCTTTGGTATCCTCTTCCTCTCTGATTCTTGTAATTCCTGAAACACTCATCTGTAGTATGGTTTGATAAACCACAAATGTTGCATGGTGAGGAGTTATAAGATCTCCCCCTACCTGGCTTACCTCCTCTGCCCCTTCCTCTTGAAGATCTACCTCTCCCTGCATAGTTGGCTTGAGAGGTTGATCCTTCATCTTCCACCTTCTTGCTCTTGCCTTTATCTTTAGACTTCTTATCAGTGTATAGGGCAGAAGAGTTATTACCTTTGGATGTGTCTCCATTTTTGTTGAGCTTTGCTTCATGAGTAAACAATTGTCCCATGAGAGTTGTAAGATCTGGAGTGTGCATGTCTATGTAGAGATCCATGGCAGTGGTGAAGCTTTCCCATTTGTCATCAGCCTTGATCCCATTGATCACTTGCCTTACAATCTGTTCTTCTTCAATCTCTTCTCCTATGCTTGCTAAGTGATCTGCTACATCTTTAATCTTGGTCACAAATTCTGAAACAGCTTGCTTAGGTTGCTTCCTTAGTGTTGTGAATTCAATCCACAACTGATTTTTCCTAGCCCTTGTGTTGGAGGAAAAATATGATGACAAGGTTTCCCAAGTCTCTTGGGATGTCTTACAATTTCTAATATGTGGCAAAAGAAAATAAGATATAGAGTTGAGTAAGGAAGACCTTGCCAATGCATCCTTAGCACACCATGTGTTGAGCTTTTCATATTCTTCCTTGGTTGGTAATCCTCTTGCTTTGAATGAGGGCAATTCCTCATCTCCTGAGATGTACCCATAGAGACTCCTTCCTTGTAATTAGGTCTTCATCCTTAGAGACCATGCTTGATAGTTGTTCCTGTCCAGTTTTTCAATAAATGAACGAAAACCATCTCCCATTTTACCTTAGTTTGCTCTGATACCACTGTTGGGAATGATGGATGGATACTCCAAGAGACTGAGTAGGTATTGCTAAACCTGCTTTGTACCAGCCCTCTTTTGCTTCATAATTGATAACTAGACCTCCTTAGCTTTCCAATGACACCATAAAATGTCCTATGTCCTTTGGAAATGATGTGTGCAATGATTGAATCAAAACAGATAACTTTGGAAGTCACAAACTCAAGAAAACCTTCTATTTATGGCTTGACACCTGCTGAGTGTTTTGCTCAGTATGACCAGCACAGTAGGAATTGGAAAAATTCCTTTTAGGGATATCTAATTAGCATAGTAAGCTACCTATTCCAAGTGGAATTATGTAAAATGATAAACTATTCTAAGAGAAATCAATTTAGCAAGTTAAGCTTTACCCCCGACTTTTTAGGACTGTAGCAGAAAATGACTAGAGTTCACCTCGACGCAGATTTCTCCCAAATGGCTGAATAGAATGTCTTCAAACTTTGCTAGCATGTAGATTACTTCAAGCTAAATCCAAAAAGCTTTGAATCACTGAATTTGGTGAAGAATTGACCGAGATATGCCCTTGACAAGTTGATAGACTTTTGAGTAGACTAACAGAGAACTCAGAGATGGACAATATGAATGTATGTATTAATGAACATTTGTATACAACTCCATTTGCAAGAACATCAATGCCAAATGGTATAGAGAGGTGTGGGCTTGAGTATAGACCTCACACACACTCAAAAATCAGTAATGCTAGGCTCGGGAGTGCTCTCACTTACCCGCGACTTTTCATATCCATTTTTATAAGAGATGACTAAAAATTTGAATTCAAATTCAAACTTTTGGCTCCCTATGATCAAGCTCCTAAATGCTTGGAGATATTCTTTCAATCAAACAACTACTTTTACCACTAATCCTTTTGGGTAGGTGATTGCAAGAGATTCCAAGTCAATTTGACTTTTACAATGAGGTAAAGTGGTAATTAACCACTAGCATATGTTCCTATGCTTCTTCGTGTATGTATAAACTTCAATGCATCCTTTGAGCCAAATGTGTAGGCTTGTAATTTACACCAACATTTTACATTATTTTCTTAGAATTAAGTTCAAATATATGAATGAGTGTATCTACATAACACAACAAAAATACATTGAGAAATTATTGGAAAGGTTTGAAATGACAGATTCCAGGCCTATGCAAACACCTATGGATGCTGATGTGTCATTATAGGAAGAAGCAGATTCAGAAACTTTTAATGCTACTTTGTACAATCAAGTAGTTAATTGCTTGATCTTAGATTTATGTAATACATGTCCCAACATTTAGTTTGCAGTTTCTCAAGTATCCAGGTATGCATAATCAACACAAGATTCATTGGAAAGAAGTTAAGCGATATATATACAGACATTAGAAGTTTTGTAGATTTTTGTACCTTATGCCATTATGACATTGAAGGTGGGATTGTTGGAAAGAATTTCAAAATAACACAAAAACCCTAATTTCTAGTAGCCCTAATTATTGGTACTTAGCCAAATTTTGGTCATAGAGGTCAAAATTTTTTATTAGCTCATCAGATACTACTTGAGGAGAGATGTCATTTGGTATATAACATTATGTCATCAGAGGTCTAAAAATGCAAGAAAAATCTAACCCTAATTTCTATAGAAAGTTTTTTTGCATATACCTCATCCTTAGGTTATGAGCATTAAGAAAAGCTACTTTTTATAATTTCTCCACTTCTAAATAAAATACAAAACAAATAGTCATAACTTCGAAGAAACCCCAAAAGCTCACACCCATGAAATCTAAGTAGTTAAAATATCAAGTTCCCAATCCTAAACCTATTAGGAGTTCTCTTCAATGGGTCCCAAAGCCTTGTACTGATTGACATTCTGTAGATATTCCCATCATAAGAGAATTTCTAGAATCTTTTGGAAGAGAAATAGCTGCATTAAACATCCTTCTCAAGTACCCTAGACTATCAGGAAAGCTACTATGTTGGAAATACTTAAGTTCAATAGCTCAAACTTATTTTTTGCATTTTCCTATCATGCATAAGGCATTCTTGTGGATCCAAGGCACTTGAGCCTTATGTACATTTTTCTCTATATATATTTCACATTGGTTACTAATACTCTTTAACATCACTAACTTAACTTACATGATTTTGAAGGGTTATGCTAACATATTTGCTGTAGGCACATTGCATCATCTAAAAGACCAACAAGGGATCTGGTACCAGAGATATCATCAGTCAACTTACCAGAGAACAATGTTACTGCTATATCCTCTTTATGATTATCCATGAGAGACAAAACACCAATACATCCAACAAGAACGAATATCTATGTGTATCATCATGGTACACCACAATATTTTGTTTGGATAATATACCTCATCTTTGAGTTTCAAGAGATTAATCAAGATCCACATGTAGTAGCAAATTGGAGAAACATACGAATAGAAGAATTTCTCTCACTTCCCTTAGCACAAGTAGAAGGAGAGAGATGTGACGTTTCTTTCCAACTTTCAGGATCATGAGAAGTTACTAGGAACTTTTATTGTCACTATTGGTCCCTTGGAATAGTGAAGTACTTGGATGTTATCATATGTCCATGTGAAAGGCCAAATGGCCACCGGACACTTCTTTGTATATGTTCTTTAATAAAACATATGTGGCGTGGTCAGTCACAGACTGTAAGTTCGACCGCATTTGTAAGACCTAAGAAGTCTGTCTTCGTGCTCCTTGTGTACTATGTGTTCTGCATATTCTACAGCCTCTGTGCGGAGTACTGCGTGCGGCCTTAGGAGCTCAGTTTTCTACTCCGAGCATACCGTCGTGGAGCTCCTGAGACGGAGAGCGCACTGTGGTGCATGGCCATCAAAATACTTCACTGGTATCAGAGCAGTTCGAGGCAAAAGCTTTGTTCCTTTTGTGCGAGCGAAGCAAGCACTCCCCAAGGCTTACGACTAAGGCGGCAACCAAGGCATAGACCTTGACATACCTTGTCATCCGAGTCACCGAAGTCATCGTTGGCACTGTTGGCTATGCACGAGGGAGGACCTCAACGATCAACGAATATAGAGGTTCCTGGTACTTCTTGGGAGGTCACCCATCCCAGTACTGTTCCCCCTAGAGCTCGCTTAACCGTGGCAATCTCTTGCCACTAAGCTACACTCTTGTGGTATTTGAAGAAGGGGAAAGACTAAGGTTGACATTACCTTAAACAAGTTTTGGTCCCTCAAAGCTTCATTCTTTGCTTTCAAAGCCTATTTTTGAAGCATTTTTGGGGTGTCTTTTGGAGCCATTTTGGAGTACTTTCGCACATAGTTCTCTTCACAAAGGTCCAAGAACATCAAGAAGAGTGTTCTTTGTACTTCTCAAACAATAAATATCAACCTTTGGGGCTGTATTTTCAGCCCCACTCATAAAACTACAGGTTTCTCGAGAGGTTTTCAGTTTTGGTGGGAGCAGCCGCTGCAAATTTATGCAGGTTTTTTAAGCCTAAAACATCAGAGTTGACAGACACTTGCATGTGTTATTGGCTAGTTTTTGGGCTGTGTATTCAGCCTTTTAGTGTCATATTACTGCATATATTGAGCACATACACACCATGTACGCTTCTGTGGATACCGCTTATGTACGTCCATGTGGTCATTGATATAGCGGTTATGTTCTTTGCATAAAGCCCTTTACGTTTGATAAAGAGGGTCATGGTGAGGTTTTCTTAACTGGGAGACACCCAGATGTTTGGGTCTCTTCGGTGATGCAGGTGGAAGACTTACCTAGCCTCACCATAGGAGATGTATGATAGTTGTTCGTAGGTGCTCAATAAGCCTAGTTGGCTTCTATTGGGTAACTGATTATATGCAGTGGAGTCAGTGATTCACTATGCAGGTAGACATGTCAGTACTTGCAGTTTTATGATACTTTGACACTGGTCATATGCTAATTTTGCAGAGGATACTCTGGTAAAATTTTCCAAATTTTTGGTTTAGTCAACTATACAATAGTCGATTTACTCCTTGATACACTTATTTGTTGGTGTTTGGACTCTTCTAGCTCCATTATCATTCTATTCAGTTCTCTACCATCATGGCATCAGAGGTCTCAGGCACATCCGGTGGATCAGGGTCTAGTGCTAGTGTTCCGAAGAGGAGCTATAACTTGTAGGGCAAAGACCATTTTGAGATCCGAAAATTTGATGGTACAAACTTTGCTCTATGGAAGAATCAGATTAAAGATGTGCTGATTCAAAGGAGGCAATGGAAGCTAGTAAATGGGATTTCAAAGAAGCCTGCTGACATGGATGAAGATGATTGGGATGAGTTAGATGAAATGGCCAGGTCTACCATTCGCTTGCACCTGGCAGATAATGTTTACTTTACAGTATTAGACTGTGAAAGTGCAGAGGAGATTTGGAAGAAGTTATCCAATACATATGAAAAAGAGACGGCATCAAATAAAGTGTATCTAATGAGAAAATTATATGACCTTCGTATGAAGGACACAGATAGTGTTGCTACTCATCTACATGAGTTTGATGCTCTATTCTCCCAGTTACAGGCTCAGAAAATGGATATGGATAACGAAATGAAAGCAGTATTGCTGTTATGCACCCTGCCATCATCATGGGATACATTTCGCACAGCTATTAGCAATAGTGCACTTGGTGGTAAACTCGTCTATGATGACATATGTGGAGCACTCTTGAGTGAGGAGATTCATAGCAAATCTATGGTTGGCACTCAGAGTGGAGATGCATATAATGTTCGTGATTCTTACCAAGGAAAGAATCAGCAACGTGGCAGGAGCAAGAACAAGGAAAAGAATGGTCAATGGAATAAGAGTAGAAGTAAATCAAGGAAGAGGGATATCGAATGCCATTATTGTCATAACAAAGGACACATGAAGAAAGACTGTTATGCATTAAAGAATGCTAAAGGTAAAGGACAGAATGTTGATGGGCATGTTAAACAGTTACCTACACCATCTACTTCGACTACGAAGATTGAAGAAATTAATGCTATTTCTGATGATGCTGATGTGTTGACACTTGATAGTACTGTGCCATATGAGGCACTTACGGCTGATTCTCTTTCCCACACCTGGTTGCTAGATTTTGGTGCTTCTTTCCATGTGACACCACATAGAGAATGGTTCTCTAATTATGCAGCAAAGTCTCTTGGTACTGTGAGACTTGGTGACTCTTACCAGTGTGATGTTGTGGGGATTGGAGATGTGGTTGTGCAGTTCATTGATGGTTCAAAATTTACTATGCATAATGTACACCATGTATCTCAGTTATCACGCAGTTTGATGTCAGTTAGTCAACTTGATGACCTTGGTTACAAGGTGGTCTTCTATGCTCAGTCCTTTTTTATATCAAAGGGCAATATGGTTATTGCAAAAGGAAGCAAAGTTGGCTCACTTTATCCTTTATTTGTATCACAGAAAGAACACTTGTTAGCTGTTACTGAAAAGCCTATGGCTTGTATTTGGCATGGTCATTTGGGCCATATATCTCATAGTGGAATGGAAAATCTTTCTCATTCTGGCTACTAACATGTGTTATCTTTCTCTGATTTTTCATTTTGTGAGCATTGTCAATATGGAAAGCAAACCAGAAATGTGCATAGAATGCACATTGACTCATTCAGCCTTTAGATCTCATTCATATAGATGTGTGTGGTCCTATGCCCACTAGGTCCTTAGGTGGTTCTCTTTACTTTGTCACTTTCATAGATGATGCTACTAGAAAAGTTTGGGTATATCCTATCAAATTAAAGGATGATGTATTCCCTACTTTCAAAAAATGGCTTGCTTCAGTTGAGACTGAAAAAGGAACTAAGCTTAAGGCTTTACGTTCAGATAATGGGGGTGAGTATACCTCACATGAACTCAGCCTTTTCTGTCAGTCTAGAGGGATTCGTAGAGAGTTTACAGCTCCTTATACCCCAGTATAGAATGGTGTAGCTGAGAGGATGAATAGAACTATTCAAGATAGAGTAGTCTCTATGTTGCATCATGCAAACCTCTCACAAGGTTTTTGGGCAGAAGTAGTATTGACTGCAGTTCATGTGATTAACCTTTCACCTAGTACTGCCAAAGGTCTGAAAGTGGCATAAGAGTTATGGACAGGGAAACCACCATATTATGATCATCTTCGAGTTTTTGGGTGTGAAGCATATGTTCATATACCCAAGAATCTTAGACAAAAGTTGGACCATAAGTCAAAGAAATGCATTTTTCTTGGACATGGTCGAGGACAATTTGGATATCGCTTATGGGATCCTGAAACACGGTCAGTGATCAGAAGTAGTGATGTCATTTTTAATGAGTCTAAGATGCATAAACAACCCATTAAGGAGGTTGAAGTGAGAAGAGTTGTGTTTGAGGATACTAGTCCTCCGGTTAGCATGCATAAAAATGCTGCACATAGGGATGTTCAAGAGAATGTCCATTCAGATCAGTCTGCACATGTTCCTGTTCAGCAACCATTGAGACGTTCTGCACGTGTCTCACATCCACCTGATAGATATGTTCCACGTTTAGATTTTGTTATGCTAATAGATGCTGGTGAGCCTTCTTGCTACAAAGAGGCTATGCAGACAGAGGATCATGTCAAGTGGGAGCGTGCCATGAAGAGTGAGTTGGATTCTATTCACAAGAATGGTACTTGGGACTTAGTACCTTTTCCAAAGGGTAGGAAAGCTTTACCATGTAAATGGGTATATAAGTTGAAATTCACATCAGATAGTGCTTCTCCAAAATATAAAGCACGACTTGTTGCAAAGGGTTTTAAGCAACAACATGGTGTTGATTTTGAGGAAATCTTCTCTCTAGTGGTCAAGATGACTACTTTGCGCATGTTGCTTGGATTTGTTGCAATGGAGGATTTAGAGCTAGTCCAAATGGATGTGAAAACAACTTTCTTGCATGGAGATCTTACAGATGAGATCTATATGGAATAACCAGAGGGTTATGTAGTTCCTGGCAAGGAAAGTCTAGTTTGTAAGCTCAAGAAGAGCTTGTATGGACTTAAACAGTCTCCTAGACAATGGTACCAAAAGTTTGATGCTTTTATGAAGTCCCAAGGCTATTCTCGGAGCAATGAGGATCATTGTCTCTACACAAAGAGATGCTCTGATGGCAGCTTGATATGCTTGATACTTTACGTCGATGATATGTTGATTGCTGGGAAGTCCTCTTATGATTTGTCAATTCTCAAAAAGAAGTTGAGTCAGACATTTGATATGAATGATTTGGGGAATGCCAAACATATTCTTGGCATGCGCATTACTCGTGATAGGAGTAAAAGATGCATATACTTGTCTCAAAGTGAGCACATATCCAAAGTACTTCACCGGTTCAATATGCAGGGTGGAAAGGCATTGAGTATACCTTTACCCACATATGTGAAATTGAGCAAGGATGACTGCCCCAAATCAGATGAGGAAAAGGAATTCATGACCAAAATTCCCTATCAATCTGCTATTGGTAGTCTCATGTACGCTATGGTAGCTATGAGACCAGACATTGCATTTGCAGTGGGAGTTGTGAGCAGATATATGTCTAATCCTGGCAAGAAACATTGGGAAGTGGTAAAGATGATTTTGAGATATCTGAGTGGCACTAAGGACAAGTGTCTATGCTTAGGTAGAGGGAAAGCATCCATTATTGGTTACACAGATTCTAACTATGCTGGTTGTGTAGACAATCGTAAGTCTACATCAGGGTACATTTTTCATTTTGCTGGAGGTGCTATCTCTTGGAGATCTCATCTTTAAGAATGTATAGCTCTTTCCACCACAGAAGCAGAGTATGTTGCAGCAAGTGAGGCATGTAAGGAAGCATTGTGGCTTTCTCGTCTTGCTTGTGATATGGGTTTACCTCAGCATGTACCTCGCTTGCTTAGTGATAGTCAGAGTGCCATTGCTTTGGCTAAGAATCCGGTCTATCATGCAAAGACCAAGCCCATTGAGGTGAGGTATCACTTCATTAGAGATTGCTTAGCCACTGAGAGCATTATTCTTGAGAAGGTGCAGATGCTTTGACTAAAGCTCTACCACAGGATAGCTTTCGACATTGTTGTCACTTGATGGAGGTTACTTGATTCTTGATCTTACGCAGTCACTTGTATACTGTGTAACATGCCCATCAGGTGGGAGGTATAGTTTGTATACTTACACTCAGGTATTCTTTATCATTCTTTATTTTTCTCCCATAGTTACTTTGGCCATATTGGCCTTTAGTGGGAGATTTTTACCGTTAGTGTCCATGTGAAAGGCCAAATGGCCACAGGACACTTCTTTGTATATGTTCTTTAATAAAACATATAGTGGCCTAATCAGCGACAGACTGTAAGTTTGACTGCATTTGTAAGACCTAAGAAGTCTGTCTTCGTGCTCCCTGTGTACTGTGTGTTCTGCGTATTCTACAGCCTCTGTGTAGCGTATTGCGTGCGGCCTTAGGAGCTCGGTTTTCTACTCCGAGCATATCATCGTGGAGCTCCTGAGACGGAGAGCGCACTGTGGTGCATGGCCATCGAAATACTTCATTGGAGGCCTCCCTTGGACCTATGGACACTTGAACACTCAAGGAATTGAGTGGTGGTCTCCCATTTTTTCATGTTTTTGCTCTTGTATATAAATTCCTACATAGGAAGTCCCTCTTACCTATTTTGTGAGAAAACCCATAAAAACTCATCCTTACCCTTCTTTTTGTTAAAAGAATTCCTTTTTAGATTTTAGATCCTTTATAGTTATTACAGCTCTTTTTGGATACATGCAAGGAGAGCTCTCTCTCTCTCTCTCTCTTTCTTAAATATTTTCTTTTTTATTTTCCTAACTACCCATTAGTATAGGATAATTTTTTCCATTGTTCATGGACATGGGTGTGTGTGTTTTGCTTGCACTTCTTGCAACTCCTCTTGGAAGAGCCTCTCACTTCCATGTGAGGCAGTTTAGGTTGATTACTCCCCTATCCTCAACAAAATTTGGCACTGCTATTGGGGATAGTTGACCTTCAACCGATGGGTTCTTTCAAGCTTGTTGTGCCTGCACTTGGTGGATGCACTTGATGATTGGATTGAATTGTGGATATGTGTGGCCTTCTTATAGCCTTGGGCGCTACCCCATTCTTTCATTTCTTGTAGTGTGGTTTATGTTCATTTATGTTGTTTGAATGAAAACTCCCCTTTAACTCCCTTCTCTCTCTCACTCTCTCACACATACACCTCCACACACAAAGACATAGGCAATCATTTCTTGTTTTGAGTGTTTTTCTTTAAAGGGGGATGGGTAGTACCCTTTGTTGTCTAGCTCTCTCTTCACTCTGAAGAAAACCCGAGAATCGAGTTATAGATGATTGTGTATCTCTTTTTTTTCTAACCCCAACATCTCTTAAGTTAAGTAAATTCATCCAAAAGGAAAAAAACCTTGTTAGATCCCTTTAGATTTTTCTCATGTGTATGGGCTTCATGGCCCCTCGATGCTTTAGGCCACTCGTGTGCATTTTAAAATTGGAGGGTGGTTTGGTTCTTCTTCCCACCTAAGTGTCCTTTTGTTTGGGCCTTGCAAAAATTTGGAGGAATTAACTCTCCCCTCTCACTTTTTATTTACTTGGATACGGACATGCGTGGGGTGGGTGGGGGGTTACCCTCACCCTCCCTTCCTCCCTCTCATCATCTTTGGGGGGTTGATGCATTACTGGATCCCTCTTGCATCAATCTGGAGAGGGGGTAGAGCACTACTCCCCCTGCATGCCTCATATCAAGGAGGGGTAGAGCCTTGTGCTCCTTCTCATAGGAGTTGAGCATGGATTCCCCTCCCCAATCTGTCCTTAGATGAGGGGTTGTAGCTTCTCTTTGCTCCTTCTCAGGATGATTCTAGTGCCGTCTGGGTTGAGCTTCCTCTAGCTCCCCCTCACCATCTACTCTGTGTGGAGGGGTCGAGCTCTTCATGAGCTCCCCTCCCTAGGACAACTCCCCTCTGGTAGAGGTCCAACTACGTGATCCCGTGCTTGGTCGTGTTGGCTGTAGATTACTCCTTGAGCATTTCTACTATTGGAGTTGAACTGGTACTCCTTTAATTCTCTAATTGTGCAAGGAGGTTTTGCTTCTGTGGATGGCACATGGGGGCTCATGATTGAGCTTCAAGAAATCTTCTTGGGAAATCCGATGTATTCCTCTCAATCAATATAAGGGTACTCTTGTTGGGAGAAGGATGGGGTTCTCATCTCCCTAATGCAACACCCCTATGCACCTCTACGCACCTCTATGTTGGAAAGGCTTGGCCACATCTCCTGCCCTCATCGATGGAAGGGTCTCATCTCCTCATGAGCTCCGCTCTTGCCCTTCCACTATTCAATATATGGACCTTTACCTTGGTAAACATATTCTTTTGCTAAACCTATCCACCATGTGTACTTTCTCAGATATGGTCCTCCTCATTCTAATAAAGACATGTATTACCCTTCTTTGACTCGATACCAAATGGAAGTTCACTTGCTCGTTCATGATGGTGCTTAAAGTTGACATTGATGATTTGGCCAATTTATACCCATGTTTGGTTCTTTACCTAGCATAGAGGTAAGCTTTGTGATCTTCTTGTATTTGTTTTGCATATCTTGTAATTATTCTCTCAAATACTATGGCCTTTCTTCAAATTTGTATTATTTGGAGTGAATTTTCATATTTTCTCTTTATTTTTGAAACTCTTATTTAAGGCCTAAAACTCTTGCTAGATAGTTGATTAATGTTTTCATAGGAAGGGTGACTAATACCCCACTAAGAAATTCTGACATCATATCCTCATTCTTGTTCCTATTTCATGTACTACAAAAATGATGCAAAATAAATTTTGTCCTCCACTTCATGAGCTCTAAATAATTGTGACATGGTAACAATTTCCCCTCTAAAGCTTTTCATCCTCAACAAGACTCTTCATAGTCCATTAGGCGGGGTTTTGTTGCAAGTTGACTATTTTTTTTTGAACGATAATGAGAATTTTTAATTGTTTTTGTGTCACAACATCTCATGTATATCCTCGATTGTGTATTACCATGAGTCATTGAGATTTCCCTTCTGCTTGAATCTCCCATGTACAATATGTTTGCACTTGATCTCAATCTTTTGTGGATAGGCTACCAAACATATATTGAGTGAAGATGGTCTAGGTAAGAGTATTCCCATATGCTCCTTAAAGAAGCCTATCACAAATTGTTTTTCAAGTATCTACATATAGTGAGATGGTAGAAACATGAGACATGATTAGTAGACATATATGCATTGTAGACTTGGTTTCATTGAGAAGTCAAACAAAAGCTTTCTCAGTTGGTCTAGAATCATATGGCATCAATATCAAAAGTAAAAAAATCTCAAATCTAGTTAGGTTGACCTCAATCATACTAAGAATTTAGGCAATATCTTAATGGTGAGATTGGGAATGTTTTAGCTCATGTTAGGAGTATCTTATAACCTTAAGAATGTAGGCACAATTGAGGTCATTATTTCTTGCTTGGGAACCTATGGGTAATTAAGAAAATGTTCTCTAATAATCCTTTCTCTCTGCATTTGAAGGATTTATTAAGAATTTCATGTAGAAACTTAATGGTGAGATTGGGAATGTTTTAGGTCATCTTGTACGAATATCTTATAAACTTATGCATGTAGGCACAATTGCGGTCATTGTTTCTTGGATTAGGTAGCTATGGGTAGTTAAGAAAACGTTTTCTAATAATCGTTTCTCTCTTTGTTTGAGGGAATTATTGATAATCTTAGCAACAAGGCACTAGGCAATAGTTTGGGTGCTAATGTAGGTAAGGAGGAAAGGCATCAAAGGTTCTTCTAAAACTTTTATTGTTCCCCAACAATGCTTCCTTCATGGTGCATGATATATGTTGTTGGGATCCGTACTTAGATCATCAATATAAAAAATGAGTCAACATTTGGCATGCCCTCAAGTACCTCCAATAAGCATGCTTTCAGTTGTTCCTTTATGATTAGGTATGGAGGTGGAATTGCACAGAGAAGATTGAGTATCTTGTTGATCATCAATGTTTCTACTCTCATCCATGCCTTCTATACATTTCTCTTTTGATCAAGCTTCTAGTTTCTCAAATGATTGTAAATGTTTCCTTGTATTCTCCACTAGAAACAAAGATTCATGTTCTTATGGGTATTCTTCATGTTATGGCTCTTTATTGGAAGGTGAATCTAAATGTGGGGAAGAAAAAGGTAAAGGCCATGAGAAAATATCTATTGTTGTTGTGGATTTTTTCTCTTATGTTTGTGACTTTGCTTGTAGCTCTTGCACTTGTTTGTCATACCAGTAGTTTCTTCCCTTTGCTTATCCACAAGATCCACTAACTTGGCTATTCTTCTAGATATCTCAAGTTACTTCTTATAGTAATTATAGATCACTTTCGTGATGGAGAGTGTTAATCTCCAAAAGAACAACCTACTCTTGAATTTAGAACACCTCTATATCAAGAGTAAGTCAAAACCTTCACTAAATTAGAGGTCCAATCTCCAAATTATCAAATCTGAGAAAATATGTGAAGAAGATGAAACACAGAAAAGTCTGCTGCAGAATTTCTTCACATTGACTTATCAAATGTGTAAAGTTTTTGATGAAACTTTGTACGAATCATCTCCTAGGGATTGCGCATCACCTCCAAGTTGAATTACTTCAAAAGCTTTAGTATAACTTGAGAAATCAACTTCACAAGTTACCTATGTCAGAAACTGTTACTCAGAACAGTCGATTTTACACCCCTAACTTCTTAACTTTGGTTCTCACAATGTCGAACCCGTTTTACCAAATCCTTTTGACTGAAGATAGCTTATCTCTCAACTTAGATTTTGAGCTATCATATGTGTAAAACTTTACACTGTGCACTGAGCACTACTCATTTCTTTGAACTCGAAATGTGCGCCTGTTTCAGAGAGCTGTGAACACTCAACACATGTGAATGTTCCTACCAGCAATTCTCTTCACCTGTTTACAATTAGACTCTGAAATTCAAACCACAAACTCATTAACTAACAACTTAGATATCCTCAAAAGGATTTCACAAATGATCTACTACAGACGGAGTAGACGCAGAAATATCGGGCGCAACATTTCCTTCATTTCAGGAGAAGACTACAACTACAAATGAGAGAGACTTCAACTACTTTCTCATCAGTCTATTGACATTTACAATCACTCATTTCTCTATTCCTATGCTCATACATAGTCTCTCTTTGTCTTCTCTCTTCTGCTCTCTCTCTTTTCCCGACATTTTCCAAAAGTATTTATAGGCATCTATGTACAAACTCTCATCAAAGCATAAGTATATGTAACCTATGTCATAACTAATGTACATATGTGTACATGTCCTTCACTCTTGTGAATGTATCCATTTTCTTTATTCCAAATCTTCAATTGGTGATTGATATGCACCAATAGCTCCCCCTCAATCATCAATTGAGGTTTCTCCTTTCTTCTTTATACCTGCCATGTCTTTAAACTTCTGTAGCTTTGGTCCATCCAAGCTCTTTGTAAGCATATCAGCTATCTGATCCTTTGTTGAAGTATGTATGACTTCAATCTCCTTATCCATCACTTTCTCTCTTAGAAAGTGATACTGAATCTCAATGTGTTTGGTCCTGGCATGAAAAACAGGATTAGCAGCTAAATACAGTGAACTCATGTTATCTCCATATATAATTAGTACCCCATGCATAATGTCAAGACTCTTCATCAAGGTCTTGAGCCAAATCACTTCCTTTGCAGCTTCAACCATGCCTTTATACTCTGCTTCTGTAGAAGATAAAGCAACTGTATGTTGCTTCTTGGAACACCATGAGATTAACTTGTCTCCCACATAACACATGTATCCAAAAGTAGATCTTCTATCATCTGGATTACCTGCCCAATCTGCATCACTATAAATTTTGATTTTTGTATCTGAGGTAAACCCATAATACAAACCTTCATTGAGTGTACCCTTAATGTACCTCAACACCCTTTGTCCTGCAATCCAATGTTCTTTCCTTGGGCAATGCATAAATTGAGACAAAACCCCTACTGCATATGATAAATCAGGTCTAGTTAGAGTAGCATAGATAAGGCTACCAACCAAACTCTGATATTGTCTCATGTCCTTGAATTCTTCACCTCCATACTTACTCAATTTGTGATTCACCTCCATTGGTGTAGGTGCTACCCTGCAATCATCCATTTTAAACTTGATTAACAAGTTCTTCAAATACCTTTCTTGGGTCACAAATACTCCATGTTGAGTATATGTTATCTCCATGCCCAAGAAGTATGATAAGTCTCCCAAGTCACTTATCTTGAACTCCTTTTCCATTTGCCTCTTAAGCTTTTGTATTCCTTCTTCATCTGTACCTGTAAGAATTATATCATCAACATATATGCACATGTATATGAAACCATTTTCACTTGCCTTGACAAGCAAGCTACTATCTGCTTTAGACACCTGAAAACTAAGTTCTTTTAGGAACTTCACAAGTCTATAGTTCCATGCCCTTGGGGCCTGCTTCAAGCCATACAGAGCTCTCTTGAGCTTGCACACATGATCTGAATACCTTTTATCTCTGAACCCTTGAGGTTGCTCCATAAATACATCATCTGAAATATAACCATTCAAAAAAGCATTTTTCACATCAAGTTGACATAGCTTCCAACCTTTACATGCAGCAATAGCAATAAGTGTCCTTATGGTTGTCATCTTTGCCACAGGACTATAGGTCTCATCATAATCAATACCATATGTCTGAGCAAAACCTTTGACCACAAGTCTAGCTTTGTATCTAGAAACACTTCCATCTGCAAACCTTTTTGTCTTGTAGACCCACTTACATCCAATAATCTTCTGACTATTTGGTTTAGGAACCAAATCCCAAGTTTGATTCTCCAATAGTGCATCATATTCCTCCTGCATAGCATTCTCCCATTTTTCCTTACCCTTTGCCTCTTCATATGTAGAAGGGTCTTCATCTGTATTCACCATATAAGCATAATCTTTTGTGGCTAGAAATGAAGTATCATAACTATACCTTGTAGGTTGCCACCTATTTCTTGTTGACCTTCTGAGTTCTCCACTCCTTGAGGTTTCTGGCTCTTCACATTCAGGATCAAATCTTGGTGTCTCTTCCACTTCAACCTGCACTTCATTATTCTCTTGCTCATCAAATATTTGAACTTTTGATTTACCTTTTCTTTGACTCACTTCTTCTTCATCATCTGTATTGATTTTGATTGTACCTGCATACCAAGTGTTTTGTTCATCAAATGTAACATCCTTAGAAACCATAAATTGCTTTGTAGATAGACTCCACAATCTATAGCCCATCTGCTTGTCATCATAGCCAATGAAAACATACTTTTCAGCTTTGGGTTCCAATTTGTGTCTTAATTGTGATGGCACATATGCATATGCCACACACCCAAATACTCTGCAATGATCCAAGGTAGGTCTTTTACCCCACCAAGCCTCATATGGTGTCATACCCTGCAAGGCTTTACATGGTAACCTATTGACCAAGTAAGTGGCTGTATTTACAGCCTCAGCCCACAAGTAATTAGGGCAATTTTTCTCCTTCATCATGGATCTTGCAAACTCAACAAGAGTTCTATTTCTCCTTTCTGCAACACCATTTTGTTGAGGAGAGTACCTGCAAGTAACTTCCCTTTTTATACCTGCATTCCATAAGTAATCACTGAACTCATTTGAGAAATACTCTCCCCCTCCATCTGACCTTAGTCTTTTCAACTTATGACCTGTAATTCTTTCTGCATATGCATGATAGTGTTTAAATGTATTAAACACTTCTGACTTATCTTTGATCACATAGATAGTGATCCATCTAGTAGCATCATCAACATAAATCACATAGTATCTTGATCCATTTATACTGAAATCTTTTGATGGTCCCCACACATCTGTGTGTACCAACTCAAGCTTCTCTGAGTACATAAAACCATGCTTGGAATATGAATGTTTATGAGCCTTACCTAATTGACATGCCTCACATTTATATGTCATATGTTGACCTGCAACATTAGGCAATCCAAGCACTGAACCATTGTTAACCATATCTTTAATACCTCTTTCATTGAAATGTCCAAGCCTCTTGTGCCAAAGATCTAACTCAGAAATCTTATGACCTCCATATGTGAACATAGCATGACCAATGTTGCCTTGAATCTTCAATGTAAATAATCTTCCTTCTTTTTTTCCTGAAACAATCTGTTTATACCCTTGGCTAGGGTCTTCCACATATACTCCATCATTAGTGAACCTTACTTCATATCCCTTTTCAACAATTTGACCTACACTTATCAAATTCTTAGGGATTGTAGGAACATACAAGACCTTACTCAATAAGGTGCTTCCATCCTTGGCCTTCACTGATCCAATTGACTTCACATTATGCTTTGTGTTGTCACCTGTTTGAACAACATGATTAAAAACTTTACTTTCCAAATCAGTCATCAAAGATATGTTACCACTCAGGTGATTGCTACACCCTGAGTCAATGTAGAAGACTCTTTGATCTTCACTCTGCCTTTCACAAGTTGCATTCATTATCAATGTTGAATCTTCCTTTTGATCTGAAGCATAATTGTAGTAGGTGTTGTTGTATTGTTGACTTTGGAATCCTCTACCTGCATTTCTTCCAAAGTAATTCCTTCCACCTCTACCTCTGTAATTACCTCTTTGATTTCTGCCACCTCTTCCTCTTGCATTATAGTTTTGACTATATCCATTATTGTTCTGAGTATTGTGCCAACAATCATTAGCTAAGTGTTGGAAGCAGTCAGAGGCACAGACGCCACGGAAGCATGTGAAGACGAAGCAGGGAGCCAGGTGGATCAATTTTTTAAACAAATATATTTCTTATTAATTCTCCAAACATTCAACAGTGATTATTATCACTAATTGTAACATATGTATCATAAGAAAACCCCATTTTGTAATCCATAGCTCCATTTTGTGCAAGCCGAGGAATCCTCGAGCTTGAGGAGCTTAGGTAGAATGCGCGTACCAATTTTCGTTATTTTTAGACATCGTTTACCCTTCCAAATAGCATCTAGGACCTATTTTTTAACTAGGCCGGTCACTAGATGTGAAACTGGTCAAAACTAGTCTAGAAACTATAAAAAGAGCTAGAGAGCTCATTTTTGTGGTTGGTTCATTTTGGTTAGTGTGAGCATAGAGCTAGTTTGAGCTTGTAAGAGTATTCTTGAGTAATAGAGCTAATTTCCCACCTTCCATTGTGTCTTGCTTGTCTCTTCATTGTGTGTGTGTATGTGTGTGTGCATCTTTGTGCTTCTCACATTCACTCTCACATCATCTCACGTTCACGATCTTCATATCACTCCTACCTCTCCCTCGGATTGACATTAAGGAGGTGAAGCTTCTTAACGTGGTTCTCACCATTGTGCTAGAGCAACACCAAATTTGGCGCCGTTGCCGGGGATCGAGTCTAGGACGAATGTGTGATGGTAAGAGTATAGCAAGAAGTGGCGTTGGAAGGTAAAAATTTCAGTTTTTTGTTGTTGTTTTTACTTAGTTTTTAGTGTTTTTCACCTTCCCCATACTCCATCTTCATCATCTCATCATCATCTCCATCTCCAAAAAAATCAGAAAATTCACCATATCCACCCATTCACCTCATTTCCCCTCATTTGTGCATGCGAGAGAGCGAGAGAGAGTTTTTGCGCTTGTATGCACTTGTGTTTTCTTGAGTTTTCTTGCAGGTACAGAGCTTCAGAGCATCAGGAAAGCTTCCAAAAGGTAAAAAATGTACTTTCTGTCAGAAATTTCCGACTGTGTCGGACCATCGCGATGGTCCGCCAAGTTCGGATTTTGAGGTAGGCGACCACACCACGAGGTAGGCGATCCTTGCGCACACACGGCACCATAGTTGCATTTCAAAAATTCATCATTTGGTGGACCATCGCGATTGGCTCGAACCATCGCGATTGTGTCGCACCATCGCGATAGGCTCACGCCATCGCGACGGCTCGGCCGGACCATCGCGACGGTTCGCTTTTTCGGACCATCGCGACGGTTCACTTGAGCCATGGCGACGGTCCACTTGGACCATCGCGACGGTTCATTTGACCCCGGACCATCGCGATTGGCTTATGCCATCGCCACGACAGTGCCACGTGTCACGATAGACCATCGCGACGGTTCAACTTTTGGACCATCGCGACAGCCCAAAATCGGACCATCGCGATTGGCTCAAGCCATCGCATCGCGGACCATCGTGACGGTTCACTTCGGACCATCGCGATTGTCCACCGTTGACCGTTGACCGCGCCATCGCGATTGTCCGCCCGATCACGCCATCGCGACGGTTCGACCTCACGCCATCGCGATCGTTCACTTCGAGCCATCGCGACGGTTCGACCTCACGCCATCGCGATCGTTCACTTCGAGCCATCGCGACGGTTCGCTTTTTTGGGCCATCGCGATTGTCCAAATTCCACGCCATCGCGACGGTTCGCTCGGACCATCGCGACGGTCCCAGACCATCGCGATTGCCCACCCCCATCGCAAATTTTGGACTTCAATTTTTGACCAATTTTGAGGGTATTTTTGGAAAATTTTTGGACCATTAGACTCATAGGAGACCCCTTAGCTCATATTTGAGGGAAAATTGGATTGTCAGTTTTTACCCCCCAGGGCCTGAACGCTCATAACTTTTTCATCCGAAGTCCGTTTTTTGAGCTTAATAGCTCGTTAGAAAGCTCGTGACGAGTACTACGTGACCTCAACTGTTTTTTTTCATAAAGAATACATCTATTTTTGGATAAGCTATTTTGAGGTTCACCTAGTCTGGGACTAGGAAGTCAGGGGGCACACATTGAAAATTTGAGCTTAAAAGGTGTATATGCTCAAGTGTTTAATCATCTTGTGAATTGGTCTAACATTGGAATTTTCCAGGTCTAGCAAGGGCAATCCAAGGCTAGCAAGCAAGGCAGTGAAGACAGCAGAGCTTGGGAAGCACGGCTTCTTAGGCAACAGGGCATCAGAGCAACCAGAAAAGCCGACTCGAGGTTGGAAGATTACTCAACCCCCTCAGTCAATTCTTAGCTTAGGCTAAAACGTTAGCATTGTGGATTTAAGTCGATAGGAACGCCTCAAGTTCAAGATACCTAATTCTATCAAGTTTAAGACTCAAAGTAAAGGTGTGTGTGACGAAAACCTAAAGAAAAGAACCTAAGTCTGACGGAACGAGAACCCAAAACTATAACGGAAAGTCGAATTCCTGATGCATATATTAAGACAAGAATCCAAAGAAGAATTAAAAAGAATCAAGAATTAATCACAAAGAGCCATTGACGATCTAAGTGTGTAATTGAGTGAGCAAGGAAGGAAATTAATGAACCTTAGATCGGGCAAACATATAGGTAAGTCGGACCGACGAAGCCTTAGATCATCAGAGGCTAGTGTAAGAACCACTGCACGATCTTGGGCTCAGCAATTGAATAATAGTTATCCTTACGAGAGCTCAGAAACTAGCGAATCAGAAATGGCATTCAGCGCAGACAGACCAGCAGGAGGATCTCATGTAGCATACCTAGAAAAACCTGAAGGACCCTATAGAACGCAGTTAGAGTTTCTCTGAACCAACCGACTAGGTGCTCGCATCTATGAGGATGGTTTGCAAAGGCAAGTGGTGCAACTGCACAACCCTGATCAACCCTTTGGATTGGAAAGACCAATGGTGAAATTTGAGAGAGACGCTTACATAGACAAAGAAGGAACCATGTACGTCCTGAGTACGCAGCCAAACGATACTAATGAGTTTGGCACAATCCAATTAGAGACAGAAGGGAAATTTCAAGGAAAAGAACCGTTAGAAGAACCTAGAACACCGAGAGGGAAATCCGTATTAACAAGAGTAATCATCCCAGAGTGGATCCCTCAAGATAACAGGAGCACAGAGTTGTTCGTAAATAAAGAGACAGATGAAGCCTTTTGGAGGTACAGAAAGGAAAACCCCAGTGAGGCAGGCATCATCACAATCTATGAATTCAAGGACCCAGATACACCTGGAAAGGTTGTATACCTGGATGAGACTTCAGAAAGAGTCTTTGTGGTGCCTGAGCGCGCTAAAAACACATACACTTGGAGAGGTGAATTGATATTCCCTCCATCCAGAACAAACATGAATGCAAATCAACAAGGGGCAAGAACATCCTCAGCCCATGGGAATCAAAGAGAAGGAAATCACGAGAGACCGGAAGTAAGCTTCAATCCCCCCATAGGGAGAGATAGAACAACCACGAACACTAATAGGACGGATAGACAAAGAGAACATGGAATACCAGGTGGTAGAGATGATTTTCCTCTACCTAGACCACGTGAACATGCAAGAGTATTGAGACCCACACAGTTAGTAAAATCAATGAAGAATTACTTTGATGGGACAGGAGATCCCTATGACCATGTCGCAGAATTCAAGCAAGTACTAAGAGCAGAACAAGTTGAAGACATGTTCACGCAGTACAATGCATTTGGACTAACGTTAAAGAATACAGCTTTAACTTGGTTCCAACCACTGCAACAAAGGCAATTTAGAGACATCCATCACTTTTTAGAGTCATTCATTACTGAATTCTCTAAAAGTGGGGTTAGACATGACACGTCTTCGTTGATTCATAGTTTTAAGCAAACCCCTCAGGAAACAGTAAGACTGGCAGGTCGTAGATTCAGACAATACGTTGAGCGATGTCCAATGCAAGAGCTACCCTCACAAGCCAAACAAGTATCACTGTTCCTAGATGGCTTGTTGAGCGCTAAACTACGCTCTTATGTGTACCTAAAAGAACCCAGAACGCTAGAGGAGTGTGTAAGAATATGTATAGACATTGAGGACAACTTAGGAGATGAATTAGAACTCTCAAAGGTCTATAAGGACTCAGATTGTTCTTCTCTAGCATCCACAAAATTGTCTAATTCGATAGAGGACCTAGCAGAAAAAGTGGCCCAAAAACTAGGAGTTTCTAGTAAACAGGTGCCCAAGCTACCGATGAACGTACGTTGTTACACTTGTGGTGGAAATCATTTGGCAAACGTGTGTCCCAATGCACCTCAACCTCATGTCAACCCTAGTGGCCAATATTGTACAATTGAGAGAAGGTACACGAATCATACGGCTCAGGACTGCCCATACAATAAACAAACTGTGAGACAGAACTACCCGCAAGCATACCAGCAGCCAGGTAGGTATCAAGGCCAATACAATGCTCAACCTTATTACTATAGGCCTCCCCAGAACTACCCATACCAGGCTCAACAGAGACCTCAACCCGTCTTAGCTCAGCAGCCACCCCCACCAGCGAATGTCATCTCAGTCAAATACGCTACTGCAGAAGAGAACCTAAGTAGGGCCTTAGTGCCTTCTTCACCCCTGATCACCGAAAGTGACCCAAACTCAAACAGTTTTGACTCTACTCATGTAACTAGTCCACCCGCTTATTACACGGAGTCACCAGAACATGTGGAGACATATCATTATGATAGTCCACCAATGGAACCTAGTTGGGAGCCAGACTATACTAATGTGATGTACGCAAACCCAAACCCACGGCCCCAATTGAGACAACAGAGACCACAGGGCCCTAGAGGACCATGCTTTAGGTGCCAAGGAGATCATTTCATTAAGGATTGTCCACATCCCCCAATAGCAAGGCAATCGCAGTACTATAGCATCCAAGGCTTTTGCGCCGATTGTGGCAAAGAACACATAATCAAAGATTGTCCTAAGAACCCAGTTAACACATCAAATGTGACATCGATCAACGTGATAGGTATTGTAAACAACGCAGATGGATCCAACCCTACATACGTGCCTATCCAAGCTATAACCAGAGCCCAGGCGCTCTTACAAAACCAACAGCTTAATCAAGAGAAAGTAGCCGAAACTAGTGAAGTTGCAGAATCGAGTAGTAAAAAGACAAAATCTTGGAAAGATTCTAGAGAAAGGATAAAGAGAAAATGGAGTAAAAAGATAAGTGAGTTGGAAGGAAGTCTAAGAGAATCTAGAGCCAAAATACAAGAATTGGCTTCACAAGAATCAAACCAAGAAATCCCAGCTCAGAAATCAGGATCAGTCTTAGCGGAACCCATACCGGAAGATCTAGACATGATGTTTCGTGCATATCAGGCTAGAATAAAAGAGGGACCTCAAGTCACGGAAATGAGTAAAAACTACCCTCGAGCTGATCTAGAAATTGAGAGAACTAAACTTTGCATGAAGATGGTAGAACTAGCCCAAGCGTTGTTCGAAGCCTCTAGATATCTTAATTGGAATAACATGGCAAAACCGGAACTACACTTTCAAGGACTAATGGAGAGGCTAGAACACTTGATTGAAAGCAAAGAGAAAAAGGATCAGTCTAGGAACCCTACTGTCCCAGAGACACAGGAAAGGAATCCACCATCCCTGTCTCAAGTGCCTAATACAGAAAGTCAAGACAATTTGTCTTCCATACATAGGTACTCACATGAATTTTTGAGAGAGATCCAAGAAGAGAAATGGAGAAAAGAACAAGGAACTCATCCTCCTATTCAAGAAATAGACGATTTGCAGGAACAATTTCCCCAAGACATCCCCTCTATATATGATGAGGTAGAGGTGGAACAACTGAGTGAACCCACAGGATTTGAATCTAATTCTTTACAAGAATTACCTCAGTTCACAGGACCTTGGGAAGCTAAGTCTATTAGTATGAGAACACCCACGATAATAGTGAGGAATGAAGAATCAGTGATCCCTAGGAACACGGAAGTGATCAAGAATACTAAAGTACAGTGTAATCTCACTTTGGAGGAGTTGTTAAAGGTAAAACCAGAATTGTGGAAGCACGTAGCAAATCAATTCCCTGAGCTAGCTACCACACCCTCTCTGATAGGATCACATAAGAAGGTACCAGAGATACCCGTGGAAAAGATTGGAGACGTAAGCGAAGGAGAGGAAGGTAACACATATCTTCCAATAACCCATCAAGGCTACACCACGAAAGCCATCTTAGATTCAGGAGCCGGAGTAGCCATCGCTACTACCGCCTTATGGAAACGTTGGGGTAAGCCAGCACTCAGACCCACCAGGATGAAGCTACAAATGGCTGATGGACACATAGAAAAACCATTAGGCTTACTAGAAGGAATATCTCTCACCACTTGTGGCGTAGAATTTGAGCATACCTTTGCCATTTGTGACTTCGCGAAAAATCATGCATATGAGATGATATTGGGACGACCATTCATGCGTCAGTTACAAATTGTACAAGATTGGGGAACTAATTCTTTGTACTTGCAACTTTTAGGAGTGACTACCAAAGTCAACCTTAAAGACTATTCACATAGAGATGTACCCCCAATACAATGGAATACCATCCATAAGACACCAGCAGAGACGGAATCCGTGCACTCATTAGAATCAGATCCTTCTTGGTTGCATGAGGATACCCATTTATGGATGTGTAAAGTAGCCAAACAAGAGGAAGAACGATTAGAAGCCAGGACCTTAGGTGCAGAACAACATCCACGAACCCTTCAAGATCCAGCCTATGCACCTGTAGTATTCCCAGACGAAGAGTTTGAACCCCATGGTTGGGCGGAAATACTAGCAACCATGGATGTAGCCATCAATGAAGAACAATGGACACCCCACTGTGACGAGGATGGCTATGACATTTCAGTTTTTACGATAGAGCCAATCATGGGCGATGCAATTTTAGAAGAGTGCGAACCAAACACTGATGCATTTGAGGACGCAAGCGATTTTGATTTAGAATCAATTATCATGGACCCACCCTTTGCATCAGAGGAAGAATATTTCTACGAAGTAGAGACTCACACTCAGAGTCACGAGGAAATTACGAACGAGGTAAGGTTAGCCACTCAAGTGACTGATAAGAGTGAAGGCAAGAAGAGAAAGAAGAAAGAAACCATGTCTGAAAAAGAGGAATCTTTATTTGAAGTACCCGAGAATTTCAAGAAATATGAAATCGACGATAGAAGAATCATGGTACGAAGGCCTAATAGAAAAGAGAATGATGGACAAGCATATGATAACCGAGAGAAAACCAAGAAAATAATAGTTGCTATCGAAGGAGAAGAAGAAAAATGTACATACATAGGGCATGATTTGACGACAGAAGAAGAAGAAGAGCTAGTTGCCCTATTGCGCGAATATAGAGATGTTTTTGCTTGGAGTTACAAAGATTTGAAAGGAGTAGACCCAGATATATGTTCTCATAGAATCCCTATGACTCCAGATGCGAAACCGACAAAACAGAAACCTTACACGTACAATGATAATTACGCTGCGAAGATTAAAGAGGAGATAGATCGGTTGATAGAAGCAGGATTCATTTACGAAATTGAGCATACCGAATGGGTATCCCCCATTGTGGTTGTGCCCAAGAAGAATGGAAAATTGCGTGTGTGTATTAACCTTAAAAAAGTTAATGCCGCCACGATTAGAGATAGTTATCCTCTTCCTATCACGGAACACCTATTGGAAAGAGTTGCAGGCAAGGAAGTTTACAGTTTTCTTGATGGATTCTCAGGCTATAACCAAGTAGCCATTGCTCCAGAAGACCAACACAAGACGGCTTTTGCCACAGAATGGGGCATATTTGCATTTCGTGTAATGCCATTTGGCTTGACAAATGCACCCGCTACTTTCCAGCGACTCATGTGTCATGTTTTTAAGGAATTTTTACGCAAGAGCTTGGAAGTTTATGTCGATGACCTATGTGCGCATTCAAATGTAAGACAGACACATATTCCAGAGTTAAGACAAATATTTGACAAATGTCGAGAATATCAGGTTTGTTTGAACCCAGAAAAATGCGTTTTCATGGTCAGACAAGGCAAAATTCTAGGACACATTGTGTCAAAAAATGGAATCTCTACGGACGAGGAAAAGGTGAAGGTAATTGTAGAATTACCTAGACCAACTAATGTGAAAGAGGTACAGGCATTTATGGGCCATTGCGGTTATTATAGGAGATTCATACACATGTATGCAATCATAGCCAAGCCTCTGTACTCTCTTTTAACCAATTTTGAGTGGACAGATGAATGTGAACATTCATTCAATGAACTTAAACGACGCTTGTGCTCAGCACCTATATTAACCACTCCAGATTGGAGTAAGCCATTTCATGTACATGTGGATGCATCCAATTACGCCATAGGATGTGTATTAGCACAACCCACGAATGAAGGTAACATAGATCTCCCCATAGCTTACGCTAGCAGACAACTGAACGCAGCAGAGAGAAATTATACCACGACGGAACGAGAAGGATTAGGGATGATCTACGCTGTAAAGAAGTTTAGGCACTACTTGTTGGCCAACAAGTTCAAGTTCTTTACGGATCATCAAGCCCTATTATATTTAGTCAACAAACCATGTAACACAGGACGACTGATACGTTGGTTTCTACTGCTCATGGAGTATGATTTTGAAGTGGTAGTTAGGAAAGGAAAGACGCATCTTAGAGCTGACCACCTCTCAAGATTAACCTCAGGAGAAGCTCCTCAAGGAGTAGCTGATGATCTACCAGATGCATACTTATTCAACCTTGAGATAGCACCAGAATGGGCTAAGCCGTTAGTCCCTATTCTGACATACGGACCCAAGAGTCCTAGGATAAAGATCAAAGAAGGAGAGATTACCAAATCTCAGAGGTACCAAATAATAGCAGGAAGCATATATAAACAAGATAATCAAAAGATTCTTGCTTGTTGTGTAGATGAATCAGAACATGCGAATTGGTTGCAATTAGCACACTTAGGTGCACTAAAGCAACATCATTCAAAACATAGAACACTACAGACTCTGCATAGATTAGGAGTATATTGGCCTTCTATGGAAGCAGATGTCCACAAGTTGTGTAAAGAATGTCAGGTGTGTTGTGAAAGACCACCAGTAGAGCATGCGACATTATATCATGTGTCTCTCACACCAGACTGGAGTGAACCATTAGTGACCTACTTGAGGACGAACACATTCCCTCAAGGAATGACCTTAGCTCGACAACGTAGTCTAGAGCAGGAAGCTCACGACTATTCACTTATTGGCGATAATCTATACAAAAGAGGACGAGATGGATATCTAAGACAATGTGTTCATGAGAGCGATTATCTTAGCATACTAGAGACTGCACACCAAGGTGTTGTAGGAGGTCATTTTGGACCAGATAGGATAATCAAAGCCATTCTCTTTGCAGGATTATGGTGGCCCACTCTTCACATGGATGCACATACCTATGTAAAGAGATGTGACGTGTGCCAAAGAACTCAGTTTCCTACTCGCAGAGATGAAATGCCATTGAAACCCATGATGGGCGGACGTGCATTTTCTAAGTGGGGTATAGACTTTGTAGGACCCATTAACCCCCCTGCAGAAGGTACACATGCAGAATACATTATTGTTGCCACAGATTATCTTACAAAATGGGTAGAGGCAAAGGCCACAAAAAAGAATGATGCTCACACTACTGCAAAATTCTTATTTGAAAATGTCTTTACAAGATATGGATTGCCTATAGAGTTAGTGAGCGATCGAGGCACTCACTTTCTAAACCAAGTCATTGAATATTTGTTACAGGATTTTATGGTGATTCACAAGAAATCTGCACCATATCATCCTCAGGCCAATGGTCAGGCTGAAAGCACTAACAAGATACTTTGTACCGTACTGACGAAACTCGTGAACAATAAACGTTCAGATTGGGACAAACAGCTACACCACGCTGTTTGGGCATATCGAGTGGCCTACAAGACCGTACTCAATGCAACTCCCTTTCAGATGGTTTTTGGTCAGAATGCAGTGCTTCCCTTGGACTTCTTGATACCGACCCTTAAGGTTGCACAAGAACATGAGTGGACCGGCCATGAATTATCAGCGAGAATAATGGACTTGGAACGATTAGGAGAAACCAGGCTGAAAGCAGCAGCAGGAATATACGCAGCGAAGAAGCGACAGAAAGCATATTTTGATGCACATGTGAAAGATAAAGGCCTAAAGGAAGGAGATTTAGTTCTAGTGTATACACTGAAACAGCACGCACGGAAGTTAGAAAAGCGAGGTTATGGACCTATGATCATTAACAGACTCTCGACTAGTGGAGCAGTACAGTTAGCCACCTTAGAAGGAGATATAATGCCTAATTACATTAGTGGCTGTAGAGTCAGGTTATATCAAGAACCTCTTACTGAGGATATGCTTAGACGACTCACGTTGGCAAAGAAGCGTAAGGAGGAAGAAAATAGAATACGAGCAGAAGCTCAGGCAGAAGCCATAGAACGCATTAAGCGCATGAAGCTAAGAAGACAAGGACTAGGGAGAGAACATTATAACCATCTGGAAACATCACCCAGATATCCCATGGCCATGTGTCAAGTAAAGTCAACCACTCATCCGAGCATAGTGGATAGGAGACCATTCATTACAGTGAGGCTAGCGCACGGTAACCATAGCCAAGAACTCAGGGCTTTGATTGACTCAGGTGCTGCGACTAGTGCGATTAGATGGTCCCACTATAAGGATTCAGGAATAGAAATGCGGCCAATTGAGGCATACCTCATAGGCCTAGGAGGCATGGAAACCCCTTGCATGGGTGAGGTGGACCTTCCTATCCTCGTTAAGGATTTGACGATGACAGCGAAATTACTAGTGTGCCATGATGACGACCTGATAGAACCCCTAATCCTTGGCCAAGATTGGCTATACGATCACTCAGTGGACCTAAATCTTAGACAAGGCTCCTTACAAATTGGAACCTTAGAGCAGAAGCGAGTGATACCGCTTGACTTCCCTAACGGCATTCCGCTTGACGGTTGTGACCCTAGACCCTATGAAACGCATACGACGGAAGACAGGAAGATTTTTGGGCAGACCAGTCACGTTACGTCTACACCAACCCACTCGGGCTTGGCTATAGACAGTTGTCAGTCAGAAGAACGACAGGAGATCTTCCCTGGGACTTCCTGCAAACTAGAAGAGACAGCTACCCAACAGCAAGGGCAGAAGGGCACAATCAGAGGTCAGGTGGGTTGCATCAGCGGCCAAATGAGCACGACACCCTGCGGTGCTCATCCTTCCAAACTTGTTGCGGACTGGCCTAGATTAAAGTTAAATAAGGCATCACTTCCTAATGGGCAGGTCACGCAAGTGTTGGATCTCCCTTCTTTTCCAAAGCAGAGTGTCTATCCGACCTCTCAACCCCAGCAACAACAGAGTCAACCACGACGAAGGAACCCAGACCGACTGCAGTATCAGAAGACACGACAAGGAAGGCAGTTTAGGCCACCCAAAGGAAGCGGCACCAGACAAATATGGGTGCCAAAAGGACAAAAAGCACCGAAGGACTCCAACCAAGCCGAGATCAACAAGCAAAAGGCCGAACAGAAACAGAATCGATCTCCACCATCCCCTCGACCTTCTTCTACAGGTCCAAACATCCGACAAATGTGGATCGCCAAGAAGTACCTTACCCATAGACCCACGCCCACGCAGATTTGGGTACCCAAACCATGTATCATAGCTCAACCCATAAGCCATGTAATATATAACCCCCATAACTCATCTCATCCCTCGATACCACCAAACCCGACACCACCTTTTACCCCTCAGCAGAAACCCACCACCCATTCAAGGACTCTTAGGAAATGGATACCAAAACGTGTCCAACCGTCTTCCCCCAACCCATTGTCTAACTACCCCCCGACTAACATACAACCTTGTGCTAAATCTCTAACCTTTAAACCTGGTATAAATTCACACACCATCATCACACACCACTCGTAATCTCATCTCATCAAGAAATGTATGCATGATCTGAAACGTGTAGGTGTCTAGAGACCTGCACTAGTGCTGCAAGAAACATTGCATCCATCACATCACAGCACTTGGCTACACGGGTTACGCATCAGTTATGGAAAGGGATTGCGGTCTCACTTTAATGGGATCATGATTAATTTCCATGCTAATGTGTTAATCTTTTGTAGCAGATCTTTCTCACTAGCGCACCAGCCACCATGCAAACTGACGAAGGAACATCAGGAGCAGGCCCCAGTGTAGCAGCAGTACCACTCAACGTGCTACGAGCAGAGTCCCACCCTACTGCTCCACCGCCGGAATTTCAGGGATTTCCAGGGCCCATGCCTATCGATAACCCCCCTATGGGCTACACCGAAAAGATACACAGGAACTCTCATTGGTTTCAGGGCCTGGCAGGACCCCTCGCGGACGCAGACTTTATATTTGAATCCTCTCTGACTTTTGATGACCGCACGTGGGGAAAGTACCAGTTTTTCTCCAGAGAATTCGAAGCCCTACAAAGCACCCAGGATTTAACTCATGTTTGGGCCAGAGCCGGCTTCACAGAATATTTCAGTGATCCTCTACCCAAACTGGATTTTTATAGGTGCTATTACTTGATCACTACCTTACTGGCATCAGAGAATAAGGACATCCCAGGAACCTTCATCTTGCCTACCCTAGTGGATGATCCACCTTACAAGAGATTTTATCTCTCTAAGGACCTAATCAGAGCAGCCATCAAGATTCATGGAACCCACACTCCCACAGACCGAGAGAGATTAATTCCAGAACCGATGAAACGTGGGGATGTCACGAAGTGGGAAGAGATTTCGGCCATTACACCTGAGTTGTAAAAGCCACTAAGAATATGCATGCAACATTTTGCATTTCCAGCTCAGGACAGATTTACCATGCCACACAAAAGAATATGGTTCGGATTATATTTGGCATGTACGGGACCTCAAACAGTTGATCTGGCAAGCTGGATCATAGACCAAATGTATCTGGCACAGCACAGATGGGAGCGTAAAAAAGTGCTTAACGGATGTTGTGCACTCACAAGAATTGTGTATATGTGTTTGGCTTATGACTTGCCCATCGAGCGTGCATTAACAGGAGAGGAATTAAAGGCATTCAAGAGCACAGCGAAGAAAGCTAGGAAGCCCAGTAGGACACGGGCAGGTAAGCGCATGCGAGGCACCATCCCTTGCCTCCAAGTGCCAGAGTCGCCATCACCACAACCCTCTCCAGAGCGACCACAGACAGAAGCTGCTCCCACTGTACAACCTATTCGCATACGATTGTCCAGACCAGTGATTACAGAGGCCACCACTAGTACCGCTGCACCCCAGGCAACTGCCACCTCAGAACCCGCCACCACAACAGCAGAAGCTCCCACCACCATTGGTGCGGAAGCGTTTTCTTTCCCGATACCACATATGGAGGCCGACCCCATAAACACGACATTCGATTTTGAGATGCCTGATGCATTCTCAAACGAATTTCAGTATTCAGAAGCACAACTGTTCTCCCAGGAATATGAACGTCCCAGCTACCCGACTACGCCGCGAGACTTGCCACAGGGACAAGCTGTGTCGGGCTCTGAAGAAGAAAGAACCGAAACAGACGACGATCAAGGCGACGATGAAGCCAGCCAGGGTTCACATGACGACCAGACAGAGGGGCAAGGCCAACAAACCGACACGCACGGCGACACCAGCACATATGAAGATGAAACTTTCGAAGCCGCAGCGTACACATTGGCCATAAAGAAATTATATCGTACCATGGAGAAAGTCTGGGCACGAAAGAGGTTAACTGAAGAGGAGAGCCAGGCATTAATTGAACAGGAACTCATCTCCGGAGGATTCGAAGACGCCTATATCAGAGGGTTCAGAGAGTTAGTCAAATCAGTAGGCTCCCATGAAGCACTCAGGTTTTTACAAAGAAAGCAACTACCACAGTTTGATCCCCGCCGAGTGCGACTACTCTCAAAACCTGGGGAGTATATTCGTGTACCAACAGGAGCCCAATCTTCAGCACAAGCCAGGGAGGCACGCCTCGCCCCCGAACGTTCAGTAACCGCAGAAACCATTCTTGTAGATTCGCCACCCCGTACCACCATTGTACATACCACTACAATCCTCGAAATAACCTCCACCCCTTCGACTCCTCTTTCACCTCATCTTTCACCAACCCATCCTGTATCACCCGCACACCCACCTGCTTTCCCCACATCCACACCTGTACAAAGCAATATAGCCCCAACCTCTTCCTTACCCATTCATACCACCAGGCCCACACCCAACCCTCTGCATCCCTATGTTAACCCCTTCACCCCTTCATCCTTCCTAGCGTTTCCCCCACCTCTAAGACCCCCATTCCCCTTCCTAACCCCACTAACCTTCTCACCAGTCTCACCTCCCCAACCTACCATAACGCCTATTTCCCCGTTTCACCAAGCCGCTCCAACCATCCCCCCTGTAAACTACTCTACGTTTGTAAATCCCGTATTCACACCTACGCAACCACCCACAATCACACCACTTTTCACAGTCACAACATTAAACACGTCCAATGGCATGGACATATCACCACCCACCTCACCACCACCCACTCCACTCACAGCACCCTCATATTTAGGCACTTCACAATTTTCCACAATCACCACTGCATCCACAGTCCCAACCCCGCTCCCCATTCCCACTGCATCTACTACCACTGCATCCTCATTTAGCACTTCACTACTACTATCGCCCACCATAGACACCGCATTTCAACACATGTTCGCATGCATGACGCAAGTCCGCGATGAGTTTGCATCACTCGGCACCAACTATCAACAGCTGCAGAAAACGACGAACGACTTACAAACGCAGCTTAATTTGTTATCAATTGAGAACGCCTCACTGAACAGCCGATACCAAGAGTTACGAGAGGCTTATCACAAGTTAGAAATAGAAAGTGAGGAAAAAAGCAAAGAGGCCACCGCGGATTTAGATAACCTACTTAGAGCCCAGACTGTCCGCAATGCAACGCTCACTAGAAATATGGGCTTACTAAGAAGACACTTAGCCGCAGCAAAAGAGGAGAACCAGAGACTCCAAGAGCAGAACAGAGAGAACTTGGAAGCGGCTTTAGATCATCCAGAACAGCCACTAAGTCCGAGCAGATTCAAGGCAATCCCATCCGAGTCGATGCGGATGCTGCTAGACGACCATGTCAGATTGCTCGAGGACTATGATCGTATGAACGAAGAACATCAAAAGTTAAAGGAAGATCACAAACTGCTACAACTCAGAGAACCAGCAACACAACAGGTACCAGTAGCAGCGGAATTACCAGCGCCTGTGGACCCTGCCCCTGAAGTTTTAGAGGAACTCAACGCACTCCGGGCCCAGGTAACAAATCTTGAATCTAGGATTGCCATCTATGAAGCACCACCAAGGCCAGACTCCCCACCTGAGCTACCAGCTGAGGAAGAAACCGTCACTATCCCGGTGGAGGAGACCTTCGAAGAGGCTTATGAACCGATACCCATCCCAGGCGGACGTGTCACGGTCGAAGGCCAGATGACCTACGAATTACCTACCCCCGCGTGGATGAAGACAGTAGAAGAACTCGGAACGACACACTCGGCCAGAGTAGAGGCACAGCTACATGCCATGGCCATAATTGAAGAGAAAATTTTACAATCACCATTCTTTGCTCAAATGGCCCCGCGACGATACATATCCGGGCATGAGCTTCAGTATAAACCATACTTCATGTTAATGGCAGAATATCAGTTAACCATAGAGAAAGAAACCGGCATGAAACCAACGCATGCCACTCAATTCGAGCCAGAGGACTTGCCACCAAGGGCGCAGAGAGGTGAAATCCTTCAACCAGACTGGCGCAAAGATTTACTGCAAAATTATCCAGAGATGATGAGCACGTGGGTAAAAGCGCCGCTTCACTTAAAATTTAATCCGTGCTGGGGACCAGTACCACGACGCCGCTCTTGGACTGCCTTCGCTATAAAGCTACAGAACAATAAGCAGTGCCAAGACTGGTTGAACTATCCCTACCTCAAGCCACCAGTCGCGTTACCCACAGTAGGCTACATGATGGCGACGATCCGCCACTGGCTCCCTCGATTAAAACATATGGATGATATTGCTGCGCACATGACTGTCAAAATCTTTGACATGATGCAGATGGTCTTTAAAGTCTTCCGGCGCATCAAGGCTCCCCATGTTAACACCCCGGGCTTTGAGCATGGCAACTTTGATTTAGTCTATGATATGAGCACAACGCCATCGCTACGGGTGTGTTACGCCTGGCACTGCAGAATCAAATATCTACCGGCATGTTACAAGCAGACATTTGAAGAAATGTTCACCACCGGTTTTTGGGAGTACCATTCAGAAGTATTTATAAGCAGGCCCACACACTTATTGCAATTATTCGCCTGTGAACGAATGGTGTACTCCACACATTATCAGCTCCCACCACCAGACGAGCCGCAACCTATCGACTGGGAGAAACTCGAGGCTGATCTAGCCCGAGGTATTCGTGTATCAGAGCACACCCTCGCTCAAGACCTCCTACAGAATTACATCCGGCAGACCTCACAACAAGGTTCTGTCAGGGACGACAGAAGCGAGAGGGAGGGGGGTGTTGGAAGCAGTCAGAGGCACAGACGCCACGGAAGCATGTGAAGACGAAGCAGGGAGCCAGGTGGATCAATTTTTTAAACAAATATATTTCTTATTAATTCTCCAAACATTCAACAGTGATTATTATCACTAATTGTAACATATGTATCATAAGAAAACCCCATTTTGTAATCCATAGCTCCATTTTGTGCAAGCCGAGGAATCCTCGAGCTTGAGGAGCTTAGGTAGAATGCGCGTACCAATTTTCGTTATTTTTAGACATCGTTTACCCTTCCAAATAGCATCTAGGACCTATTTTTTAACTAGGCCGGTCACTAGATGTGAAACCGGTCAAAACTAGTCTAGAAACTATAAAAAGAGCTAGAGAGCTCATTTTTGTGGTTGGTTCATTTTGGTTAGTGTGAGCATAGAGCTAGTTTGAGCTTGTAAGAGTATTCTTGAGTAATAGAGCTAATTTCCCACCTTCCATTGTGTCTTGCTTGTCTCTTCATTGTGTGTGTGTATGTGTGTGTGCATCTTTGTGCTTCTCACATTCACTCTCACATCATCTCACGTTCACGATCTTCATATCACTCCTACCTCTCCCTCGGATTGACATTAAGGAGGTGAAGCTTCTTAACGTGGTTCTCACCATTGTGCTAGAGCAACACTAAGTGATTTGTCTTACCACAAATCCAGCAAGCTTTGCCTCCATCTTTATTGTTCCTGCCTCTTCCTCTACCTTTGCCACCTCCTCTTCCTCTTAGGAAGTTGGCTTGAGTAGTTGTTCCTTCATCTTCACCTGCTTGTTGTTTTCCTTTGCTATTCTTCTTTTTGTCCTTTGAGTACATTGCATGTCCTGTACTCTTTTCACCATCTCCTTTAACATCCTGCTCAAATGTTAGCATATGACCTAACAATTGATTTAAATCAGGAGTGAAATGGTCAAGTGATAACTCTGTAGATAAAATAAATGGCTTCCATTTATCATCACCTCTCAACCCTGTAAGGATTTGCCTTACCAATTTATCTTCCTCAATGTCTTCATCAACAGCTCCTAAAGCATCTGCAATATCTTTCATCCTTGTTACATAGTCTGAGATGGATTGAGAGGCCTTCTTCTTGAAGGTAGTAAACTCTGCCCATAAGGATGCCTTCCTTGACTTTGTAGTGTTCTGGAAGTGCTCCTCCAAAGCATTCCATATGTCAGTTGCACTTTCAAGACCTCTAATATGAGGTAACAAGTAATCATTGACTCCCATATAGATAATGCTCCTAGCTTGAGCATCTTTCTTCATCCAATTTTTCAGATCTGCTAACTCTTCCCTAGTTGGAACACTAGGATCTCTGAACTCTGGCTTCTCTTCTTCTCCTATGATATAACCAATTAAATCTTTGCTCATAAGATGAGCTTCCATCCTCATTGACCATGCATGATAATTTTCTCTATCCAATTTCTCTATCTGTAGAGCATCTCCCATCTTGTATCCACCTGTGTATTGAAAACTTCAAGCTTTACAAGCAATGTATGTACCTTTAATTCGAATTAGGCTCCTTTTGCCTTTCTTGATGTCGAGTAGTCTTCTCCTCAGGCTTTTGACTCCAAGCTTTCACTTCTTAGCTCTTCAAATGTTGAACTTCTTGAATCTGCAGCAGTCGGGACCTTCCTTTCCTTGATTTGATGTCTCCTGCTCTGATACCACTGATGGAGAGTGTTAATCTCCAAAAGAACAACCTACTCTTGAATTTAGAACACCTCTATATCAAGAGTAAGTCAAAACCTTCACTAAATTAGAGGTCCAATCTCCAAATTATCAAATCTGAGAAAATATGTGAAGAAGATGAAACACAGAAAAGTCTGCTGCAGAATTTCTTCACATTGACTTATCAAATGTGTAAAGTTTTTGATGAAACTTTGTACGAATCATCTCCTAGGGATTGCGCATCACCTCCAAGTTGAATTACTTCAAAAGCTTTAGTATAACTTGAGAAATCAACTTCACAAGTTACCTATGTCAGAAACTGTTACTCAGAACAGTCAATTTTACACCCCTAACTTCTTAACTTTGGTTCTCACAATGTCGAACCCGTTTTACCAAATCCTTTTGACTGAAGATAGCTTATCTCTCAACTTAGATTTTGAGCTATCATATGTGTAAAACTTTACACTGTGCACTGAGCACTACTCATTTCTTTGAACTCGAAATGTGCGCCTGTTTCAGAGAGCTGTGAACACTCAACACATGTGAATGTTCCTACCAGCAATTCTCTTCACCTGTTTACAATTAGACTCTGAAATTCAAACCACAAACTCATTAACTAACAACTTAGATATCCTCAAAAGGATTTCACAAATGATCTACTACAGACGGAGTAGACGCAGAAATATCGGGCGCAACATTTCCTTCATTTCAGGAGAAGACTACAACTACAAATGAGAGAGACTTCAACTACTTTCTCATCAGTCTATTGACATTTACAATCACTCATTTCTCTATTCCTATGCTCATACATAGTCTCTCTTTGTCTTCTCTCTTCTGCTCTCTCTCTTTTCCCGACATTTTCCAAAAGTATTTATAGGCATCTATGTACAAACTCTCATCAAAGCATAAGTATATGTAACCTATGTCATAACTAATGTACATATGTGTACATGTCCTTCACTCTTGTGAATGTATCCATTTTCTTTATTCCAAATCTTCAATTGGTGATTGATATGCACCAACATTTCGACATGTGATGCATGTAACTTCCACAATAACTCTCTTTTTTTGCCTTAAATATACTTTCTATGCTCTTATTTGCTCCTCATACTATGCTCTGATGGAGGATAGGATAGATGGATAGTTAGCTTATGTGAGGTAATGATAGGTGTCTTTGCATAGGTGACTAAATTACCACTCATGAAATCTTCCAACATGAAATCATGCTCTTTATGGAGACTTTTTACTTCATCTATCTTGATTTGTAATTCTTCTATAAAGAGATTCCCTAGGGGTGAATGTGTTTATCGAAGCCTTTATCTTTTTGTGCTTTTCTCAAATGATCTCTAGTACCCGTCATAGTTCTCCAGACTTCATTGTCTCTTACTCTAATGGCTGTTGAAAATTTTCCATGTAAATTTTAAGATTAACTTCTAAAGCCTTCATCTTGTAGCCTTGATGTTATATCATGTACTTTTCAAATGCATTGATTATCTTTTCCATTTGAGTCTCTGCTAAAGAGGTGTGGATGGGAATTTTTGGGGTGAGGAGGTTGTGGGTATGTGAGATGGAGTGGGTATAGGGAAATTTAATGTTGAGAATTGGTGGTTTCAGTGATAGGGGATATCAAATACATGAAAGTTAAATGTGGAGGTGGAGGCAAAGCTTAGTGGTGATAGGGGATATCAAATACATGAAAGTTAAATGTGGAGGTGGAGGCAAAGCTTAGTGGTGATTCAGATGTCAATGTATTAAGTATGGGTGGGGATGGGATATAAGAGGCCCCTTTTTCTTATACCTTGGGAGTTCATGTTTCTAGCTGATATCAATATATGAGATTGTTTTTGCTCGTGGCGATGATGATTTTAAATCTATTGGTATCTAGCGTTCTTAAATCCAAAATGCCTCATCCATGTCCTCGTTTCACCCTTTTGATAATGACTTTGAAACTTCAATATGCGTTACTAGCTGAGAAGAGATCTTTTGGATTCTTGATATTCTTTTTGTGGTTATGATTCTTGATATTCTTCATTTCCTCTATGCCACTTTCTTTTGTTAATTACCCTTTCTTCTTTGAGGCTAGTGCCTTTGGCCAAAAGTGAGTAGCAATGTTAATATTTGTTGCTTCCCTAAGTCTAGTACCTAAATTTGATCTAATAGCTCAATGTAATTAGATATTTCATGTCCAATACTTTTTCCCTTCTCAATCATCATAGTGTCTGAACTAAGAATTATAATGGTAGAATAGCATTCTCTCCATACACCAAATTGAGTGATGTCATTCCTAGCACTATCTTCTAAGCTACTATATAGGCCCAAATTACACGATGAAGCTTTTTGTCCCAATCAAAGTGCTTACTATTCAATAGTTTGGTTGAAACAATACATAGGATCTTATTCATAGTTTTTTCTTGACAAATGGGCCATGGGAAGGACAAACATAGTGAAAATTTCTTTAGAAGGAAATTTCACAATTGTTTGTGAATCACAATAAGTTGCAAAAAGGAAGAATCCACTCTAGCAACTAATTCAAATCAAAAGATAAAGTGGATGGAATGATGGCCCAATTAATGAACTCATTCTTGATATTGGAGGCATACAAAAAGAGTAACAACCAAAGCAAGAGCCCAAATCCCCATCAAGCACTTGATCATGGATGAAAATGACCTAACACATGAAAAGAAAGAGTTTAAAAGGAGTAGTGTAGGGATGAAGAAGAGATCACATAGAAGTTGTCATGGGTAGAATTGATGTCGTGGTTACACCTGAGTGAAGTTAATGTTGTGGTCTAAAATAGATTTCTAAATTGTACTAAGCTAATGAGCTATTGCAACCTATGATTTTCTTATGAATGAATACACGTTACTGCTCAATTACTATCTATAGTCTAGATTTTGAATTTTGGTGTGTTCGAACTTAGTGAAGTTACTCTGGTGCACAATGATTATAGAAGAATTGTTAAGTGTTGCATGTAGTCTCTATGTCAATAAAGTACTACGCACTTTGATTATACTATCATGCCAAAAATAGGCTCATGATCTATTCTTTAGTCAAGAAGTGTAGGGATAAGTGGAGAATTGTGTCTAGTTGTAAGGGTAAGTTCAACAAATGGAAAGTTCTTGAGAGATCAATATAATTCATGATCAATTCTAGCAAGCTAACACTTATGTGAATTTGAACCTCAACATGGGGTGCTACTTAGATTTCATTAGATTGACAACAACAAACCTGGAGAACAATAATCTCACTTCTTAGAGTTAGTTGGAGCTTAAAAAACAAGGAAGCAAATATTCCATTCGGTAGCTCAAGTGTTTGCTTCCTTAACAAGTGGTCAAACTCTTAAACCCACATTGTTGGTCAAAATATTAGTTATTTTGAGATCCTCTAGTGGACAATTTTGCAATTTGAGATAGAGCTCACAAGAAGGATAAAAGTAAGCCAAGGTTGAGTAGAGTAGTAATGCTTAGAAATGCATGTTGATCCTGATGGGATTGTGTCACTCTAGCATAATGGGAATACCAATGTGAGGAGAACAAACTCATAGATGTCAATCTATGGAGACACGACGATGGTATGATGACTCTGAGCAAGTGGAATGCACAAGTGTGTGAGTGAGAAGCACACTAACATGTACACACATACACACACACATGCACACAAGGCAAGACAAAGAGTAGAACAATGGAATCTTCTATTAGTCAACTCAAAGAAAGAGCGCAATGCTCAATTACAAGTTGAATCTCCAGCTAGCTTACATAAAATTGAGCTCTCTAGCTCTTTTTATAATTCTTTACTAGCCTTGAACTAGTTCAAACCTAGTTAAAAATTAGGTTCCTCAGCTAATTCGGGGGCAAAAATGAGCTCTAAAAATTATGAAAATTAATAGATGGGTTCTCCTTATACTCCTCAAGCTTGAGGATTCCTCATCTTGAAAAAAACGGAGTTGATATTGTTGGTGCAAAGTCCAAGCTCACACATTTTGCTTGAGGTTCATAAAGACATGAAGTTCCATGAGAACCATTGCTAAAATTTTTTGAACCATGAAGCTTCATCTTGAACAAAACAGAGCTCTAAAAGGAATTTTTCCAATTCCTACTATAGTGGTAGCACTGATCATTACAAGCAACAGGTGTATGATAAAAAATAGAAGGTTTTCATTGAGTCTTCTATTTGGAAGTAGTCTGTTTTGATTCAATCTTTTCATACATCATTTCAAAAGTACATAGGCACTTTTATGGTATCATTGGAAAGCTAAGAGGGCCCACATATCAACCCTGAAACCACAAAGGGCTAGTACTAAGAAGGGTTTAGCAGTACCTACTCATCACTTGAAGTGTCCATCCATCTATCCCAATAGTGGTATCAGAGCAAAGATAAGGTAAAATGGGAGATGGTTTTGCTTCTTTCTTTGATAAATTGGACAGGAATCCATGAGGATGGTATGATGACTCTGAGCAAATGGAATGCACAAGTGTGTGAGTGAGAAGCACACTAACATGTACACACATACACACACACATGCACACAAGGCAAGACAAAGAGTAGAACAATGGAATCTTCTATTAGTCAACTCAAAGAAAGAGCACAATATTCAATTACAAGTTGAATCACCATCTAGGTTACTTAAAATTGTGCTCTCTAGCTCTTTTTATATTTCTTTACTAGCCTTGACCTAGTTCAAACCTAGTTAAAAATTAGGTTCCTTAGCTGATTCGGGGGCAACAATGAGCTCTAAAAATTATGAAAATTAATAGATGGGTTCTCCTAATACTCCTAAAGCTTCATCTTGAACAAAATGGAGTTGATATTGTTGGTGCAAAGTCCAAGCTCACACATTTTTCTTGAGGTTCATAAAGACATGAAGTTCCATGAGAACCATTGCCAGAGGAAATTTAATCTTTTACCTTTGTAAAAGTCATTTCTTTTGACTAGAGATTATTTGTAATCACCTACCTAAAAGTCGTGGACTTGTTAGTTATAGGAGTAACTACTTCATTGAGGGAATATCCCCTAGATTGAAGAATCACTTTTAGAGAGAGCCAAAAAGTTGAATTCAAATTCAAATTTGAATAGAACACTTATATAAAGTCACTTGGATAAGTCATGGTCAGAGTAGCTTCATCATCCGAGCTCTTCATTGCCATTTTGTATGAGAATAAGGCCTACACTGTAGCCTACACTAATCTCTATCATCAAGCTATGATTATCAAGCCTATGACCGTGTACAACAGTGTTCATTAATACAATACATCTACATTGCTCATCTATGATCTCTCTGTTTTAGTTAGTCTTAACTATCAACTTGTGCTAGCCATATCTTAGTCACTTATGAACCAAATTCAATGAGCTATAGCTTGTTGGAAGCAGCTCGAAGTTATCTACATGCTCAAAAATTTTGAAGCAAATCCATTTAGCCAATTTAGAGAAAAGTGCATCAAAGCTCTCACTGGTCAAACAATGCAGAGGTCCTAAAAAATTAGGGGAAATGATTTATTTGCTAAAATGAATGCTCTGTGCATAGTGTATCATTTCAAGTGATTCCACTTGGAATCATTATCTTACTAATCTAATTAGATACCTCTAAAAGGAATTTTTCCAATTCCTACTGTACTAGTAGCACTGAGCATTACAAGCAGTAGGTGTATGATAAAAAATAGAAGGTTTTCATTGAGTCTTCTATTTGGAAGTAGTCTGTTTTGATTCAATCTTTTCATACATCATTTCAAAAGTACATAGGCACTTTTATGGTATCATTGGAAAGCTAACAGGACCCACATATCAACTATGAAGCTACAAAGGGCTGGTACTAAGCAGGTTTTGGCAATATCTACTCATCACTTGAAGTGTCCATCCATCTATCCCAATAGTGGTATCAGAGCAAAGCTAAGGTACAATGGGAGATGGTTTTCCTTCTTTCATTGATAAATTGGATAGGAACAACTATCAAGCATGGTCTTTAAGGATGAAGACATACTTACAAGGAATGGGCCTCTATGGATACATCTCAGGAGATGAGGAGATGACCATATTCAGAAGCAAAGGACAACCTACAAGAGAAGAACATGAAAGAAAACATTTTCTTCTTATTTCTTTTGCAACACAAGGGCCAAGAAGAATCATTTGTGGATTGAGTTCACCACTCAAAGGAAGCAACCTAAGCAAGCTATCTCATAGTATGTGACCAAAGTTAAAGGTGTAGCAGATCAGTTGGCAAGCATAGGAGAAGAAATTGAAGAGGATCAGATTGTAAGGCAAGTAATCAATGGTATTAAAGCTAATGACAAATGGGAGAGCTTCACAACTGCCATGGACTTGTACATGGACATGCTGATTCTAGACCGTACCACACGCATGGGGCAACTATTCACCCATGAAGCCAAGCTCAATAAGAATGGAGATTCATCAAGAGGTAATAGCTCTTCTACCCTATACACTGATAAGAATAAGTCTAAAGAAAAAGGCAAGAACAAGAAGGTAGAAGATGAAGGAACTACCTGCCAAGCCAACTATGCAGGGAGAGGTAGATCATAAAGAGGAAGGGGAAGAGGAGCTAAGAAGGGTAGGGGGAGACCCTATAACTACTCACCATGCAATATTTGTGGTTTATCAAATCATATTATAGATGAGTGTTTCAGGAACTTCAAGAATCAGAGAGGTAGAGGATATCAAAGAGGTGGATATACACAATCAAGAGGCAGATTCAATCACCACCAAGGATACAACAACAACTACAACAACAACTACAACAACAACTACAATAGCAACTACTAAGGAGGATACAAATCCACGAAGGATTACAACAACTACATAGAGGAGCAAGAAGATTCTCCTCTGATTATGAACATGACTTCAAAACCAGGTATAAATGATGACCATCTCTTCTACATTGACCAAGGATGCTCAAATCATGTGGCAGGCAATTTAGCTCTTCTCTCTAATATTGAGGAACCAAAGGGTAAGCTTAAGGTACAAACAGGTGATGACACCAAGCACTCAATGATTAAAGTTGGAAATGTTAAGACCTCTGATGGAAACAAGAATCTGTTGAGTAGGGTTCTATATGTACCAACAATTACCAAAAACTTGATGAGTTGGATAGATTGTGGAAAAAGGTTTGCAGGTTAGATTCAACCAATATGGAGCATTTGTGGAGGATCCCAAGCATGGTTCAAGAGAATTGCTAAAGGAGAAAAGACAGGTAGACTATTCATTTTTGAACTTGAGGATACAAGGAACATTGCACTTTATAGTTATAAAGACCAAACACTATCAGAGCTTGAAATTTGGCATAAAAGATAAGGGCCCATACGAAGCATGGCATGGTAGAAGACCCTCATTTGATTATTGCAGGATATTTGGATGTGTAGCTAATGTGCATATCCCTTCTTAGGTAAGAGGTAAGCTAGAACCTAAGGCAGAGAAGTGTGTCTTCATAGGGCATGATCTAAATCAGGAAGGATACAGATTCTACAACCCTTCAAACAAGGGATTCATGGTCAGTAGAGATGTTGTCTTTGATGAGAATGACTCTTGGTTTGATAGTGAATGCAGGAAGATAAAACTACCTTATGACTTGTAAGAGGAGTTTCCAAGCCTCACTAAGGAGGAGCCTACTCAGAATGAAGACACCAATTCAGATGATGAGGACATCATCAATCTTGAAGAGTTCAAGGCATGGAAGTCCAAAGGCAAAGTCAAGATGAAGAAATTGGAGGACATACCTGAATCATCCAACCAAGCAAGTAGAAGATCACAAAGGGAGAGCATGAAACCAATCAGATATGGGTATGACACTTCCCTAGTTACTAAACACTCTGTTTATCTTGCAAAATTATTTGTCAATTGAAGAACCAACATCATATGAGGCGGCAAAGACCAAGACAGAATGGAAAAAAGCTATGGATGAGGAGATTGAAGCACTCAAGGAGAATGATACTTGGCAACTAGTACCCAAGAAGGAGTCTATGAAGGTAATTCTAGGTGGATCTATAAGATCAAAAGGAATTCTGATGGGACAATAAGCAGGTACAAAGCTAGACTTGTGGCTAAGAGTTTTGCACAAACCCAAGGAATTGATTATGAAGAAACCTTCTTACTTGTGGCCAAAATGCCAACCATCAGGGTGTGGTAAGTGTGGCTGCATCAAAGAATTGGAACATGTATCAGTTGGATGTAAAAGAATACATTTTTGAATGGCTGGATTTTAGAGGAGGTGTACATGTCTCAACCTCCTGGCTATGAGACTAACTCAAGTCCAAAAAAATATTTTAGTGATCCAAGGTCACTAATTTTGAACTCCTTCACCATCTGATTTTAGATTTTTTTGATGCCATTAGCATCATTACATGTAAGTATGATATCATCAACATATACACAAATGTATATTACCTCTGAATTACTTCTCTTGGTGAACAAAGAAGTATCTGCTTTACTCATGACAAAACCTTGGTCCTGAAGGTATGTAGTCAACCTATGGTTCCATGCTCAGAGAAAGTATATACAGGATATGTTGAAGAAGTTTCATTTGTAGGATGCCAAAGTTGCAAGTACTTCAATGGAGGTAAACCTAAAATTAAGTGCTCATGAAGGTGATGTACTTGAGGACATTGCAGGTTATCAAAGCATAGTGGGAAGCTTGAACTATGCTACCTTGACAAGGATAGACATTGCTTATGGAGTAAGTGTGCTAAGTAAGTTTATGCATAAGACTAGGGCACCTCACTTGGAGGCTGCCAAAAGGATCTTGAAGTACCTTAACGGTACTCAACATCATGGTTTGTATTTCCCTTATACATCAGACTTGGACATTAAGATTTATTCAGATGCAGATTGGGCAGGATGCAAAGATGATAGGAGGAGTGCCTCAGGATACTTATCATTTGCAGGTGATAAGCCAATATCATGGTCATCAAAGAAGCAACCTATTGTTGCTTTATCTTCTATAGAGGAAGAGTATAGAGGATTGGCCAATGCTACTCAAGAGGCTATATGGTTCAAGTTATTGTATACAGATTTAGGTTTGCACAATACATCTCCAATAGTTTTTGGAGATAATAAAAGTTCATTACACCTTGCAGCTAATCCTATTTATCATGCTAGGACCAAGCATATAGAGGTCAAATATCATTATGTGAAAGAGAAGCTATTGAGCAAGGATATTCAGTTGGCATATGTATCAACTAATATGCAATGTGCAGACTTGTTGACTAAAGCATTAGATGGTACAAACTTTGCAGGCTCAAATCGATGATTGGATTGAAGGACATTCATCAAGATTGAAGATGAAGACCAAGACAAAATGTATAGCTTGAGGGGGAGCTGTTGGTGCAAAGTCCAAGCTCACACATTTTGCTTGAGGTTCATAAAGACATGAAGTTCCATGAGAACCATTGCTAGTGGAAATTTAATCTTTTACCTTTGTAACAGTCATTTCTTTTGACTAGAGAATATTTGTAATCACCTACCTAAAAGTCGTGGACTTGTTAGTTAGAGGAGTAACAACTTCATTGAGGGAATATCTCGTAGATTGAAGAATCACTTTTAAAGAGAGCCAAAAAGTTGAATTCAAATTCAAATTTGAATAGAACACTTATATAAAGTCACTTGAAAAGTCACGGTCAGAGTAGCTTCATCATCCGAGCTCTTCATTGCCATTTCGTATGAGTGTAAGGCCTACACTATAGCCTACACCAATCTCTATCATCAGGTTATGATTATCAAGCCTATGACCATGTACAACAGTGTTCATTAATACAATACATCTACATTGTTCATCTATGATCTCTTTATTTTAGTTAGTCTTAACTGTCAACTTGTGCTAGCGATATCTCAGTCATTTATTAACCAAATTCAATGATCTATAGCTTGTTGGAAGCAACTCAAAGTTATCTACATGCCGAAAAGTTTTTAAGCAATTCCATTTAGCCAATTTGGAGAAAAGGCTGTTGAATAACTCACTGGTCAAACTCTGTAGAGGTCCTAAAAAATGGGGGGTAATTTATTTGCTAAAGTGATTGCTCTGTGTATAGTGTATCATTTCAAGTGATTCCACCTAGAATCATTAGCTTAATAAGCTAATTAGATAACTCTAAAAGGAGTTTTTCCAATTCCTACTATAGTGGTAGCACTGAGCATTACAAGCAACACGTGTATGATAAAAAATAGAAGGTCTTCATTGAGTCTTCTATTTGGAACTAGTCTGTTTTGATTCAATCTTTTCATACATCATTTCAAAAGTACATAGGCACTTTTATGGTATCATTGGAATGCTAAGAGGGCCCACATATCAACCCTAAAGCGACAAAGGGCTAGTACTAAGTAGGGTTTAGCAGTACCTACTCATCACTTGAAGTGTCCATCCATGTATCCCAATAGTGGTATCAGAGCAAAGATAAGGTAAAATGGGAGATGGTTTTGCTTCTTTCATTGATAAATTGGACAAGAATGCATGATGATGATATGATGACTCTGAGCAAGTGGAATGCACAAGTGTGTGAGTGAGAAGCACACTAACATGTACACACATACACACACACATGCACACAAGGCAAGACAAAGAGTAGAACAATGGAATCTTCTATTAGTCAACTCAAAGAAAGAGCACAATACTCAATTACAAGTTGAATCTCCAGCTAGGTTACTTAAAATTGTGCTCTCTAGCTCTTTTTATATTTCTTTACTAGCCTTGACCTAGTTCAAACCTAGTTAAAAATTAGGTTCTTTAGCTGATTCGGGGGCAAAAATGAGCTATAAAAATTATGAAAATTAATAGATGGGTTCTGCTAATACTCCTCAAGCTTCATCTTGAACAAAACGGAGTTGATATTGTTGGTGCAAAGTCCAAGCTCACACATTTTGCTTGAGGTTCATAAAGACATGAAGTTCCATGAGAACCATTGCTAGTGGAAATTTAATCATTTACCTTTGTAAAAGTCATTTCGTTTGACTAGAGATTATTTGTAATCACCTACCGAAAAGTCATGGACTTGTAGTTAGAGGAGTAACTACTTCATTGAGGGAATATCCCCTAGATTGAAGAATCACTTTTAGAGAGAGCCAAAAAGTTGAATTCAAATTCAAATTTGAATAGAACACTTATATAAAGTCACTTGGATAAGTCACGGTCAGAGTAGCTTCATAATCCGAGCTCGTCATTGCCATTTTGTATGAGTGTAAGGCCTACACTATAGCCTACACTAATCTCTATCATCAAGCTATGATTATCAAGCCTATGACCGTGTACAACAGTGTTCATTAATACAATACATCTACATTGCTCATCTATGATCTCTCTGTTTTAGTTAGTCTTAACTATCAACTTGTGTTAGCCATATCTTAGTCATTTGTCAACCAAATTCAATGAACTATAGCTTGTTGGAAGCAGCTCGAAGTTATCTACATGGTAAAAAATTTTGAAGCAAATTCATTTATCCAATTTGGAGAAAAGTGCATCGAAGCACTCGCTGGTCAAACTCTGCAGAGGTCGTAAGAAATCGGGGGTAATGATTTATTTGCTAAAGTGATTTCTCTGTGCATAGTGTATCATTTCAAGTGATTCCACTTGGAATCATTAGCTTACTAAGATAATTAGATACCTCTAAAAGGAATTTTTCCAATTCCTACTGTACTGGTAGCACTGAGCATTACAAGCAGTAGGTGTATGATAAAAAATAGAAGGTTTTCATTGAGTCTTCTATTTGGAAGTAGTCTGTTTTGATTCAATCTTTTCATACATCATTTCAAAAGTACATAGGCACTTTTATGGTATCATTGGAAAGCTAACAGGACCCACATATCAACTATGAAGCTACAAAGGGCTGGTACGAAGCAGGTTTTGGCAGTACCTACTCATCACTTGAAGTGTCCATCCATCTATCCCTATAGTGGTATCAGAGCAAAGCTAAGGTACAATGGGAGATGGTTCTCCTTCTTTCATTTATAAATTGGATAGGAACAACTATCAAGCATGGTCTTTAAGGATGAAGACATACTTACAAGGAAGGAGCCTCTATGGATACATCTCAGGAGATGAGGAGATGCCCACATTCAGATGCAAAGGACAACCTACAAGAGAAGAACATGAAAGACTCAACACATGGTGTGCCAAGGATGCATTAGCAAGGTCCTACTTACTTAACTCAATCTCTGATTTTCTTCTTCCACATATTAGGAACTGTAAGACATCCCAAGAGACTTGGGAAACAATGTCTTCTTATTTCTCTTCCAACACAAGGGCCAGGAAGAATCAATTCTGGATTGAGTTCACCACTCAAAGGAAGCAACCTAATCCAGATATCTCAGAGTATGTGACCAAAGTTAAAGATGTAGCAGATCAGTTGGCAAGCATAGGAGAAGAAATTGAAGAGGAGCAGATTGTAAGGCAAGTAATCAATGGTATTAAAGCTGATGACAAATGGGAGAGCTTCACAACTGCCATGGACTTGTACATGGACATGCTGATTCTAGACCGTACCACACTCATGGGGCAACTATTCACCAATGAAGCCAAGATCAAAAAGAATTGAGATTCATCAAGAGGTAATAGCTCTTCTACCCTATACACTGATAAGAATAAGTCTAAAGAGAAAGGCAAGAACAAGAAGGTAGAAGATGAAGGAACTACCTGCCAAGCCAACTATGCAGGGAGAGGTAGATCATAAAGAGGAAGGGGAAGAGGAGGTAAGAAGGGTAGGGGGAGACCCTATAACTACTCACCATGCAATATTTGTGGTTTATCAAATCATATTATAGATGAGTGTTTCAGGAACTTCAAGAATCAGAGAGGTAGAGGATATCAAAGAGGTGGATATACACAATCAAGAGGCAGATTCAATCACCACCAAGGATACAACAACAACTACAACAAAAACTACAACAACAACTACAATAGCAACTACTAAGGAGGATACAAATCCACGAAGGATTACAACAACTACATAGAGGAGCAAGAAGATTCTCCTCTGATTATGAACATGACTTCAAAACCAGGTATAAATGATGACCATCTCTTCTACATTGACCAAGGATGCTCAAATCATGTGGCAGGCAATGTAGCTCTTCTCTCTAATATTGAGGAACCAAAGGGTAAGCATAAGGTACAAACAGGTGATGACACCAAGCACTCAATGATTAAAGTTGGAAATGTTAAGACCTCTGATGGAAACAAGAATCTGTTGAGTAGGGTTCTATATGTACCAACAATTACCAAAAACTTGATGAGTGTTGGATAGATTGTGGAAAAAGGTTTGCAGGTTAGATTCAACCAATATGGCCAAGCATGGGTTCAAGAGAATTGCTAAAGGAGAAAAGACAGGTAGACTATTCATTTTTGAACTTGAGGATACAAGGAACATTGCACTTTATAGTTATAAAGACCAAACACTATCAGAGCTTGAAATTTGGCATAAAAGATAAGGGCCCATACGAAGCATGGCATGGTAGAAGACCCTCATTTGATTATTGCAGGATATTTGGATGTGTAGCTAATGTGCATATCCCTTCTTAGGTAAGAGGTAAGCTAGAACCTAAGGCAGAGAAGTGTGTCTTCATAGGGCATGATCTAAATCAGAAAGGATATAGTATCCTTGTCTATGTACGCATCTCTCTCAAATTTCACCACTGGACGTTCCAATCCAATGGGTTGATCAGGATTGTGCATTTGCACCACTTGTCTTTGCAAACCATCCTCATAGATGCGAGCACCTAAGCGGTTGGTTCGGAGAAATTCTAATTGTGTTTTATAGGGTCCTTCTGGTTTTTCTAAATATGCTACATTTGACCCTCCTTCTGGTCTTTCCGTGGTAAATGCCATTTCTGATTCACTCGTATCTGAGCTCCCGTAGGGGTAATTACTATTCAATTGCTGAGCCCGCGATCGAGTAGTAGTGCCTACACTTGCTTCGGATGATCTAAGGCTTCGTCGGTCAGACTTACCTATATGTTTGCCCGATCTAAGGTTCATGAATTTACTTCCTTGCACACTCAGTACACGCTTAGATCGTCAATGATTCTTTGTTCTTACTTTCTTGATTCTTTTTAAACCCCTTTAGATTCTTGTCTAGATGTATGCGTCAGGAATTTGACTTTCTGTGGTACTTTGAGTTCTCGTTTCGTCAGACTTACGTTCTTTCCCTTAAGTTTTCGTATCACACACCTTTATCTTTAGTCTTAGACTTGATAAATTTAAGTCTCTTATACTTGATGTGTTCCTATCGTCGTTAATCCACAAAGCTACCGTTTAGCCTAAGCTAAGAATTGACTGAGGGGGTTGAGTAATCTTCCATCCTCGAGTCAGCTTTATTGGTTGCTCTGATGCCCAAGAAGCCGCGCTTCCCAAGCTTTATGCCTTTCACTACCTTGCCTTGCCTTGAATGCCCTTGATTGCCTTGCTAGACCTACCAAAATTCAATGTTTAGACCAATTCACAATGGATGATCAAGCACCTGAATATATACACTTTTTAAGTCCCTTAACCTTTTGCCCAAAATTCCAATGATTGCCCCCTGGCTTTCTAGTCCCACACTAGGTCAACCTCAAACTAGCTTATCAAAAAACGGACTTCGGATGAAAAAGATATGACCGTTCAGGCCCTGGGGGGTAAAAACTGACAAACAGGTTTTTCTCCAAATATGAGCTAAGGGGTCTCCTATGAGTCTAATCACCCAAAAACTTGCCAAAAATAGCCCCAAAATTGGTAAAAAATTGAAACCCTAAAATTTGCATTTGGGGTGGACAATCGTGATGGTCTGAGATAATCGCGATGGTCTAGGACCGTCGCGATGGTCCAGGTGAACCGTCGCGATGGCGTAAGTGTGAACGATCGCGATGGTCCAAAAATGAATGATTGCGATGGTCTGAAATGAACGATCGTGATGGCTCGATCAACGAACAATCACGATGGCATCAGTCAACGGTCAACGTGAGCCATCACGATGGTTTAAAGTGAACCGTCGGGATGGTCACAGATGCGATGGCATGAGCCAATCGCGATGGTCCGGGCACGATGGCGTGAGCCAATCGCGATGGTTCAATTTTTGAGGTGTCGCGATGGTCTGAGGGTGTCGTCGCGATGGTCCGAGGGAGCGGATTGTCGTGATGGTCTAGCTTGCCACGTGGCAGCATCGGCACGATGGCATGAGCCAATCGCGATGGCGTGGGGTCAACGGGATCGTCGCGATGGTCCAAATGAACCATCACGATGGCTCAAGTGAGCCGTCGTGATGGTGCGAGACCGTCACGATGGTCCGGCCGAGCTGTCGCGATGGCGTGAGCCAATCGCGATGGTGTGACACAATCGCAATGGTCTGGGCCAATCGCAATGGTCCACCAAAGTATGAATTTTTGAAATGCGTTTGTGGATGCATGTATGCGCGTGTGTCGCCTACCTCGTGGTGAACTCGCTTACCAAAAATTCCGAAGTTGGCAGACCATCGCGATGGTCTGACTCTGACAGAAAGTGAAATTTTACCTTTTTGCAGCCTTCCTAATGCTCTGGAGTACTGTACCTGCAAGAAAACTCAAAAACATAGTAGCACATGCAAGCACAAAAGCTCTCTCTCTCTCTCGCACATGCACAAATGAGGGGAAATGAGGAGAATGGGTGGATATGGTGAATTTTTTGATTTTTTTGGAGATGAAGATGATGATGCAGTGATGAAGATGGAGTGTGGGGAAGGTGAAAAACACTAAAAACTAAGTAAAAACAACAACAAAAACTGAAATTTTTACCTTCCAACACCACTTCTTGCTATACTCTTACCATCACACATTTGTCCTAGACTCGATCCCCGGCAACGGCGCCAAATTTGGTGTTGCTCTAGCACAATGGTGAGAACCACGTTAAGAAGCTCCACCTCCTTAATGTCAATCCGTGGAAGAGATAGGAGTGATATGAAGATCGTGAATGTGAGATGAAGTGAGAGTGAAAGTGAGAAGCATAGAGATGCACACACACATACACACACACTACGAAGAGACAAGCAAGACACAATGGAAGGTGAGAAATCAACTCTATTACTCAAGAACACTCTTACAAGCTCAAAATAGCTCTAAGCTCTTCTCTACTCAAACAAGCTAACCTCAAAAATGAGCTCTCTAGCTCTTTTTATAGATTCTAGACTAGTTTTGACCGGTTTCACATCTAGTGACCGGCATAGTTAAAAAATAGGTCCTATGCGCTATTTGAGAGGGTAAACGGTATCTAAAAATAACCAAAATTGGTACGCTCATTCTAGCTAAGCTCCTCAAGCTCGAGGACTCCTGGCTTGCACAAAATGGAGCTATGAATTACAAAAAGGGTTTTTTCTATGTTACATATGTTACAATAGTGATGAAAATCACTGCTGGAGGTTTTGAAGAATATATATAAAACATAAATCTTTGAAAAATTGATTCGACTGGCTCCGTGCTCTATCTTTACATGCTTCCACATCTTCTATGCCTCTGGCTGCTGCCAACAACATCCAATGGATACCTCCAACAAAGGCTGCATCAACATCTACAAGAATATTGAAAGCCTCGACGTGCAACAACCATGTGCCTTTGGCATAACCTTGTCTTTTGCACCATTCAGGTCATGCACTTCCAAAGTATGCATCAACATAGGGCCACATCACATGGCCATGCATAGACACCATTGAGAAATCCCAGGCACATGAGACACATATGACATATGTAAAATATTTTGTTGGTACTAACCTCCTTCTTCCTGTTTTGCAATATTGTAAAAAAAAATTTAAAAAAAGAGAGAAAAAAAAGTGAAGAGGACTATCTGCTTGAAGATGATCATTAGCAAACTATTAGCAAAGACATCCATCAACAAAAAGACAAGCCGATGGTCAAACACCATGATGGAACTACAACACGAAGAGATGAAGATCAACGAACCTTTCACCATGGTAAGACGTGTATGCTTCAACAACACTATAACCATGATAGATTAAGAAACCTCTTCGTCAGCATACCCTTGAGCACTTAGCTCAAGACCAAATCTCTTGCACCATACTTCTTACCATGCATTTTCCAAGTACGCATATGCAGGGCCACATTACAAGGCCATACACAAGGCAAATATTTTGTTCAACCCATGCACTAATGCACTTAGCCATCATACATGATGGGTTACAAGTGCTTGGCATGAAAACTATGAAAGCCATCTTTGGAAGAATCAGAGGACATCAAGGTGACCACAACAAGACCAAGGAAGCCATCCACCACCGAGAGTTGCTCATAATCAACATTGACCACCTCCTTTGAGCAGCTAGCAGTTTTGGAAAACTCACAAATGCACCATCAAGATGGAATACAAGGAAGAAGTACATACAAAGGGACTACAACCTGCAAGAGCTAGTAGTGGCAAAGTGAAGAACCAGACAAACAACCAGGCTACATTGGAAAGATGGACCACTCCTATTGATACATGAAGGACACTACCTTTCAATGTACTACATGGAATAACCCCTACAACAAGGGCCTGTCAAGGACGATAGACTCAAGAGGGGGGAGTGTTGAAGCCCAAGGTCAAGGACAAAGCATGGAAGCACATCAAGGAAGTGGACACACAAGAAGGAGCATATAGGGAGCTCCAAGAAGCACATGTCAAATTTTCACAAGAAATCCCTATAAAAATAGTGATTTTTATAACTAAAAACCATTGTAAATAACATTTTCCATTTTTCCAACTCCTATTTGTTCAAGCCAAGGAGTGCTCGAGCTTGAGGAGTATTAGATCCATCATCCTGCCAATTTTCATAATTTATAGACTCCGTTTGAGCCCCCAAATAAGACCTGGAACCTATTTTTTAACTAGGTCGGACACTAGGTCTGGATAGGGCCAAAACCACTCAAAAAACTATAAAAAGGGCAGGAGAGCTCATTTTTGGGGTTAGCTTGTTGTAGATTTCAGCTTTGTAAGAGAGCTCTTTTGTAATCAAAGTTCTTCCATTGTTCTGCTCTTTGCTCTTACTTTGTGCGCGCGTGTGTGTATGTGTGTGCATGCTTGTGTGCTTTCACTCACGTACTTGTGCCATAACTTGCTCATGGTCTTCATACCGGTCCTCATGTCTCCACAGATTGATATTTATGACGTGTAACTCACCATTGTGCTAGAGTGACATTCATCTTCTACCTTCTTGTTCTTGCCTTTTTCTTTAGACTTATTCTTATCAGTGTATAGGGTAGAAGAGCTATTACCTCTTGATGAATCTCCATTCCTGTTGAGCTTGGCTTCATGGGTGAATAGTTGCCCCATGAGTGTGGTAAGGTCTGGAATCAGCATGTCCATGTACAAGTCCATGGCAGTTGTGAGGCTCTCCCATTTGTCATCAGCTTTAATACCATTGATTACTTGCCTTACAATCTGCTTCTCTTCAATCTCTTCTCCTATGCTTGCCAACTGATCTGCTACATCTTTAACTTTGGTCACATACTCATAGATATCTGGCTTAGGTTGCTTCCTTTGAGTGGTGAACTCAATCCACAATTGATTCTTCCTGGCCCTTGTGTTGGAAGAGAAATAAGAAGACATTGTTTCCCAAGTCTCTTGGGATGTCTTACAGTTCCTAATATGTGGAAGAAGAAAATCAGAGATTGAGTTAAGTAAGTAGGACCTTGCTAATGCATCCTTGGCACACCATGTGTTGAGTCATTCATGTTCTTCTCTCGTAGGTTGTCCTTTGCTTCTGAATACGGGCATCTCCTCATCTCCTGAGATGTATCCATAGAGGCTCCTTCCTTGTAAGTATGTCTTCATCCTTAAAGACCATGCTTGATAGTTGTTCCTATCCAATTTATAAATGAAAGAAAGGAGAACCATCTCCCATTGTACCTTAGATTTGCTCTGATACCACTATTGGGATAGATGGATGGACACTTCAAGTGATGAGTAGGTACTGCCAAAACCTGCTTTGTACCAGCCCTTTGTAGCTTCATAGTTGATATGTGGGTCGTGTTAGCTTTCCAATGATACCATAAAAGTGCCTATGTACTTTTGAAATTATGTATGAAAAGATTGAATCAAAACAGACTACTTCCAAATAGAAGACTCAATGAAAACCTTCTATTTTTTATCATACACCTACTGCTTGTAATGCTTAGTGCTACCAGTACAGTAGGAATTGGAAAAATTCCTTTTAGAGGTATCTAATTATCTTAGTAAGCTAATGATTCCAAGTGGAATCACTTGAAATGATACACTATGCACAGAGAAATCACTTTAGCAAATAAATCATTACCCCCGATTTCTTAGGACCTCTGCAGAGTTTGACCAGTGAGTGCTTCGATGAACTTTTCTCCAAATTGGATAAATGAATTCGCTTCAAAATTTTTGAACATGTAGATAACTTCGAGCTGCTTCCAACAAGCTATAGTTCATTGAATTTGGTTGAGAAATGACTAAGATACGGCTAGCACAAGTTGATAGTTAAGACTAACTAAAACAGAGAGATCATAGATGAGCAATGTAGATGTATTGTATTAATGAACACTGTTGTACACGTTCATAGGCTTGATAATCATAGCTTGATGATAGAGATTAGTGTAGGCTATAGTGCAGGCCTTACACTCATACAAAATGGCAATGACGAGCTCAGATGATGAAGCTACTCTGACCGTGACTTATCCAAGTGACTTTATATAAGTGTTCTATTCAAATTTGAATTTGAATTCAACTTTTTGGCTCTCTCTAAAAGTGATTCTTCAATCTAGGGGATATTCCCTCAATGAAGTAGTTACTCCTCTAACTACAAGTCCATGACTTTTCGGTAGGTGATTACAAATAATCTCTAGTCAAACGAAATGACTTTTACAAAGGTAAAAGATTAAATTTCCACTAGCAATGGTTCTCATGGAACTTCATGTCTTTATGAACCTCAAGCAAAATGTGTGAGCTTGGACTTTGCACCAACAATATCAACTTCGTTTTGTTCAAGATGAAGCTTGAGGAGTATTAGGAGAACCCATCTATTAATTTTCATAATTTTTATAGCTCATTTTTGCCCCTGAATCAGCTAAGGAACCTAATTTTTAACTAGGTTTGAACTAGGTCAAGGCTAGTATAGAATTATAAAAAGAGCTAGAGAGCACAATTTTAAGTAACCTAGCTGGAGATTCAACTTGTAATTGAGTATTTTGCTCTTTCTTTGAGTTGACTAATAGAAGATTCCATTGTTCTACTCTTTGTCTTGCCTTGTGTGCATGTGTGTGTGTATGTGTGTACATGTTAGTGTGCTTCTCACTCACACACTTGTGCATTCCACTTGCTCAGAGTCATCATATCATCATCATGCATTCTTGTCCAATTTATCAATGAAAGAAGCAAAACCGTCTCCCATTTTACCTTATCTTTGCTCTGATACCACTATTGGGATAGATGGATGGACACTTCAAATGATGAGTAGGTACTGCTAAACCCTACTTAGTACTAGCCCTTTATCGCTTTAGGGTTGATATGTGGGTCGTCTTAGCTTTCCAATGATACCATAAAAGTGCCTATGTACTTTTGAAATCATGTATGAAAAGATTGAATCAAAACAGACTACTTCCAAATAGAAGACTCAATGAAAACCTTCTATTTTTTATCATACACCTGCTGCTTGTAATGCTCAGTGCTACCACTATAGTAGGAATTGGAAAAATTCCTTTTAGAGTTATCTAACTAGCTTATTAAGCTAATGATTCCAGGTGGAATCACTTGAAATGATACACTATACACAGAGCAATCACTTTAGCAAATAAATTACCCCCCATTTTTTAGGACCTCTACAGAGTTTGACCAGTGAGTGATTCAACACCCTTTTCTCCAAATTGGCTAAATGGATTTGCTTAAAAACTTTTGAGCATGTAGATAACTTTGAGTTGCTTCCAACAAGCTATAGATCATTGAATTTGGTTAATAAATGACTGAGATATGGCTAGCACAAGTTGACAGTTAAGACTAACCAAAATAGAGAGATCATAGATGAACAATGTAGATGTATTGTATTAATGAACACTTTTGTACAGGGTCATAGGCTTGATAATCATAGCCTGATGATAGAGATTAGTGTAGGCTATAGTGTAGGCCTTACACTCATACGAAATGGCAATGAAGAGCTTGGATGATGAAGCTACTCTGACCGTGACTTTTCAAGTGACTTTATATAAGTGTTCTATTCAAATTTGAATTTGAATTCAACTTTTTGGCTCTCTTTAAAAGTGATTCTTCAATCTACGAGATATTCCCTCAATGAAGTAGTTACTCCTCTAACTAACAAGTCCATGACTTTTAGGTAGGTGATTACAAATATTCTCTAGTCAAAAGAAATGACTTTTACAAAGGTAAAAGATTAAATTTCCACTAGCAATGGTTCTCATGGAACTTCATGTCTTTATGAACCTCAAGCAAAATGTGTGAGCTTGGACTTTGCACCAACAGCTCCCCCTCAAGCTATACATTTTGGCTTGGTCTTCATCTTCAATCTTCATGAATGTCCTTCAATCCAGTCATTGATTTGAGCCTACAAAGTTTGTACCATCTAATGCTTTAGTCAACAAGTTTGCACATTGCATATTAGTTGATACATATGCCAAATGAATATCCTTGCTCAATAGCTTCTCTTTCACATAATGATATTCGACCTCTATATGCTTGGTACTAGCATGATAAATAGGATTAGCTGCAAGGTGTAATGAACTTTTATTATCTCCAAAAACTATTGGAGATGTATTGTGCAAACCTAAATCTGTATACAATAACTTGATCCATATAGCCTCTTGAGTAGCATTGGCCAATCCTCTATACTCTGCCTCTATAGAAGATAAAGAAACAATAGGTTGCTTCTTTGATGACCATGATATTGGCTTATCACCTTGTTGCTCTAGCACAATAGTGAGAACCACGTTAAGAAGCTTCACCTCCTTAATGTCAATCCACGGAAGAGATAGGAGTGATATGAAGATCGTGAATGTGAGATGAAGTGAGAGTGAAGGTGAGAAGCATAGAAATGCACACACACATACACACACACTACGAAGAGACAAGCAAGACACAATGGAAGGTGAGAAGTTAACTCAATTACTCAAGAACACTATTACAAGCTCAAAAGAACTCTAACCTCAAACAAGCTAACACTAACCACCCTCAAAAATGAGCTCTCTAGCTCTTTTTATAGTTTCTAGACTAGTTTTGACCGGTTTCACATCTAGTGACCGGCATAGTTAAAAATTAGGTCTTAGATGCTATTTGGAAGGGTAAACGATGTCTAAAAATAACGAAAATTGATACACTTGTTCTACCTAAGCTCCTCAAGCTCGAGGACTCCTCGGCTTGCACAAAATGGAGCTATGGATTACAAAATGGGGTTTTCTATGTTACATATGTTACAATAGTGATAAAATCCACTGTTGGAGGTTTTTGGAAAGTATTTGAAAACATAATTCTTCTAAAAATGATTCGACTGGCTCCCTGCTCTGTCGTTACATGCTTCCGTGTCGTCTGTGCCTTTGGCTGCTTCCAACACCCCCCTCCCTCTCGCTTCTGTCGTCCCTGACAGAACCTTGCTGTGAGGTCTGCCGGATATAGTTCTGTAGGAGGACTTGAGCGAGGGTGTGCTCGGAGATACGAATGCCTCGGGCCAGATCTGACTCGAGTTTCTCCCAGTCGATTGGTTGCGGTTCTTCTGGTGGCGGGAGCTGATAGTGTGTGGAATAGATCATTCGTTCACAGGCAAATAATTGTAATAAATGTGTAGGCCTGCTTATGAATACCTCTGAATGGTATTCCCAGAAGCCGGTTGTGAACATCTCTTCGAATGTCTGCTTGTAGCACGCCGGTAGGTACTTTATTCTGCAGTGCCAGGCATAACACACCCGTAGCGATGGCATTGTACTCATATCATATACCAGATCAAAATTGCCATGCTCAAAGCCCGGGGTGTTGACATGGGGTGCCTTGACGCGTCGGAAGACTTTAAAAATCATTTGCATCATGTCAAAGATTTTGACAGTCATATGCGCTGCTATATCGTCCATATGCTTTAATCTAGGGAGCCAGTGGCGAATTGTAGCCATCATGTAGCCAACAGTTGGTAACTCAATGGGTGGCTTAAAATAGGGGTAATTCAACCAGTCTTGGCACTGCTTATTGTTTTGTACCTTAATAGCGAAGGCAGTCCAAGAGCGACGTCGTGGTACTGGTCCCCAACACGGGTTATACTTCAAATGCAAAGGTGCCTTTACCCATGTACTCATCATTTTTGGATACTGCTGTAGTAAATCTTTTTGCCACTCTGGTTGATAGATCCTTCCTTTCTGTGCATCTAGTGGCAAATCATCCGCCTCGAATTGAGTTGCATGCGATGGTTTCTTACCTGTCTTTTTCTCAATGGCTAACTGGTATTCGGCCATTAACATGAAATACGGTTTATACTGTAGCTCGTGCCCAGATATGTATCGTCGTGGGGCCAAATGAGCAAAGAATGGAGACTGTAATACCTTTTCTTCTATCATCGCCATGGCATGTAATTGTGCCTCTACTCTAGCTGAGTGCGTTGTTCCAAGTTCCTCAATAGTTTTCATCCACGCGGGGGTCGGAAGTTCGTACGTCATCTGACCTTCGGCCGTGACGCATCCGCCTGGGATGGGTTGTGGCTCGTACGCCTCTTCAAACGTTTCCTCCACCGGGATGGTGACCGTTTCTTCCTCAGCTGGAAGCTCAGGTGGGGAATCTGGCCTGGGTGGCGCTTCATATACTGCAATCCTTGATTCAAGGGTCGATACCTGGGCCCGTAATGAGCTGAGTTCCTCTAGGAGGTCAGGGGAGGGGTCCACAGGTGCTGGTATGTCTTGGTGTGCCGGTTCTCGTAACTGGAGGAATTTGTGATCTTCTTTGAGTTTCTGTAACTCCTCATTCATGCGGTCGTATTCATCTAGTAATCTTACATGATCGTCTAGCAGCATCCTCATCGAGTCTGAAGGAATGGCTTTGAACCTACTAGGACTGAGCGGTTGGTCTGGGTGGTCGAGCGCTGCTTCTAAGTTTTCTCGGTTCTGATCCTGTAAGCGCTTGTTTTCTTCCTTGGCGGCTGCTAGGTGTCTTCGTAGTAAGCCCATGTTTCGTGTTAGCATTGCATTGCGGACTGTCTGGGCTCTTAATAAGTTATCCAGGTCAGCAGTGGCTTCCTTGGTCTTTTCTTCTCTTTCTAGTTCCAATTTGTGATAAGCCTCGCGTAATTCTTGGTAGCGGGTGTTCAGAGAGGCATTCTCAATAGACAATAAATTAAGCTGCGACTGTAAGTCATTGGTTGTCCTCTGCAGCTGCTGATAATTATCACCAAGAGATGTGAACTCATCTCTTACTTGCGTCATACACATGAACATCTGTCGGAATGCATTATCTACAGTGGGTGATAGTATTAATGGGGTGCTAAATGAAGATGCAGTTGGTGTAGATGCAACGGGAATGGGGAATGGGGGTGGGAAGGTGGATGATGTAGTGATTGTTGAAAATTGTGATGTGCCTAAAAATGTATGTGCCGTGAGTGAAGTGAGTGATGGTGCAGTGGGTGGTGAGATGTCCATGTCAGTGGACGTGTCTAGTGCGGTGACCGTGAATATGGGTGTGATCGTGGGTACTCGTGCTGGTGTAAATACGGGATTTACAAAGGTTGAGGGGTAATTTACAGGGGGGCTGGCTGGAGCAGCTTGGTGGAAAGGGGAAAGAGGGGTTACAGTGGGTCGGGGAGGTGAGACGGGGGAGAAGGTTAATGGCGGTGGGAATGGGAAAAGGGGTCTTGGAGTTGTGGGGAAAGATGGAAAAGATTGATGAAGGAATGGGTTGGATAGAAAGGTGGGTGTGGGAGGGGGTAGACTAGGGCTAATGGGTGCGGGAATTGTGGGGTTAGTGGTCGTAAAGACAATTTCTGCAACACCATCGGCTAATGAAGGTGTTGGTCTGGGGGAAGGAGGGTGAAGAGGGGAGGCTGGATGGACGGGCGGTGAGAGAGGAGCGGTTGGGGTGGTCGGTACTTCAGTGACTACTGAGGTATGTACAGCTGTAGCGCGGGGTGGGGAATCTACAAAGATGGTTTCTACTCCCACCGAACTTTCGGGGACGAGGCGTGCCTCCCTGGCTTGTTCTGAAGACTGTGCTCCTGTTGGTACACGAATGTATTCGCTGGGCTTTGAAAGTAGTCGCACTCTGCGGGGGTCAAACTGTGGTAGTGGCTTTCGTTGCAAGTACCTGAGGGCTTTGTTGGAGCCTACTGATTTGACTAACTCTCTGAATCCTTTGATGTATGCGTCTTCGAATCTGCCTGTGACAAGTTCTTGTTCTATTATTGTTTGACTCTCTTCCTCTGTCAGCTTTTTGCGTGCTCAAACTTTTTCCATAGTTCTATACAGCTTCTTAATAGCTAGTGTGTAAGCTGCTGCCTTGTAAGTTTCATCTTCATGGGTACTTGTATCGCCATGTGTGTCTGTTTGTTGGCCTTGGCCGTCTGTCTGTTCATGCTCTTGGGATTCCTGTGTTCCCTAGCTAGCTTCGTCGTCTCCTTCGTCGTCATCGGTTGCTGTTCTTTCGTCATCAGAGCTGGACACGATCTGTCCTTGTGGCTGATCCCTGGGTGTGGTAGGGTAGCTAGGCCTTTCAAATTCTTGAGAAAACAATTGTCCTTCTAAAAACTGGAACTCATTGGAGAATGCATCAGGCATCTCAAAATCAAAAGTTTGGTCCAGTGGCTCTGCTTGTCCTGGTTCTAAATGCGGTATTGGAAAAGAGAAAACTTCCGCACCAATAGTGGTGGGAAGTTCAGCTGCTGTGGTGATAGGTTCTGTGGTTGTGGCTGCTTGGGGTGCAACAGTACTGGTGGTGCCCTCCGGCGTAACTGGTCTTGATAACCGTATACGAATTGGTGGTACCGTGGGAGTGGCTGCGGTTGGTGACTGCTCTGGAGATGGTTGTGGCGAGGGTGATTCTGGGACTTGTAGGCACGGGATAGTACCTCTCATCCGCTTTCCGGCTCTGCCTTTGCTAGACTTTCTAGCCTTCCTAGTGGTGCCTTTAAATGCTTTCAGTTCCTCACTGGTCATGGCACGCTCAATTGGTAAGTCATACGCCAAGCACATATATATGATCCTGGTGAGGGCGCAGCATCCATTGATTACCTTCTTTCGCTCCCACCTATGTTGTGCCAAATAGAGCTGATCAATTATCCAGCTGGCTAGATCAACCGTTTGCGGTCCAGTACATGCTAAGTATAATCCAAACCAGATTCTCTTGTGGGGCATGGTAATGGCTTGGAAAGCTCAGGTGTTATAGCAGAAATATCCTCCCACTTAGTTACGTCACCACGTTTCATCTGCTCTGGGACTAGTCGTTCTCTCTCCGTCGGAGTGTGTGTTCCATGTATTTTCAGAGCTGCGCGAATTAAATCTTTAGACAAATAAAACCTTCTGAATGGAGGATCATTTACCAAGGATGGTAACATGAATGTGCCGGGTAGATCCTTGTTCTCTGAAGCCGTTAAGGTGGTTACCAAGTAAAAACATCTGTAAAAATCGGGTTTAGGCAGAGGGTCACTAAAATATTCTGTAAATCCCGCTCATGCCCAAACGTGCGTTAGATCTGGTGTATTCTGTAGTCCTTCAAATTCTCTTGACAAGAACTGGTACTTGGTCCATGTGCGAAGATCAAATGCCAAATTGGCCTCAAATATGAAATCAGCGTCTGCTAATGGTCCTGCTAGGCCTTGAAACCAATGAGAATTACGATGAATCTTCTCAGTATATCCTCTAGGAGGATCATCGATGGGCATGGGTCCTGGAAAACCTTGAAACTCTGGTGGTTGCATCGTAGGATAAGATTCCGCTAGTAATTCTCCAATAGTGGCCATCGGTGCACTGGGGCCAGCTTCTGATGGTCCTGCTTCGGTTCGCATGATGACTGACGAGCTAATGGAAAAGATCTGCTACAAAAGATTAACACATTAGTATGGAAATTAATTATGATCCCATTAAGGTGAGACCGCAATCCCTTTCCATGACTGATGTGTAACCCGTGTAGCCAAGTGTCATGAAGTGATTGATGCAATGATTATTTGCAAAACTAATGCAGGTCTCTAGACGCCTACATGGTCAGATTATGCATACATTTCTTGATGAGCTGTTATTATGCATGATGTGGGGTTATGGTGTGTGAATTTATCCAAGGTTTGGTTGAGGGTGAATTATTACAGGGGTGGAGTTTAAACGGGGTGGGAGAATTGTTAGATAATGGGGTACAAGAAGACGTTTGGATACGTTTCGGTATCCATTTCCTAAGAGTCTTGGAGTGGGTGGCATGTTTCTGCTGAGGGACAAAAAGTGGTATCGGGTTTGGTGGTATTGAAGGATGAAAAGATTTCGGAGGGGTATATATTACATGGCTAGAGGGTTGGGCTATAATACATTGTTTGGGTACCCAAATCTGCATGGGTGTGGGTCTAAGGATAAGGTATTTCTTGGCGATCCAAATCTGTCGAGTATTTGTACTTGGGAAAGAAGATCGAGGGGACTTTGGATGCTGACTCTGCTTCTGTTGAAACTTTGTCCTGCTCTCGTCTGCAGTGTTTCCAATAGCCTGTGGTTGCTGTCCTTTTGGCACCCATATTTGTCTCGTGCCACTTGTTCTGTGATGTTGATACTGCTGCTTTCCTTGCCTTGTCTGGTGGTGTCGTCGGTCTGGGTTCCTCTGTTGTGGTTGACTCTTTCGAGGTTGGGTTTGAGAGGTCCAATGGACGCTCTGCTTTGGAAAAGAAGGGAGATCCAACACTTGCGTGACCTGCCCATTAGGAAGTGATTCGTTCTTTATCTTTAATCTAGGCCAGTCCGCAGCAAGTTTGGAAGGATGAGCACCGCAGGGTGTTGTGCTCATTTGGCCGCTGATGCAACCCACCTGACCGCTGATTGTGTTCATCTGCCCTAGCGGTTGGGTAGCTGCCTCTTCTAGTTTGCAGGAAGCCCCAGGGAAGATCTCCTGTCGTCCTTCTGATTGACAATTGTCCCTAGCCAAGCCCGAGTGGGTTGGTGTAGACGTAACGTGACTGGTCTGACCCAAGATCTTCCGGTCTTCCGTCGCATGCGTTTTATAGGGTCTAGGGTTACAAACCTCAATCGAAATGCAATTAGGGAAGTGAAGCAGTATCACTCGCTTCTGTTCTAAGGTTCCAATCTGTAAGGAGCCTTGTCTAAGATTTAGGTCCACTGAGTGATCGTATAGCCAATCTTGGCCAAGGATTAGGGGTTCTATCAGGTCGTCATCATGGCACACTAGTAGCTTCGCTGTCATGGTCACATCCTCAATGAGGATAGGAAGGTCCACCTCACCCATGCAAGGGGTTTCCATGCCTCCTAGCCCTACGAGGTATGCCTCAATTGGCCGCATTTCTATGCCTGAATCCTTATAGTGGGACCATCTAATCGCACTAGTCGCAGCACCGGAGTCAATTAAAGCCCTGAGCTCTTGGCAAGGGTTGCCGTGCTCTAGCCTGACTGTAATGAATGGTCTCCTGTCCACTATACTAGGATGAGTGGTTGACTTTACTTGACACATGGCCATGGGATATCTGGGTGTAGTTTCCAGATGGCTATAATGTTCTCTCCCTAGTCCTTGTCTTCTTAACTTCATGCGTTTAATGCGTTCTATTGCTTCTGCCTGAGCTTCCGCTCGTATTCTATTTTCTTCCTCCTTACGCTTCTTTGCCAACGTGAGTCGTCTAAGCATATCCTCAGTAAGAGGTTCCTGATATAGCTTGACTCTACAGCCACTAATATAATTAGGCATTATATCTCCTTCTAAAGTGGCTAATTGTACTGCTCCACTTGTTGAGAGTCTGTTAATGATAATAGGTCCATAACCTCGCTTTTCTAACTTACGTGCGTGTTGCTTTAGCGTATATACTAGAACTAAATCTCCTTCTTTTAAGCCTTTATCTTTCACATGTGCATCAAAATATGCTTTCTGTCGCTTCTTCGCTGCATATATTCCTGCTGCTGCCTTTAGCCTGGTTTCTCCTAATCGTTCCAAGTCCATTATCCTCACTGATAATTCATGGCCAGTCCACTAATGTTCTTGTGCAACCTTAAGGGTCGGTATCAAGAAGTCCAAAGGAAGCACAACATTCTGACCAAAAACCATCTGAAAGGGAGTTGCATTGAGTACGATCTTGTAGGCCACTCGATATGCCCAAACAGTGTGGTGTAACTGTTTGTCCCAATCTGAACGTTTGTTGTTCACGAGTTTCGTCAGTACATTACAAAGGATCTTATTAGTGCTTTCAGCCTGACCATTGGCCTGAGGATGATATGGTGCGGATTTCTTGTGAATCACCATAAAATCCTGTAACAAATATTCAATGACTTGGTTTAGAAAGTGAGTGCCTCGATCGCTCACTAACTCTATAGGCAATCCATATCTTGTAAAGACATTCTCAAATAAGAATTTTGCAGTTGTGTGTGCATCATTCTTTTTTGTGGCTTTTGCCTCTACCCATTTCGTCAGATAATCTATGGCAACAATAATGTATTCAGCATGTGTACCTTTTGCAGGGGGGTTAATGGGTCCTACAAAGTCTATACCCCACTTTGAAAATGCACGTCCGCCCATCATGGGTTTCAATGGCATTTCATCTCTGCGAGTAGGAAACTGAGTTCTTTGGCACACATCACATCTCTTGACATAGGTATGAGCATCCATGTGAAGAGTGGGCCACCATAATCCTGCAAAGAGGATGGCTTTGATTATCCTATCGGGTCCAAAATGACCTCCTGCAACACCTTGATGTGCAGTCTCTAGTATGCTCAGATAATCGCTCTCATGAACACATTGTCTTAGATATCCATCTCGTCCTCTTTTGTATAGGTTATCGCCAATAAGTGAATAATCATGAGCTTCCTGTTCTAGACTGCGTTGTCGTGCTAAGGTCATTCCTTGAGGGAATGTCTTCGTCCTCAAGTATGTCACTAATTGTTCACTCTAGTCTGGTGTGAGAGACACGTGATATAGTGTAGCATGCTCTACTGGTGGTCTTTCACAACAAACATTGCATTCCTTACACAACCTGTAAACATCTGCTTCCATCGTAGGCCAATATACTCCTAGTCTATGCAGAGTCTGTAATGTTCGATGTTTTGAATGATGTTGCTTTAATGCGCCTATGTGTGCTAATTGCAACCAATTCGCATGTTCTGATTCATCTACACAACAAGCAATAATCTTTTGATTATCCTGTTTATATATGCTTCCTACCATTATTTGGTATCTCTGAGACTTGGTAATCTCTCCTTCTTTGATCTTTATCCTAGGATTCTTGGGTCCATATGTGAGAATAGGGACTATAGGCTTAGCCCATTCTGGTGCTATCTCAAGATTGAACAAATATGCGTCTGGTAGATCATCCACTACTCCTTGAGGAGCTTCTCCTGAGGTTAATCTCGAAAGGTGGTCAGCTCTAAGATGCGTCTTCCCTTTCCTGACTACTACTTCAAAATCATACTCCATGAGTAATAGAAACCAACGTATCAATCGTCCTGTGTTACATGGTTTGTTGACTAAGTACAATAGGGCTTGATGATCTGTAAAGAACTTGAATTTGTTGGCCAACAAGTAGTGTCTAAACTTCTTTACTGCGTAGATCATCCCTAATCCTTCTCGTTCCATCGTGGTGTAATTTCTTTCTGCTGCGTTCAATTGTCTGCTCGCGTAAGCTATGGGGAGATCTATGTTACCTTCATTCGTGGGTTGTGCTAACACGCATCCTATGGCATAATTGGATGCATCCACATGTACATGGAATGGCTTACTCCAATCTGGGGTTGTCAATACAGGTGCTGAGCACAAGCGTCGTTTAAGTTCATTGAATTAATTTTCACATTCATTTGTCCATTCGAAATTGGTTAAAAGAGAGTACAAAGGCTTGGCTATGATTGCATACATGTGTATGAATCTCCTATAATAACCGCAATGGCCCATAAATGCCTGTACCTCTTTCACATTAGTTGGTCTAGGTAAATCTGCAATTACCTTCACCTTTTCTTCATCCGTAGAGATTCCATTTTTTGACACAATGTGTCCTAGAATTTTGCCTTGTCTGACCATGAAAACACATTTTTCTGGGTTCAAACAAACCTGATATTCTCGACATTTGTCAAATATTTGCCTTAACTCTGGGATATGCATCTGTCTTACATTTGAATGAGCACATAAGTCATCGACATAAACTTCCAAACTCTTGCGTAAGAATTCCTTAAAAACATGACACATGAGTCGCTGGAAAGTGGCGGGTGCATTTTTTAAGCCAAATGGCATTACACGAAATGCAAATATGCCCCATTCAGTGGCAAATGCCGTCTTGTGTTGATCTTCTGGAGCAATGGCTACTTGATTATAGCCTGAAATTCCATCAAGAAAGCTGTAAACTTCCTTGCCCGCAACTCTTTCCAATAGATGTTCCGTGATAGGAAGAGGATAACTATCTCTAATCGTTGCGGCATTAACTTTTTTAAGGTTAATACACACACACAATTTTCCATTCTTCTTGGGCACAACCACAATGGGGGATACCCATTCGGTATGCTCAATTTCGTAAATGAATCCTGCTTCTATCAAGCGATCTATCTCCTCTTTAATCTTCGCAGCGTAGTTATCATTGTACGTGTACGGTTTCTGTTTCGTCGGTTTTGCATCTGGAGTCATAGGGATTCTATGAGAACATATATCAGGATCTACTCCTTTCAAATCTTTGTAACTCCAAGCAAAAACATCTCTATATTCGCGCAATAGGGCAACTAGCTCTTCTTCCTCTTCAGTTGTCAAATCATGCCCTATGTATGTACATTTTTCTTCTTCTCCTTCGATAGCAACTACTATTTTCTTGGTTTTCTCTCGGTTATCATATACTTGTCCGTCATTCGCTTTTCTATTAGGCATTCGTACCATGATTCTTCTATCTTCGATTTCATATTTCTTGAAATTCTCGGGTACTTCAAACAAAGATTCTTCTTTTTCTGTCATGGTGTCTTTCTTCTTTCTTTTCTTGCCTTCACTTTTGCTAGTCACTTGAGTGGCTAACCTCACCTCATTCGTAATTTCCTCGTGTCTCTGAGTGTGAGTTTCTACCTCGAAAAAATATTCTTCCTCTGATGCAAAGGGTGGGTCCATGATAATTGATTCTAAATCAAAATCACTCGCATCCTCAAATGCATCAGTGCTAGGTTCACATTCTTCTAAAATTGCATCGCACATGATTGGCTCTATCGTGAAAACTGAAATGTCATAGCCATCCTCGTCACAGTGGGGTGTCCATTGTTCCTCATTGATGGCTACATCCATGGTTGCTAGGATTTTTGCCCAACCATGGGGTTCAAACTCTTCGTCTGGGAATACTACAGGTGCGTAGGCTGGATCTTGTAGGGTTCGTGGATGTTGTTTTGCGCCTAAGGTCCTGGCTTCTAACCTTTCTTCCTCTTGTTTTGCAACTTTACACATCCATAAGTGAGTATCCTCATGCAACCAAGAAGGATCTGATTCTAATGAGTGCACAGATTCTGTCTCTACTGGTGTCTTATGGATGGTAATCCATTGTATTGGGGGTACATCTCTATGTGAATAGTCTTTAAGATTGATTTTGGTAGTCACTCCTAAATGTTGCAAGTACAAAGAATTAGTTCCCCAATCTTGTACAATTTGCAACTGACGCATGAATGGTCGTCCCAATATCATCTCATAAGCATGATTTTTTGCAAAGTCACAAATGGCAAAGGTATGCTCAAATTCTACACCACAAGTGGTGAGAGATATGCCTTCTAGTAAGCCTAATGGTTTTTCTATGTGTCCGTCAGCCATTTGTAGCTTCATCCTGGTGGGTCTTAATGCTGGCTTACCCCAACATTTCCATAAAGCGGTGGTAGCTATGGCTACTCCGGCTCCTGAATCTAAGATGGCTTTCGTGGTGTAGCCCTGATGGGTTATCGGAAGATAAGTGTTACCTTCCTCTCCTTCGCTTACGTCTCCAATCTTTTCTACGGGTATTTCTGGTACCTTATTTCGTGATCCTATTTGTGAGGGAGTAGTAGCAAGCTCGGGGAATTGATTTGCTACATGTTTCCACAATTCTGGTTTTACCTTCAATAACTCCTCCAGAGTAAGGTTACATTGTACTTTAGTGTTCTTGATCACTTCCGTGTTTCTAGGGATTACTGATTCTTCATTCCTCACTATTATCGTGGGTGCTCTCATACTAATAGACTTTGCTTCCCAAGGTCCTATGAACTGAGGTAATTCTTGTAACGAATTAGATTCAAAAGCTGTGTGTTCACTCAGTTGTTCTTCCTCTACACCATCGTAAATAGAGGGAATGTCTTGGGGAAATTGTTCTTGCAAGTCATCTATTTCTTGAATAGGAGGATGGGTTCCTTGTTCCTTTCTCCACTTCTCTTCTTGTATTTCTCTCAAAAATTCATGTGAATATTTATGTATGGAAGACAAATTGTCTTGACTTTCTGTATTGGGTACTTGAGACAGGGATGGTGCGTTATTTTCCTGTGTCTCTGGGACAATAGTGTTCCTGTGCTGATCTTTTTTCTCTTTGCTTTCTATCAAGTATTCTAGCCTCTCCATTAGTCCTTGAAAGTGTAATTCTGGTTTTGCCATGTTATTCCAATTGAGATATCTAGAGGCTTCGAACAAAGCTTGTGCTAGTTCTACCATCTTCATGCAAAGTTTAGTTCTCTCAATTTCTAGATCAGCTCGAGGGTAGTTTTTACTCATTTCAGCTACCTGAGGTCCCTCTTTTAATCTAGCCTGATATGCACGAAACATCATGTCTAGATTCTCTGGTATGGGTTCCGCTAAAACTGATCCTGATTTCTGAGCTGGATTCTCTTGATTCAATTCCTGTGAAGTCAATTCTAGGGTTTTGGCTCTAGATTCCTTCAAACTTCCTTCCAACTCAATTATCTTTTTACTCCATTTTCTCTTAATTCTTTCTCTAGAATCTTTCCAAGATTTTGTCTTTTTACTGCTAGATTCTGCAACTTCACTGGTTCCGGCTACTTTCTCTTGATTAAGCTGTTGGTTCTGTAAGAGCGTTTGGGCTCTTGTGATAGCTTGAATAGGCACATAAGTAGGGTTGGATCCATCTGCGTTATTTACGATACCTATCACGTTGATCGGTGTCACATTCGAAGCGTTAACAGGGTTCTTAGGACAATCATTGAGTATGTGCTCTTTGCCACAATCGGCACAAAAGCCTTGGATATTATAGTACTGTAATTGTCCTGCTATCGAGGGATGTGGACAATCCTTTATGAAATGATCTCCTTGGCACCTAAAGCATGGTGCTCTAGGGCCCTGTGGTCTCTGTTGTCTCAATTGGGGCTGTGGATTTGGGTTGGTGTACATCACATGAGCGTAGTCGGGCTCCCCACTAGGTTCCACTGGTGGACTATCGTAATGATATGTCTCCACGTGTTCTGGTGACTCTGTGTAATATGCGGGTGGACTATCTACATGCGTAGAGTCAAAACTGTTTGAGTTCGGGTCACTTTCCGTGATCAAAGGTGAAGAAGGCACTAAGGCCCTACTTAGGCTCTCTTCTGCAGCAGCGTATTTGACTGAGATGACGTTCGCTGGTGGGGGTGGCTGCTCAGCTAAGACAGGTTGAGGTCTCTGTTGAGCCTGGTATGGGTAGTTCTGAGGAGGCCTATAGTAATAAGGCTGAGCATTGTATTGGCCTTGATACCTACCTGGCTGTGCGTATGCTTGCGGGTAGTTCTGTCTCACGGTTTGTTTGTTGTATGGGCAGTCCTGAGCCGTATGATTCGTGTATCTTCTCTCAATTGTACAGTATTGGCCACTAGGGTTGGCTTGTGGTTGTGGTGCATTGGGACACACATTTGCCATATGGTCACCACCACAGGTGTAACAACGCTTGTTCATTAGTACCCTAGGTTTACTAGAAACTCCTAGTTTCTGAGCCACTTTTTCTGCTAGGTCTTCTATTGAGCTAGACAATTTTGTGGATGCTAGAGATGAACAGTCTGAATCCTTATAGACCTTTGAGAGTTCCAACTCGTCTCCTAAGTTGTCCTCAATGTCTATACAAATTCTTACACATTGCTCTAGCGTTCTGGGCTCTTTTAGGTACACGTAGGAGCGTAGTTTAGAGCTCAACAAGCCATCTAAAAACAATGACACTTGCTTGGCTTGTGAGGGTAGCTCTTGCATTGGACATCGTTCAACATATTGTCTAAACCTATGTCTTGCCAGTCTTACTGTTTCCTGAGGGGTCTGTTTAAAGCTATGAATCAACGAAGACGTGTCATGTCTAATCCCACTTTTAGAGAATTCGGTGATGAATGACTCTAAAAAGTGATGGATGTCTCTAAATTGCCTTTGTTGCAATGGTTGGAACCAAGTTAAAGCGGTATTCTTTAACGTTAGTCCAAATGCATTGTATTGCGTGAACATGTCTTCAACTTGTTCGGCTCTTAGTACTTGCTTGAATTCTGCGACGTGGTCATAGGGATCTCCTGTCCCATCAAAGTAATTCCTCATTGATTTTACTAACTGTGTGGGTCTCAATGTTCTTGCGTGTTCACGTGGTCTAGGTAGAGGAAAATCAACTCTACCACCTGGCATTCTTTGTCTTTCCACTCTGTCTGTGTCTATGGTGGTTTTGTCTCTCCCTATGGGATGATTGAAGCTTACTTCGGGTCTCTCTTTATTTTTCTCCCTTTGATTAGCGTGGGCTGAGGATGTTCCTGCCCCTTGTTGGCTCGTGTTTACATTTGTTCGAGATGGAGGGAATACCAACTCACCTTTCCATGTGTAGGTATTTCTTGTGTGGTCAGGTACCACAAATACTCTTTCTGAAGTCTCATCCAGGTATACAACCTTTCCCGGTGTATCCGGGTCCTTGAACTCGTAGATTATGATGGAGCCTAACTCACTAGGTTGTTCCGTTCTATATCTCCAAAATGCTTCATCAGTTTCTTTATTCACAAACAACTCTATGCTTCTGTTATCCTGAGGGATCCACTCTGGAACTAGTACTCGTGTCAGTACAGATTTCCCTCTAGGTGTCCTAGGTTCTTCTAATGGTTCTTTTCCTTGTTGTCTTTGATGAGAATGACTCTTGGTTTGATAGTGAATGCAGGAAGATAAAACTACCTTATGACTTGTAAGAGGAGTTTCCAAGCCTCACTAAGGAGGAGCCTACTCAGAATGAAGACACCAATTCAGATGATGAGGACATCATCAATCTTGAAGAGTTCTAGGCATGGAAGTCCAAAGGCAAAGTCAAGATGAAGAAATTGGAGGACATACCTGAATCATCCAACCAAGCAAGTAGAAGATCATAAAGGGAGAGCATGAAACCAATCAGATATGGGTATGACACTTCCCTAGTTACTAAACACTTTGTTTATCTTGCAAAATTATCTGTCAATTGAAGAACCAACATCATATGAGGCGGCAAAGACCAAGACAGAATGGAAAAAAGCTATGGATGAGGAGATTGAAGCACTCAAGGAGAATGATACTTGGCAACTAGTACCCAAGAAGGAGTCTATGAAGGTAATTGGTTCTAGGTGGATCTATAAGATCAAAAGGAATTCTGATGGGACAATAAGCAGGTACAAAGCTAGACTTGTGGCTAAGAGTTTTGCACAAACCCAAGGAATTGATTATGAAGAAACCTTCTTACCTGTGGCCAAAATGCCAACCATGAGGGTGTGGTAAGTGTGGCTGCATCAAAGAATTGGAACACGTATCAGTTGGATGTAAAAAAATACATTTTTGAATGGCTGGATTTTAGAGGAGGTGTACATGTCTCAACCTCCTGGCTATGAGACTAACTCAAGTCCAAAAAAATATTTTAGTGATCCAAGGTCACTAATTTTGAACTCCTTCACCATCTGATTTTAGATTTGTTTGATGCCATTAGCATCATTACATGTAAGTATGATATCATCAACATATACACAAATGTATATTACCTCTGAATTACTTCTCTTGGTGAACAAAGAAGTATCTGCTTTACTCATGACAAAACCTTGGTCCTGAAGGTATGTAGTCAACCTATGGTTCCATGCTCAGAGAAAGTATATATAGGATATGTTGAAGAAGTTTCATTTGTAGGATGCCAAAGTTGCAAGTACTTCAATGGAGGTAAACCTAAAATTAAGTGATCATGAAGGTGATGTACTTGAGGACATTGTAGGTTATCAAAGCATAGTGGGAAGCTTGAACTATGCTACCTTGACAAGGATAGACATTGCTTATGGAGTAAGTGCGCTAAGTCGGTTTATGCATAAGACTACGGCACCTCACTTGGAGGCTGCCAAAAGGATCTTGAAGTACCTTAACGGTACTCAACATCATGGTTTGTATTTCCCTTATACATCAGACTTGGACATTAAGATTTATTTCAGATGCAGATTGGGCAGGATGCAAAGGTGATAGGAGGAGTGCCTCAGGATACTTATCATTTGCAGGTGATAAGCCAATATCATGGTCATCAAAGAAGAAACCTATTGTTGCTTTATCTTCTATAGAGGCAGAGTATAGAGGATTGGCCAATGCTACTCAAGAGGCTATATGGATCAAGTTATTGTATACAGATTTAGGTTTGCACAATACATCTCCAATAGTTTTTGGAGATAATAAAAGTTCATTACACCTTGCAGCTAATCCTATTTATCATGCTAGGACCAAGCATATAGAGGTCGAATATCATTATGTGAAAGAGAAGCTATTGAGCAAGGATATTCAGTTGGCATATGTATCAACTAATATGCAATGTGCAGACTTGTTGACTAAAGCATTAGATGGTACAAACTTTGCAGGCTCAAATCAATGATTGGATTGAAGGACATTCATGAAGATTGACGATGAAGACCAAGCCAAAATGTATAGCTTGAGGGGGAGCTGTTGGTGCAAAGTCCAAGCTCACACATTTTGCTTTAGGTTCATAAAGACATGAAGTTCCATGAGAACCATTGCTAGTGGAAATTTAATCTTTTACCTTTGTAAAAGTCATTTCTTTTGACTAGAGAATATTTGTAATCACCTACCTAAAAGTCGTGGACTTGTTAGTTAGAGGAGTAACTACTTCATTGAGGGAATATCTCGTAGATTGAAGAATCACTTTTAAAGAGAGCCAAAAAGTTGAATTCAAATTCAAATTTGAATAGAACACTTATATAAAGTCACTTGAAAAGTCACGGTCAGAGTAGCTTCATCATCCGAGCTCTTCATTGCCATTTTGTATGAGTGTAAGGCCTACACTATAGCCTACACTAATCTCTATCATCAGGCTATGATTATCAAGCCTATGACCCTGTACAACAGTCTTCATTAATACAATACATCTACATTGTTCATCTATGATCTCTCTATTTTAGTTAGTCTTAACTGTCAACTTGTGCTAGCCATATCTCAGTCATTTATTAACCAAATTCAATGATCTATAGCTTGTTGGAAGCAACTCAAAGTTATCTACATTCTGAAAAGTTTTTAAGCAAATCCATTTAGCCAATTTGGAGAAAAGGGTGTTGAATCACTCACTGGTCAAACTCTATAGAGGTCCTAAGAAATGGGGGGTAATTTATTTGCTAAAGTGATTGCTCTGTGTATAGTGTATCATTTCAAGTGATTCCACCTGGAATCATTAGCTTAATAAGCTAATTAGATAACTCTAAAAGGAATTTTTCCAATTCCTACTATAGTGGTAGCACTGAGCATTACAAGCAACAAGTGTATGATAAAAAATAGAAGGTCTTCATTGAGTCTTCTATTTGGAAGTAGTCTATTTTGATTCAATCTTTTCATACATCATTTCAAAAGTACATAGGCACTTTTATGGTATCATTGGAATGCTAAGAAGGCCCACATATCAACCCTAAAGCGACAAAGGGCTAGTACTAAGTAGGGTTTAGCAGTACCTACTCATCACTTGAAGTGTCCATCAATCTATCCCAATAGTGGTATCAGAGCAAAGATAAGGTAAAATGGGAGATGGTTTTGCTTCTTTCATTGATAAATTGGACAAGAATGCATGATGATGATATGATGACTCTGAGCAAGTGGAATGCACAAGTGTGTGAGTGAGAAGCACACTAACATGTACACACATACACACACACATGCACACAAGGCAAGACAAAGAGTAGAACAATGGAATCTTCTATTAGTCAACTCAAAGAAAGAGCACAATACTCAATTACAAGTTGAATCTCCAGCTAGGTTACTTAAAATTGTGCTCTCTAGCTCTTTTTATAATTCTATACTAGCCTTGACCTAGTTCAAACCTAGTTAAAAATTAGGTTCCTTAGCTGATTCGGGGGCAAAAATGAGCTTTAAAAGTTATGAAAATTAATAGATGGGTTCTCCTAATACTCCTCAAGCTTCATCTTGAACAAAACGGAGTTGATATTGTTGGTGCAAAGTCCAAGCTCACACATTTTGCTTGAGGTTCATAAAGACATGAAGTTCCATGAGAACCATTGCTAGTGGAAATTTAATCTTTTACCTTTGTAAAAGTCATTTCGTTTGACTAGAGATTATTTGTAATCACCTACCGAAAAGTCATGGACTTGTAGTTAGAGGAGTAACTACTTCATTGAGGGAATATCCCCTAGATTGAAGAATAACTTTTAGAGAGAGCCAAAAAGTTGAATTCAAATTCAAATTTGAATAGAACACTTATATAAAGTCACTTGGATAAGTCACGGTCAGAGTAGCTTCATCATCCGAGCTCGTCATTGCCATTTTGTATGAGTGTAAGGCCTACACTATAGCCTACACTAATCTCTATCATCAAGCTATGATTATCAAGCCTATGACGTGTACAACAGTGTTCATTAATACAATACATCTACATTGCTCATCTATGATCTCTCTGTTTTCGTTAGTCTTAACTATCAACTTGTGCTAGCCATATCTTAGTCATTTCTCAACCAAATTCAATGAACTATAACTTGTTGGAAGCAGCTCGAAGTTATCTACATGGTCAAAAATTTTGAAGCAAATTCATTTATCTAATTTGGAGAAAAGTGCATCGAAGCACTCACTGGTCAAACTCTGCAGAGGTCCTAAGAAATCGGGGGTAATGATTTATTTGCTAAACTGATTTCTCTGTGCATAGTGTATCATTTCAAGTGATTCCACTTGGAATCATTAGCCTACTAAGATAATTAGATACCTCTAAAAGGAATTTTTCCAATTCCTACTGTACTGGTAGCACTGAGCATTACAAGCAGTAGGTGTATGATAAAAAATAGAAGGTTTTCATTGAGTCTTCTATTTGGAAGTAGTCTGTTTTGATTCAATCTTTTCATACATCATTTCAAAAGTCCATAGGCACTTTTATGGTATCATTGGAAAGCTAACAGGACCCACATATCAACTATGAAGCTACAAAGGGCTGGTACGAAGCAGGTTTTGGCAGTACCTACTCATCACTTGAAGTGTCCATCCATCTATCCCTATAGTGGTATCAGAGCAAAGCTAAGGTACAATGGGAGATGGTTCTCCTTCTTTCATTTATAAATTGGATAGGAACAACTATCAAGCATGGTCTTTAAGGATGAAGACATACTTACAAGGAAGGAGCCTCTATGGATACATCTCAGGAGATGAGGAGATGCCCATATTCAGAAGCAAAGGACAACCTACAAGAGAAGAACATGAAAGACTCAACACATGGTGTGCCAAGGATGCATTAGCAAGGTCCTACTTACTTAACTCAATCTCTGATTTTCTTCTTCCACATATTAGGAACTGTAAGACATCCCAAGGGACTTGGGAAACAATGTCTTCTTATTTCTCTTCCAACACAAGGGCCAGGAAGAATCAATTGTGGATTGAGTTCACCACTCAAAGGAAGCAACCTAAGCCAGATATCTCTGAGTATGTGACCAAAGTTAAAGATGTAGCAGATCAGTTGGCAAGCATAGGAGAAGAAATTGAAGAGGAGTAGATTGTAAGGCAAGGAATCAATGGTATTAAAGCTGATGACAAATGGGAGAGCTTCACAACTGCCATGGACTTGTACATGGACATGCTGATTCTAGACCGTACCACACTCATGGGGCAACTATTCACCCATGAAGCCAAGCTCAACAGGAATGGAGATTCATCAAGAGGTAATAGCTCTTCTACCCTATACATTGATAAGAATAAGTCTAAAGAGAAAGGCAAGAAGAAGAAGGTAGAAGATGAAGGAACTACCTGCCAAGCCAACTATGCAGGGAGAGGTAGATCATAAAGAGGAAGGGGAAGAGGAGGTAAGAAGGGTAGGGGGAGACCCTATAACTACTGACCATGCAATATTTGTGGTTTATCAAATCATATTATAGATGAGTGTTTCAGGAACTTCAAGAATCAGAGAGGTAGAGGATATCAAAGAGGTGGATATACACAATCAAGAGGTAGATTCAATGACCACCAAGGATACAACAACAACTACCACAACAACTACAACAACAACTAGAATAGCAACTACTAAGGAGGATACAAGTCCAGGAAGGATTACAACAACTACATAGAGGAGCAAGAAGATTCTCCTCTGATTATGAACATGACTTCAAAACCAGGTATAAATGATGACCATCTCTTCTACATTGACCAAGGATGCTCAAATCATGTGGCAGGCAATGTAGCTCTTCTCTCTAATATTGAGGAACCAAAGGGTAAGCATAAGGTACAAACAGGTGATGACACCAAGCACTCAATGATTAAAGTTGGAAATGTTAAGACCTCTGATGGAAACAAGAATCTGTTGAGTAGGGTTCTATATGTACCAACAATTACCAAAAACTTGATGAGTGTTGGATAGATTGTGGAAAAAGGTTTGCAGGTTAGATTCAACCAATATGGAGCATTTGTGGAGGATCCCAAGCATGGGTTCAAGAGAATTGCTAAAGGAGAAAAGACAGGTAGACTATTCATTTTTGAACTTGAGGATACAAGGAACATTGCACTTTATAATTATAAAGACCAAACACTATCAGAGCATGAAATTTGGCATAAAAGATAAGGGCCCATACGAAGCATGGCATGGTAGAAGACCCTCATTTGATTATTGCAGGATATTTGGATGTGTAGCTAATGTGCATATCCCTTCTTAGGTAAGAGGTAAGCTAGAACCTAAGGCAGAGAAGTGTGTCTTCATAGGGCATGATCTAAATCAGCAAGGATACAGATTCTACAACCCTTCAAACAAGGGATTCATGGTCAGTAGAGATGTTGTCTTTGATGAGAATGACTCTTGGTTTGATAGTGAATGCAGGAAGATAAAACTACCTTATGACTTGTAAGAGGAGTTTCCAAGCCTCACTAAGGAGGAGCCTACTCAGAATGAAGACACCAATTCAGATGATGAGGACATCATCAATCTTGAAGAGTTCAAGGCATGGAAGTCCAAAGGCAAAGTCAAGATGAAGAAATTGGAGGACATACCTGAATCATCCAACCAAGCAAGTAGAAGATCACAAAGGGAGAGCATGAAACCAATCAGATATGGGTATGACACTTCCCTAGTTACTAAACACTCTGTTTATCTTGCAAAATTATTTGTCAATTGAAGAACCAACATCATATGAGGCGGCAAAGACCAAGACAGAATGGAAAAAAGCTATGGATGAGGAGATTGAAGCACTCAAGGAGAATGATACTTGGCAACTAGTACCCAAGAAGGAGTCTATGAAGGTAATTGGTTCTAGGTGGATCTATAAGATCAAAAGGAATTCTGATGGGACAATAAGCAGGTACAAAGCTAGACTTGTGGCTAAGAGTTTTGCACAAACCCAAGGAATTGATTATGAAGAAACCTTCTTACGTGTGGCCAAAATGCCAACCATCAGGGTGTGGTAAGTGTGGCTGCATCAAAGAATTGGAACATGTATCAATTGGATGTAAAAAAATACATTTCTGAATGGCTGGATTTTAGAGGAGGTGTACATGTCTCAACCTCCTGGCTATGAGACTAACTCAAGTCCAAAAAAATATTTTAGTGATCCAAGGTCACTAATTTTGAACTCCTTCACCATCTGATTTTAGATTTGTTTGATGCCATTAGCATCATTACATGTAAGTATGATATCATCAACATATACACAAATGTATATTACCTCTAAATTACTTCTCTTGGTGAACAAAGAAGTATCTGCTTTACTCATGACAAAACCTTGGTCCTGAAGGTATGTAGTCAACCTATGGTTCCATGCTCAGAGAAAGTATATACAGGATATGTTGAAGAAGTTTCATTTGTAGGATGCCAAAGTTGCAAGTACTTCAATGGAGGTAAACCTAAAATTAAGTGCTCATGAAGGTGATGTACTTGAGGACATTGCAGGTTATCAAAGCATAGTGGGAAGCTTGAACTATGCTACCTTGACAAGGATAGACATTGCTTATGGAGTAAGTGTGCTAAGTCAGTTTATGCATAAGACTAGGGCACCTCACTTGGAGGCTGCCAAAAGGATCTTGAAGTACCTTAACGGTACTCAACATCATGGTTTGTATTTCCCTTATACATCAGACTTGGACATTAAGATTTATTCAGATGCAGATTTGGCAGGATGCAAAGATGATAGGAGGAGTGCCTCAGGATACTTATCATTTGCAGGTGTGTTGGAAGCAGCCAGAGGCACAGATGACATGGAAGCATGTAACGACAGAGCAGGGAGCCAGTCGAATCGTTTTTCAAAGAATTATGTTTTCAAATACTTTCCAAAAACCTCCAACAGTGATTTTTATCACTATTGTAACATATGTAACATAGAAAACCCCATTTTGTAATCCATAGCTCTATTTTGTGCAAGCCGAGGAGTCCTCAAGCTTGAGGAGCTTAGGTAGAACAAGCGTATCATTTTTTGTTATTTTTAGACATCGTTTACCCTTCCAAATAGCATCTAGGACCTAATTTTTAACTATGCCGGTCACTAAATGTGAAACCGGTCAAAACTAGTCTAGAAACTATAAAAAGAGCTAGAGAGCTCATTTTTGAGGGTGGTTAGTGTTAGCTTGTTTGAGGTTAGAGTTCTTTTGAGCTTGTAATAGTGTTCTTGAGTAATTGAGTTAACTTCTCACCTTCCATTGTGTCTTGCTTGTCTCTTCGTAGTGTGTGTGTATGTGTGTGTGCATTTCTATGCTTCTCACCTTCACTCTCACTTCATCTCACATTCACGATCTTCATATCACTCCTATCTCTTCCGCGGATTGACATTAAGGAGGTGAAGCTTCTTAACGTGGTTCTCACCATTGTGCTAGAGCAACACCAAATTTGGCACCGTTGCCGGGGATCGAGTTTAGGACGAATGTGTGATGGTAAGAGTATAGCAAGAAGTGGCGTTGGAAGGTAAAAATTTCAGTTTTTGTTGTTGTTTTTACTTAGTTTTTAGTGTTTTTCACCTCCCCCACACTCCATCTTCATCACCGCATCATCATCTTCATCGCCAAAAAAATCAGAAAATTCACCATATCCACCCATTCTCCTCATTTCCCCTCATTTGTGCATGCGAGAGAGTGAGAGAGAGCTTTTGTGCTTGTGTGTGCTTTTGCTTTCTTGAGTTTTCTTGCAGGAACAGTACTCCAGTGCATCAGGAAGGCTGCAAAAAGGTAAGAAAATCACCTTCTGTCAGAAATTTCCGAGTGTGTCAGACCATCGCTATGGTCTGCAACCTTCGGTATTTTTGGTAGGCGACCACACCACGAGGTAGGCGACCCTTGCGCTTGCACGAATCCACAGGTGCATCTCAAAAATTCATAGTTTGGTGGACCATCGCGACGGTCTCAGACCATCGCGATTGTGTCACACCATCGCGATTTGCTCACGCCATCGCGACGGCTCGGCCGAACCATCGCGACGGTCTCACGCCATCGCGACGGTTCATTTGGACCATCGCGACGGTTCGCGGACCATCGCGACTGTTCGGTTGACCCCACACCATCGCGATTGGCTCACGCCATCGCGCCGATGGTGCCACGTGGCAAGCTAGACCATCGCGACGGTTCATTTTTTGGACCATCGCGACGACACCCTCACACCATCGCGACACTTCAAAAATTCGGACCATCGCGATTGGCTCACGCCATCGCGCCCAGACCATCGCGATTGGCTCAAGCCATCGCATCTGTGACCATCGCGACGGTTCACTTTGGACCATCGCGATTGTTCACGTTGACCGTTGACTGACGCCATCGCGATTGTCCGCCTGATCGAGCCATCGCGATTGTCCACTTTCACGCCATCGCGACGGTGCACTTCAGACCATCGCGACGGTTCGCGCATCACGCCATCGCGATTGTTCATCCTCACGCCATCGCGACGGTCCCAGACCATCGCGATTGTCTCACACCATCGCGATTGTGCACCCCCATCGCAAATTTTAGGGTTTCATTTTTTGGCCAACTTTGGGGCTATTTTTGGGAAATTTTTGGGTGATTAGACTCATAGGAGACCCCTTAGCTCATATTTGGAGAAAAACCTGTTTGTCAGTTTTTACCCCCCAGGGCCTGAACAGTCATAACTTTTTCATCCGAAGTCAGAAAAGTTGACCTAGTTGGGACTAGAAAGCCAGGGGGCAAACATTGAAAAGTTGGGCAAAAGGGAAGGGACTTAAAAGGTGTATATACTCAAGTGCTTGATCATCCAACTGTGAATTGGTCTAATATTGGATTTTTCCAGGTCTAGCAAGGGCAATCGAAGGCAACCAAGGCAAGGCAGTGAAGGGCATAAAGCTTGGGAAGCGCAGCTTCTTGGGCATCAGAGCAACCAGAAAAGCTGACTCGAGGTTGGAAGATTACTCAACCCCCTCAGTCAATTCTTAGCTTAGGAAAAACGTTAGCATTGTGGATTAAAGACGATAGGAACGCCTCAAATTCAAGATATTTAATTCTTTCAAGTCTAAGACTACAGATAAAGGTGTGTGACACAAAAACCTAAAGGAAAGAACATAAGTATGACGGAACGAGAACTCAAAATACCACGGAAAGTCGAATTCCTGACGCATACATTAAGACAAGAATCTAAAGAAATTTAAAAAGAATCAAGAAAGTAATAACAAAGAATCTGTGACGATCTGAGTGTGTACTAAGTGTGCAAGGAACAAAATTAATGAACCTTAGATCGGGCAAACATATAGGTAAGTCAGACCGACGAAGCCTTAGATCATCAGAGGCAAGTGTAAGAACTACTGCACGATCGTGGGCTCAACAATTGAACACTAGTTATCCCTACAAGAGCTCAGATACTAGCGAATCAGAAATGGCATTTAGCACAGAAAGACCAGAAGGAGGGTCTAATGTAGCCTATTTAGAAAAACCTGAAGGACCCTATAGAACACAACTAGAGTTTCTCCGGACCAACCGATTAGGTGCTCGCATCTATGAGGATGGTTTGCGAAGGCAAGTGGTGCAAATGCACAAACCCGATCAACCCATTGGATTGGAACGTCCAGTGGTGAAATTTGAGAGAGACGCGTACATAGACAAGGAAGGAACAATGTACATATTAAGTACACAGCCAAACAATACCAACGAGTTTGGCGTGATTCAACCAGAGACGGAAGCAAAATCTCAAGGAAAAGAACCATTAGAAGAGCCTAGAACACCTAGAGGGAAATCTGTACTGACACGAGTACTAATCCCAGACTGGATCCCTCAAGACAACAGAAGCATAGAGTTGTTTGTAAATAAAGAAACTGATGAAGCCTTTTGGAGATACAAGACAGAACTACTTAGTGAGGTAGGTATCATCACTATATACGAGTTCAAGGACCTGGATACACCTGGAAAGGTTGTATACCTGGATGAGACTTCAGAAAGAGTCTTTGTGGTGCCTGACCGTGCTAAAAACACATACACATGGAGAGGTGAATTGGTATTCCCTCCATCTAGAACGAACATGAATACAAGTCAACAAGGGGCAGGAACATCATCAGCCCATGGAAATCAAAGAGAGAAAAATAAAGAGAGACCGGAAGTAAGCTTCAATCATCCCGTAGGGAGAGATAGAACAACGACGGACACTAATAGAGTAGATAGGCAAGGAGATCATGGAATACCAGGTGGTAGAGATGATTTTCCTCTACCTAGACCACGTGAACACGCAAGAACATTGAGACCCACACAGTTAGTAAAATCAATGAGGAATTACTTTGATGGGACAGGAGATCCCTATGACCACGTCGCAGAATTCAAGCAAGTACTAAGAGCCGAACAAGTTGAAGACATGTTCACGCAATACAATGCATTTGGACTAACGTTAAAGAATACCGCTTTAACTTGGTTCCAACCATTGCAACAAAGGCAATTTAGAGACATCCATCACTTTTTAGAGTCATTCATCACCGAATTCTCTAAAAGTGGGATTAAACATGACCCGTCTTCGTTGATTCATAGCTTTAAACAGACCCCTCAGGAAACAGTAAGACTGGCAGGACATAGGTTTAGACAATATGTTGAACGATGTCCAATGCAAGAGCTACCCTCACAAGCCAAGCAAGTGTCATTGTTTTTAGATGGCTTGTTGAGCTCTAAACTACGCTCCTACGTGTACCTAAAAGAACCCAGAACGCTAGAGCAATGTGTAAGAATTTGTATAGACATTGAGGACAACTTAGGAGATGAGTTGGAACTCTCAAAGGTCTATAAGGATTCAGACTGTTCATCTCTAGCATCCACAAAATTGTCTAGCTCAATAGAAGACCTAGCAGAAAAAGTGGCTCAGAAACTAGGAGTTTCTAGTAAACCTAGGGTACTAATGAACAAGCGTTGTTACACCTGTGGTGGTGACCATATGGCAAATGTGTGTCCCAATGCACCACAACCACAAGCCAACCCTAGTGGCCAATACTGTACAATTGAGAGAAGATACATGAATCATACGGCTCAGGACTGCCCATACAACAAACAAACCGTGACACAGAACTACCCGCAAGCATACGCACAGCCAGGTAGGTATCAAGGCCAATACAATGCTCAGCCTTATTACTATAGGCCTCCTCAGAACTACCCATACCAGGCTCAACAGAGACCTCAACCTGTCTTAGCTGAGCAGCCACCCCCACCAGCGAACGTCATCTCAGTCAAATACGCTGCTGCAGAAGAGAGCCTAAGTAGGGCCTTAGTGCCTTCTTCACCTTTGATCACGGAAAGTGACCCGAACTCAAACAGTTTTGACTCTACGCATGTAGATAGTCCACCCGCATATTACACAGAGTCACCAGAACACGTGGAGACATATCATTACGATAGTCCACCAGTGGAACCTAGTGGGGAGCCTGACTACGCTCATGTGATGTACACCAACCCAAATCCACAGCCCCAATTGAGACAACAGAGACCACAGGGCCCTAGAGGACCATGCTTTAGGTGCCAAGGAGATCATTTCATAAAGGATTGTCCACATCCCCCGATAGCAGGACAATCACAGTACTATAATATCCAAGGCTTTTGTGCCGATTGTGGCAAAGAACACATACTCAAAGATTGTCCTAAGAACCCTGTTAACGCTTCGAATGTGACACCGATCAACGTGATAGGTATCGTAAATAACGCAGATGGATCCAACCCTACTTATGTGCCTATTCAAGCTATCACAAGAGCCCAGACGCTCTTACAGAACCAACAGCTTAATCAAGAGAAAGTAGCCGGAACCAGTGAAGTTGCAGAATCTAGCAGTAAAAAGACAAAATCTTGGAAAGATCTAGAGAAAGAATTAAGAGAAAATGGAGTAAAAAGATAACTGAGTTGGAAGGAAGTTTGAAGGAATCTAGAGCCAAAATCCTAGAATTGACTTCACAGGAATTGAATCAAGAGAATCTAGCTCAGAAATCAGGATCAGTTTTAGCGGAACCCATACCAGAGAATCTAGACATGATGTTTCGTGCATATCAGGCTAGATTAAAAGAGGGACCTCAGGTAGCTGAAATGAGTAAAAACTACCCTCGAGCTGATCTAGAAATTGAGAGAACTAAACTTTGCATGAAGATGGTAGAACTAGCACAAGCTTTATTCGAAGCCTCTAGATATCTCAATTGGAATAACATGGCAAAACCAGAATTACACTTTCAAGGACTAATGGAGAGGCTAGAATACTTGATAGAAAGCAAAGAGAAAAAAGATCAGCACAGGAACACTATTGTCCTAGAGACACAGGAAAATAACGCACCATCCCTGTCTCAAGTACCCAATACAGAAAGTCAAGACAATTTGTCTTCCATACATAAATATTCACATGAATTTTTGAGAGAAATACAAGAAGAGGAGTGGAGAAAGGAACAAGGAACCCATCCTCCTATTCAAGAAATAGATGACTTGCAGGAACAATTTCCCCAAGACATTCCCTCTATTTACGATGGTGTAGAGGAAGAACAACTGAGTGAACACACAGCTTTTGAATCTAATTTGTTACAAGAATTACCTCAGTTCACAGGACCTTGGGAAGCAAAGTCTATTAGTATGAGAGCACCCACGATAATAGTGAGGAATGAAGAATCAGTAATCCCTAGAAACACGGAAGTGATCAAGAACACTAAAGTACAATGTAACCTTACTTTGGAGGAGTTATTGAAGGTAAAACCAGAATTGTGGAAACATGTAGCAAATCAATTCCCCGAGCTTGCTACTACTCCCTCACAAATAGGATCACGAAATAAGGTAACAGAAATACCCGTAGAAAAGATTGGAGACGTAAGCGAAGGAGAGGAAGGTAACACTTATCTTCCGATAACCCATCAGGGCTACACCACGAAAGCCATCTTAGATTCAGGAGCCGGAGTAGCCATAGCTACCACCGCTTTATGGAAACGTTGGGGTAAGCCAGCATTAAGACCCACCAGGATGAAGCTACAAATGGCTGACGGACACATAGAAAAACCATTAGGCTTACTAGAAGGCATATCTCTCACCACTTGTGGTGTAGAATTTGAGCATACCTTTGCCATTTGTGACTTTGCAAAAAATCATGCTTATGAGATGATATTGGGACGACCATTCATGCGTCAGTTGCAAATTGTACAAGATTGGGGAACTAATTCTTTGTACTTGCAACATTTAGGAGTGACTACCAAAATCAATCTTAAAGACTATTCACATAGAGATGTACCCCCAATACAATGGAATACCATCCATAAGACACCAGTAGAGACAGAATCTGTGCACTCATTAGAATCAGATCCTTCTTGGTTGCATGAGGATACTCACTTATGGATGTGTAAAGTTGCAAAACAAGAGGAAGAAAGGTTAGAAGCCAGGACCTTAGGCGCAGAACAACATCCACGAACCCTTCAAGATCCAGCCTACGCACCTGTAGTATTCCCAGACGAAGAGTTTGAACCCCATGGTTGGGCAAAAATCCTAGCAACCATGGATGTAGCCATCAATGAGGAACAATGGACACCCCACTGTGACGAGGATGGCTATGACATTTCAGTTTTCACGATAGAGCCAATCATGTGCGATGCAATTTTAGAAGAATGTGAACCTAGCACTGATGCATTTGAGGATGCGAGTGATTTTGATTTAGAATCAATTATCATGGACCCACCCTTTGCATCAGAGGAAGAATATTTTTTCGAGGTAGAAACTCACACTCAGAGACATGAGGAAATTACGAATGAGGTGAGGTTAGCCACTCAAGTGACTAGCAAAAGTGAAGGCAAGAAAAGAAAGAAGAAAGACACAAAGACAGAAAAAGAAGAATCTTTGTTTGAAGTACCCGAGAATTTCAAGAAATATGAAATCGAAGATAGAAGAATCATGGTACGAATGCCTAATAGAAAAGCGAATGACAGACAAGTATATGATAACCGAGAGAAAACCAAGAAAATAGTAGTTGCTATCGAAGGAGAAGAAGAAAAATGTACATACATAGGGCATGATTTGACAACTGAAGAAGAAGAAGAGCTAGTTGCCCTATTGCGCGAATATAGAGATGTTTTTGCTTGGAGTTACAAAGATTTGAAAGGAGTAGATCCAGATCAAAACCGACGAAACAGAAACCGTACACGTACAATGATAACTACGCTGCGAAGATTAAAGAGGAGATAGATCGCTTGATAGAAGCAGGATTCATTTACGAAATTGAGCATACCGAATGGGTATCCCCCATTGTGGTTGTGCCCAAGAAGAATGGAAAATTGCGTGTGTGTATTAACCTTAAAAAAGTTAATGCCGCAACGATTAGAGATAGTTATCCTCTTCCTATCACGGAACATCTATTGGAAAGAGTTGCGGGCAAGGAAGTTTACAACTTTCTTGATGGATTTTCAGGCTATAATCAAGTAGCCATTGCTCCAGAAGATCAACACAAGACGGCATTTGCCACTGAATGGGGCATATTTGCATTTCGTGTAATGCCATTTGGCTTAGAAAATGCACCCGCCACTTTCCAGCGACTCATGTGTCATGTTTTTAAGGAATTCTTACGCAAGAGTTTGGAAGTTTATGTCGATGACTTATGTGCTCATTCAAATGTAAGACAGATGCATATCCCAGAGTTAAGGCAAATATTTGACAAATGTCGAGAATACCAGGTTTGTTTGAACCCAGAAAAATGTGTTTTCATGGTCAGACAAGGCAAAATTCTAGGACACATTGTGTCAAAAAATGGAATCTCTACGGATGAAGAAAAGGTGAAGGTAATTGCAGATTTACCTAGACCAACTAATGTGAAAGAGGTACAGGCATTTATGGGCCATTGCGGTTATTATAGGAGATTCATACACATGTATGCAATCATAGCCAAGCCTTTGTACTCTCTTTTAACCAATTTCGAATGGACAAATGAATGTGAAAATTCATTCAATGAACTTAAACGACGCTTGTGCTCAGCACCTGTATTGACAACCCCAGATTGGAGTAAGCCATTCCATGTACATGTGGATGCATCCAATTATGCCATAGGATGCGTGTTAGCACAACCCACGAATGAAGGTAACATAGATCTCCCCATAGCTTACGCGAGCAGACAATTGAACGCAGTAGAAAGAAATTACACCACGATGGAACGAGAAGGATTAGGGATGATCTACGCAGTAAAGAAGTTTAGACACTACTTGTTGGCCAACAAATTCAAGTTCTTTACAGATCATCAAGCCCTATTGTACTTAGTCAACAAACCATGTAACACAGGACGATTGATACGTTGGTTTCTATTACTCATGGAGTATGATTTTGAAGTAGTAGTCAGGAAAGGGAAGACACATCTTAGAGCTGACCACCTTTCGAGATTAACCTCAGGAGAAGCTCCTCAAGGAGTAGTGGATGATCTACCAGACACATATTTGTTCAATCTTGAGATAACACCAGAATGGGCTAAGCCTATAGTCCCTATTCTCACATATGGACCCAAGAATCCTAGGATAAAGATCAAAGAAGGAGAGATTACCAAGTCTCAGAGATACCAAATAATGGCAGGAAGCATATATAAATAGGATAATCAAAAGATTCTTGCTTGTTGTGTAGATGAATCAGAACATGCGAATTGGTTGCAATTAGCACACATAGGCGCATTAAAGCAACATCATTCAAAACATCGAACATTACAGACTCTGCATAGACTAGGAGTATATTGGCCTACGATGGAAGCAGATGTTTACAGGTTGTGTAAGGAATGCAATGTTTGTTGTGAAAGACCACCAGTAGAGCATGCTACACTATATCACGTGTCTCTCACACCAGACTAGAGTGAACAATTAGTGACATACTTGAGGACGAAGACATTCCCTCAAGGAATGACCTTAGCATGACAACGCAGTCTAGAACAGGAAGCTCACGATTATTCACTTATTGGCGATAACCTATACAAAAGAGGACGAGATGGATATCTAAGACAATGTGTTCATGAGAGCGATTATCTGAGCATACTAGAGACTGCACACCAAGGTGTTGCAGGAGGTCATTTTGGACCCGATAGGATAATCAAAGCCATCCTCTTTGCAGGATTATGGTGGCCCACTCTTCACATGGATGCTCATACCTATGTCAAGAGATGTGATGTGTGCCAAAGAACTCAGTTTCCTACTCGCAGAGATGAAATGCCATTGAAACCCATGATGGGCGGACGTGCATTTTCAAAGTGGGGTATAGACTTTGTAGGACCCATTAACCCCCCTGCAAAAGGTACACATGCTGAATACATTATTGTTGCCATAGATTATCTGACGAAATGGGTAGAGGCAAAAGCCACAAAAAAGAATGATGCACACACAACTGCAAAATTCTTATTTGAGAATGTCTTTACAAGATATGGATTGCCTATAGAGTTAGTGAGCGATCGAGGCACTCACTTTCTAAACCAAGTCATTGAATATTTGTTACAGGATTTTATGGTGATTCACAAGAAATCCGCACCATATCATCCTCAGGCCAATGGTCAGGCTGAAAGCACTAATAAGATCCTTTGTAACGTACTGACGAAACTCGTGAACAACAAACGTTCAGATTGGGACAAACAGTTACACCACACTGTTTGGGCATATCGAGTGGCCTACAAGATCGTACTCAATGCAACTCCCTTTCAGATGGTTTTTGGTCAGAATGCTGTGCTTCCTTTGGACTTCTTGATACCGACCCTTAAGGTTGCACAAGAACATCAGTGGACTGGCCATGAATTATCAGTGAGGATAATGGACTTGGAACGATTAGGAGAAACCAGGCTAAAGGCAGCAGCAGGAATATATGCAGCGAAGAAGCGACAGAAAGCATATTTTGATGCACATGTGAAAGATAAAGGCTTAAAAGAAGGAGATTTAGTTCTAGTATATACGCTAAAGCAACACGCACGTAAGTTAGAAAAGCGAGGTTATGGACCTATTATCATTAACAGACTCTCAACAAGTGGAGCAGTACAATTAGCCACTTTAGAAGGAGATATAATGCCTAATTATATTAGTGGCTGTAGAGTCAAGCTATATCAGGAACCTCTTACTGAGGATATGCTTAGACGACTCACGTTGGCAAAGAAGCGTAAGGAGGAAGAAAATAGAATACGAGCGGAAGCTCAGGCAGAAGCAATAGAACGCATTAAACGCATGAAGTTAAGAAGGCAAGGACTAGGGAGAGAACATTATAACCATCTGGAAACTACACCCAGATATCCCATGGCCATGTGTCAAGTAAAGTCAACCACTCATCCTAGTATAGTGGACAGGAGACCATTCATTACAGTCAGGCTAGAGCACGGCAACCCTTGCCAAGAGCTCAGGGCTTTAATTGACTCCGGTGCTGCGACTAGTGCGATTAGATGGTCCCACTATAAGGATTCAGGCATAGAAATGCGGCCAATTGAGGCATACCTCGTAGGGCTAGGAGGCATGGAAACCCCTTGCATGGGTGAGGTGGACCTTCCTATCCTCATTGAGGATGTGACCATGACAGCGAAGCTACTAGTGTGCCATGATGACGACCTGATAGAACCCCTAATCCTTGGCCAAGATTGGCTATAGGATCACTCAGTGGACCTAAATCTTAGACAAGGCTCCTTACAGATTGGAACCTTAGAACAGAAGCGAGTGATACTGCTTCACTTCCCTAATTGCATTTCGATTGAGGTTTGTAACCCTAGACCCTATAAAACGCATGCGACGGAAGACCGGAAGATCTTGGGTCAGACCAGTCACGTTACGTCTACACCAACCCACTCGGGCTTGGCTAGGGACAATTGTCAATCAGAAGGACGACAGGAGATCTTCCCTGGGGCTTCCTGCAAACTAGAAGAGGCAGCTACCCAACCGCTAGGGCAGATGAACACAATCAGCGGTCAGGTGGGTTGCATCAGCGGCCAAATGAGCACAACACCCTGCGGTGCTCATCCTTCCAAACTTGCTGCGGACTGGCCTAGATTAAAGATAAAGAACAAATCACTTCCTAATGGGCAGGTCACGCAAGTGTTGGATCTCCCTTCTTTTCCAAAGCAGAGCGTCCATTGGACCTCTCAAACCCAACCTCGAAAGAGTCAACCACAACAGAGGAACCCAGACCGACGACACCACCAGACAAGGCAAGGAAAGCAGCAGTATCAACATCACAGAACAAGTGGCGCGAGACAAATATGGGTGCCAAAAGGACAGCAACCACAGGCTATTGGCAACGCTGCAGACGAGAGCAGGACAAAGTTTCAACAGAAGCAGAGTCAGCATCCAAAGTCCCCTCGATCTTCTTTCCCAAGTACAAATACTCGACAGATTTGGATCGCCAAGAAATACCTTATCCTTAGACCCACACCCATGCAGATTTGGGTACCCAAACAATGTATTATAGCCCAACCCTCTAGCCATGTAATATATACCCCTCCGAAATCTTTTCATCCTTCAATACCACCAAACCCGATACCACTTTTTGTCCCTCAGCAGAAACATGCCACCCACTCCAAGACTCTTAGGAAATGGATACCGAAACGTATCCAAACGTCTTCTTGTACCCCATTATCTAACAATTCTCCCACCCCGTTTAAACTCCACCCCTGTAATAATTCACCCTCAACCAAACCTTGGATAAATTCACACACCATAACCCCACATCATGCATAATAACAGCTCATCAAGAAATGTATGCATAATCTGACCATGTAGGCGTCTAGAGACCTGCATTAGTTTTGCAAATAATCATTGCATCAATCACTTCATGACACTTGGCTACACGGGTTACACATCAGTCATGGAAAGGGATTGCGGTCTCACCTTAATGGGATCATAATTAATTTCCATACTAATGTGTTAATCTTTTGTAGCAGATCTTTTCCATTAGCTCGTCAGTCATCATGCGAACCGAAGCAGGACCATCAGAAGCTGGCCCCAATGCACCGATGGCCACTATTGGAGAATTACTAGCGGAATCTTATCCTACGATGCAACCACCAGAGTTTCAAGGTTTTCCAGGACCCATGCCCATCGATGATCCTCCTAGAGGATATACTGAGAAGATTCATCGTAATTCTCATTGGTTTCAAGGCCTAGCAGGACCATTAGCAGACGCTGATTTCATATTTGAGGCCAATTTGGCATTTGATCTTCGCACATGGACCAAGTACCAGTTCTTGTCAAGAGAATTTGAAGGACTACAAAATACACCAGATCTAACGCACGTTTGGGCATGAGCGGGATTTACAGAATATTTTAGTGACCCTCTGCCTAAACCCGATTTTTATAGATGTTTTTACTTGGTAACCACCTTAACGGCTTCAGAGAACAAGGATCTACCCGGCACATTCATGTTACCATCCTTGGTAAATGATCCTCCATTCAGAAGGTTTTATTTGTCTAAAGATTTAATTCGCGCAGCTCTGAAAATACATGGAACACACACTCCGACGGAGAGAGAACGACTAGTCCCAGAGCACATGAAACGTGGTGACGTAACTAAGTGGGAGGATATTTCTGCTATAACACCTGAGCTTTCCAAGCCATTACCATGCCCCACAAGAGAATCTGGTTTGGATTATACTTAGCATGTACTGGACCGCAAACGGTTGATCTAGCCAGCTGGATAATTGATCAGCTCTATTTGGCACAACATAGGTGGGAGCGAAAGAAGGTAATCAATGGATGCTGCGCCCTCACCAGGATCATATATATGTGCTTGGCGTATGACTTACCAATTGAGCGTGCCATGACCAGTGAGGAACTGAAAGCATTTAAAGGCACCACTAGGAAGGCTAGAAAGTCTAGCAAAGGCAGAGCCGGAAAGCGGATGAGAGGTACTATCCCGTGCCTACAAGTCCCAGAATCACCCTCGCCACAACCATCTCCAGAGCAGTCACCAACCGCAGCCACTCCCACGGTACCACCAATTCGTATACGGTTATCAAGACCAGTTACGCCGGAGGGCACCACCAGTACTGTTGCACCCCAAGCAGCCACAACCACAGAACCTATCACCACAGCAGCTGAACTTCCCACCACTATTGGTGCGGAAGCTTTCTCTTTTCCAATACCGCATTTAGAACCAGGACAAGCAGAGCCACTGGACCAAACTTTTGATTTTGAGATGCCTGATGCATTCTCCAATGAGTTCCAGTTTTTAGAAGGACAATTGTTTTCTCAAGAATTTGAAAGGCCTAGCTACCCTACCACACCCAGGGATCAGCCACAAGGACAGATCGTGTCCAGCTCTGATGACGAAAGAACAGCAACCGATGACGACGAAGGAGACGATGAAGCTAGCTAGGGAACACAGGAATCCCAAGAGCATGAATAGACAGACGGCCAAGGCCAACAAACAGACACACATGGCGATACAAGTACCCATGAAGATGAAACTTACGAGGCAGAAGCTTACACACTAGCTATTAAGAAGCTGTATAGAACTATGGAAAAAGTTTGAGCACGCAAAAAGCTGACAGAGGAAGAGAGTCAAACAATAATAGAACAAGAACTTGTCACAGGCGGATTCGAAGACGCATACATCAAAGGATTCAGAGAGTTAGTCAAATCAGTAGGCTCCAACGAAGCCCTCAGGTACTTGCAACGAAAGCCACTACCACAGTTTGACCCCCGCAGAGTGCGACTACTTTCAAAGCCCGGCGAATACATTCGTGTACCAACAGGAGCACAGTCTTCAGAACAAGCCAGGGAGGCACGCCTCGTTCCCGAAAGTTCGGTGGGAGTAGAAACCATCTTTGTAGATTCCCCACCCCGCGCTACAGCTGTACATACCTCAGTAGTCACTGAAGTACCGACCACCGCAACCGCTCCTCTCTCACCGCCCGTCCATCCAGCCTCCCCTCTTCACCCTCCTTCCCCCAGACCAACACCTTCATTAGCCGATGGTGTTGCAGAAATTGTCTTTACGACCACTAACCCCACAATTCCCGCACCCATTAGCCCTAGTCTACCCCCTCCCACACCCACCTTTCTATCCAACCCATTCCTTCATCAATCTTTTCCATCTTTCCCCAAAACTCCAAGACCCCTTTTCCCATTCCCACCGCCATTAACCTTCTCCCGCGTCTCACCTCCCTGACCCACTGTAACCCCTCTTTCCCCTTTCCACCAAGCTGCTCCAGCCAGCCCCCCTGTAAATTACCCCTCAACCTTTGTAAATCCCGTATTTACACCAGCACGAGTACCCACGATCACACCCATATTCACGGTCACCGCACTAGACACGTCCACTGACATGGACATCTCACCACCCACTGCACCATCACTCACTTCACTCACGGCACAAACATTTTTAGGCACATCACAATTTTCAACAATCACTACATCATCCACCTTCCCACCCCCATTCCCCATTCCCGTTGCATCTACACCAACTGCATCTTCATTTAGCACCCCATTAATACTATCACCCACTGTAGATAATGCATTCCGACAGATGTTCATGTGTATGACGCAAGTAAGAGATGAGTTCACATCTCTTGGTGATAATTATCAGCAGCTGCAGAGGACAACCAATGACTTACAGTCGCAGCTTAATTTATTGTCTATTGAGAATGCCTCTCTGAACACCCGCTACCAAGAATTACGCAAGGCTTATCACAAATTGGAACTAGAAAGCGAAGAAAAGACCAAGGAAGCCACTGCTGACCTGGATAACTTATTAAGAGCCCAGACAGTCTGCAATGCAATGCTAACACGAAACATGGGCTTACTACGAAGATACCTAGCAGCCGCCAAGGAAGAAAACAAGCGCTTACAGGATCAGAACCGAGAAAACTTAGAAGCAGCGCTCGACCACCCAGACCAACCGCTCAGTCCTAGCAGGTTCAAAGCCATTCCTTCAGACTCGATGAGGATGCTGCTAGACGATCATGTAAGATTACTAGATGAATACGACCGCATGAATGAGGAGTTACAGAAACTCAAAGAAGATCACAAATTCCTCCAGTTACGAGAACCGGCACACCAAGACATACCAGCACCTGTGGACCCCTCCCCTGACCTCCTAGAGGAACTCAACTCATTACGGGCCCAGGTATCGACCCTTGAATCAAGGATTGCAGTATATGAAGCGCCACCCAGGCCAGATTCCCCACCTGAGCTTCCAGCTGAGGAAGAAACGGTCACCATCCCGGTGGAGGAAACCTTTGAAGAGGCGTACGAGCCACAACCCATCCCAGGTGGATGCGTCACGGCCGAAGGTCAGATGACGTACGAACTTCCGACCCCCGCGTGGATGAAAACTATTGAGGAACTTGGAACAACGCACTCAGCTAGAGTAGAGGCACAATTACATGCCATGGCGATGATAGAAGAAAAGGTATTACAGTCTCCATTCTTTGCTCATTTGGCCCCGCGACGATACATATCTGGGCACGAGCTACAGTATAAACCGTATTTCATGTTAATGGCCGAATACCAGTTAGCCATTGAGAAAGAGACAGGTAAGAAACCATCGCATGCAACTCAATTCGAGGCGGATGATTTGCCACTAGATGCACAGAAAGGAAGGATCTATCAACCAGAGTGGCAAAAAGATTTACTACAGCAGTATCCAGAAATGATGAGTACATGGGTAAAGGCACCTTTGCATTTGAAGTATAACCCGTGTTGGGGACCAGTACCACGACGCCGCTCTTGGACTGCCTTCGCTATTAAGGTACAAAACAATAAGCAGTGCCAAGACTGGTTGAATTACCCCTATTTTAAGCCACCCATTGAGTTACCAACTGTTGGCTACATGATGGCTACAATTCGCCACTGGCTCCCTAGATTAAAGCATATGGACTATATAGCAGCGCATATGACTGTCAAAATCTTTGACATGATGCAAATGATTTTTAAAGTCTTCCGACGCGTCAAGGCACCCCATGTCAACACCCCGGGCTTTGAGCATGGCAATTTTGATCTGGTATATGATATGAGTACAATGCCATCGCTACGGGTGTGTTATGCCTGGCACTGCATAATAAAGTACCTACCGGCGTGCTACAAGCAGACATTCGAAGAGATGTTCACAACCGGCTTCTGGGAATACCATTCAGAGGTATTCATAAGTAGGCCTACACATTTATTACAATTATTTGCCTGTGAACGAATGATCTATTCCACACACTATCAGCTCCCGCCACCATAAGAACTGCAACCAATCGACTGGGAGAAACTCGAGTCAGATCTGGCCCGAGACATTCGTATCTCCGAGCACACCCTCGCTCAAGTCCTCCTACAGAACTATACCCGGCAGACCTCACAACAAGGTTCTGTCAGGGACGACAGAAGCGAGAGGGAGGGGGGTGTTGGAAGCAGCTAGAGGCACAGACGACACGGAAGCATGTAACGACAGAGTAGGGAGCCAGTCGAATCGTTTTTCAAAGAATTATGTTTTCAAATACTTTCCAAAAACCTCAAACAGTGGATTTTATCACTATTGTAACATATGTAACATAGAAAACCCCATTTTTGTAATCCATAGCTCCATTTTGTGCAAGCCGAGGAGTCCTCGAGCTTGAGGAGCTTAGGTAGAACAAGCGTATCAATTTTCGTTATTTTTAGACATCGTTTACCCTTCCAAATAGCATCTAGGACCTAATTTTTAACTATGCCGGTCACTAGATGTGAAACCGGTCAAAACTAGTCTAGAAACTATAAAAAGAGCTAGAGAGCTCATTTTTGAGGGTGGTTAGTGTTAGCTTGTTTGAGGTTAGAGTTCTTTTGAGCTTGTAATAGTGTTCTTGAGTAATTGAGTTAACTTCTCACCTTCCATTGTGTCTTGCTTGTCTCTTCGTAGTGTGTGTGTATGTGTGTGTGCATTTCTATGCTTCTCACCTTCACTCTCACTTCATCTCACATTCACGATCTTCATATCACTCCTATCTCTTCCGCGGATTGACATTAAGGAGGTGAAGCTTCTTAACGTGGTTCTCACTATTGTGCTAGAGCAACAAGGTGATAAGCCAATATCATGGTCATCAAAGAAGCAACCTATTGTTTCTTTATCTTCTATAGAGGCAGAGTATAGAGGATTGGCCAATGCTACTCAAGAGGCTATATGGATCAAGTTATTGTATACAGATTTAGGTTTGCACAATACATCTCCAATAGTTTTTGGAGATAATAAAAGTTCATTACACCTTGCAGCTAATCCTATTTATCATGCTAGGACCAAGCATATAGAGGTCGAATATCATTATGTGAAAGAGAAGCTATTGAGCAAGGATATTCATTTGGCATATGTATCAACTAATATGCAATGTGCAAACTTGTTGACTAAAGCATTAGATGGTACAAACTTTGTAGGCTCAAATCAATGACTGGCTTTAGTCAACAAGTCTGCACATTGCATATTAGTTGATACATATGCCAACTGAATATCCTTGCTCAATAGCTTCTCTTTCACATAATGATATTCGACCTCTATATGCTTGGTCCTAGCATGATAAATAGGATTAGCTGCAAGGTGTAATGAACTTTTATTATCTCCAAAAACTATTGTAGATGTATTGTGCAAACCTAAATCTGTATACAATAACTTGATCCATATAGCCTCTTGAGTAGCATTGGCCAATCCTCTATACTCTGCCTCTATAGAAGATAAAGCAACAATAGGTTTCTTCTTTGATGACCATGATATTGGCTTATCACCTGCAAATGATAAGTATCCTGAGGCACTCCTCCTATCACCTTTGCATCCTGCCCAATCTGCATCTGAAATAAATCTTAATGTCCAAGTCTGATGTATAAGGGAAATACAAACCATGATGTTGAGTACCGTTAAGGTACTTCAAGATCCTTTTGGCAGCCTCCAAGTGAGGTGCCCTAGTCTTATGCATAAACTGACTTAGCGCACTTACTCCATAAGCAATGTCTATCCTTGTCAAGGTAGCATAGTTCAAGCTTCCCACTATGCTTTGATAACCTACAATGTCCTCAAGTACATCACCTTCATGATCACTTAATTTTAGGTTTACCTCCATTGAAGTACTTGCAACTTTGGCATCCTACAAATGAAACTTCTTCAACATATCCTATATATACTTTCTCTGAGCATGGAACCATAGGTTGACTACATACCTTCAGGACCAAGGTTTTGTCATGAGTAAAGCAGACACTTCTTTGTTCACCAAGAGAAGTAATTCAGAGGTAATATACATTTGTGTATATGTTGATGATATCATACTTACATGTAATGATGCTAATGGCATCAAACAAATCTAAAATCAGATGGTGAAGGAGTTCAAAATTAGTGACCTTGGATCACTAAAATATTTTTTTGGACTTGAGTTAGTCTCATAGCCAGGAGGTTGAGACATGTACACCTCCTCTAAAATCCAGCCATTCAAAAATGTATTTTTTTACATCCAACTGATACGTGTTCCAATTCTTTGATGCAGCCAGACTTACCACACCCTGATGGTTGGCATTTTGGCCACAGGTAAGAAGGTTTCTTCATAATCAATTCCTTGGGTTTGTGCAAAACTCTTAGCCACAAGTCTAGCTTTGTACCTGCTTATTGTCCCATCAGAATTCCTTTTGATCTTATAGATCCACCTAGAACCAATTACCTTCATAGACTCCTTCTTGGGTACTAGTTGCCAAGTATCATTCTCCTTGAGTGCTTCAATCTCCTCATCCATAGCTTTTTTCCATTCTGTCTTGGTCTTTGCCACCTCATATGATGTTGGTTCTTCAATTGACAAATAATTTTGCAAGATAAACAGAGTGTTTAGTAACTAGGGAAGTGTCATACCCATATCTGATTGGTTTCATGCTCTCCCTTTATGATCTTCTACTTGCTTGGTTGGATGATTCAGGTATGTCCTCCAATTTCTTCATCTTGACTTTGCCTTTGGACTTCCATGCCTAGAACTCTTCAAGATTGATGATGTCCTCATCATCTGAATTGGTGTCTTCATTCTGAGTAGGCTCCTCCTTAGTGAGGCTTGGAAACTCCTCTTACAAGTCATAAGGTAGTTTTATCTTCTTGCATTCACTATCAAACCAAGAGTCATTCTCATCAAAGACAACAAGGAAAAGAACCATTAGAAGAACCTAGGACACCTAGAGGGAAATCTGTACTGACACGAGTACTAGTTCCAGAGTGGATCCCTCAGGATAACAGAAGCATAGAGTTGTTTGTGAATAAAGAAACTGATGAAGCATTTTGGAGATATAGAACGGAACAACCTAGTGAGTTAGGCTCCATCATAATCTACGAGTTCAAGGACCCGGATACACCTGGAAAGGTTGTATACCTGGATGAGACTTCAAAAAGAGTATTTGTGGTACCTGACCACACAAGAAATACCTACACATGGAAAGGTGAGTTGGTATTCCCTCCATCTCGAACAAATGTAAACACGAGCCAACAAGGGGCAGGAACATCCTCAGCCCACGCTAATCAAAGGGAGAAAAATAAAGAGAGACCCGAAGTAAGCTTCAATCATCCCATAGGGAGAGACAGAACCACCATAGACACAGACAGAGTGGAAAGACAAAGAATGCCAGGTGGTAGAGATGATTTTCCTCTACCTAGACCACGTGAACACGCAAGAATACTAAGACCCACTCAGTTACTGAAGTCCATGAAAAATTATTTTGATGGGACAGGAGATCCCTACGACCATGTTGCAGAATTTAAGCAAGTGCTACGAGCAGAATAATTCGAAGACATGTTCACGCAATATAATGCTTTTGGACTAACGTTAAAGAATACCGCTTTAACTTGGTTTCAACCATTGGAGCAAAGGCAATTTAGGGATATTCATCACTTTTTAGAGTCATTCATCACTTAATTCTCTAAAAGTGGAATCAGACATGTCACGTCTTTGTTGATTCATAGTTTCAAGCAGACCCCTCAGGAAACAGTTAGACTTGCAGGACGCAGGTTTAGACAATATGTGGAAAGATGTCCTATGCAAGAGCTACCCTCACAAGCCAAACAAGTGTCATTGTTTCTGGACGGCTTGTTGAGCTCTAAACTACGCTCCTCTGTGTACTTGAAGGAACCCAGAATGCTAGAGCAGTGTGTAAGAATATGCATAGACATTGAGGACAACCTCGGAGACAAGTTGGAACTCTCAAAGGTCTATAAGGACTCAGAGTGTTCATCTCTAGCATCCACAAAATTGTCTAACTCGATAGAAGACCTAGCAGAAAAGTGGCCCAGAAACTAGGAGTTTCTAGTAAACAGATGCCGAAGTTAACAACTAATGTACGTTGTTACACCTATGGTGGAAATCATTTGGCAAATGTGTTCCCCAATGCAACACAACCGCAAGCCAACCCTAGTGGCCAGTATTGTACAATCGAGAGAAGATACACAAATCACATGGCTCAGGACTACCCATACAACAAACAGGCAGTGAGACAAAACTACCCGCAAGCATACCAACAGCCAGGTAGGTATCAAGGCCAGTACAATACTCAGCCTCATTACTATAGGCCTCCTCAAAATTATCCATATCAGGCTCAACAAAGACCTCAACCTGTCTTAGCTTAGCAGCCACCCCCACCAGCGAATGCCATCTCAGTCAAATATGCTGCTGCAGAAGAGAACCTCAATAGAGCTTTAGTTCTCGTTTCACCCCTAATTACTGACAGTGATCCGAACTCAAACAGTTTTGACTCCACTCATGTAGATAGTCCACCTGCATACTACACAGAGTCACCAGAACACGTAGAGACATATCAATATGATAGTCCACCATTGGAACCTAGTTGGGAGCCCGACTATGCTCATGTGATGTACACAAACCCGAATCCGCGGCCCCAATTAAGACAACAAAGACCACAGGGCCCTAGAGGACCATGCTTTAGGTGCCAAGGAGATCATTTCATAAAGGATTGTCCACATCCTCCGATAGCAGGACAGTCGCAGTACTATAAGCCGATTGTGGTAAAGAACACATCATAAAAGATTGTCCTAAGAACCCTGCTAATGCTTCAAATGTGACACCGATCAACATGATAGGTATTGTAAATAATGCAGATGGATCAAACCCTACATATGTGCCTATCCAAGCTATAACAAGAGCCCAGGTGCTCTTACAGAACCAACAGCTTAATCAAGAGAAAATAGCCGGAAGTAGTGAAGTTGCTGAAGCTAGCAGTAAAAAGACAAAATCTTGGAAAGATTCCAGAGAAAGAATTAAGAGAAAATGGAGTAAAAGGATAACTGAGTTGGAAGGAAGTCTCAAGGAATCTAGAGCCAAAATCCTAGAATTGACTTCACAGGAATTGAATCAAGAGAACCTAGTGCAAAAATCAGGATCAGTTTTAGCAGAACCCATACTAGAAAACCTAGACATGATGTTTCGTGCATATCAGGCTAGAATAAAAGGAGGACCCCAAGTAGCGGAAATGAGCAAGAACTACCCTCGAGCAGACTTAGAAATTGAGAGAACTAAACTTTGCATGAAGATGGTAGAGCTAGCGCAAGCTATGTTTGAAGCCTCTAGATATCTAAATTGGAATAACATGGCAAAACCGGAATTACACTTTCAAGGACTAATGGAGAGGCTAGAATATTTGATAGATAGCAAGGAGAAAAAGGATCATCATAGGAATCTTGTCTCAGAGACACAGGAAAAGAATGCACCATCCCTGTCTCAAGTACCCAATACAAAAAGTCAAGACAACCTATCTTCCATACATAGGTACTCATATGAATTTTTGAGAGAAATCCAAGAAGAGAAATGGAGAAAAGAACAAGGAACCCATCCTCCTATTCAAGAAATAGACGACTTGCAGGAGCAATTTCCCCAAGACATTCCCTCTATTTACGATGATGTAGAGGAAGAACAACTGAGTGAACACACAGGATTTGAATCCAATTCTTTACAAGAATTACCTCAGTTCACAGGACCTTAGGAAGACAAGTCTATTAGCATGAGAGCACCCACTATACTAGTGAGGAATGAAGAATCAGTAATCCCTAGAAACACGGAAGTGGTCAAGAATGCTAAAGTTCAGTATCACCTCATGCTTGAGGAATTGTTGAAGGTTAAGCCAGAACTGTGGAAGCATGTAGCAAATCAATTCCCTGAGCTTGCTACTACTCCCTCACAGATAGGAACACACAAGAAGGTACCAGAGATACCCGTAGAAAAGATCGGAGATGTAAGCGAAGGAGAGGAAGGTAACACTTATCTTCCAATAACCCATCAGGGCTACACCACGAAAGCCATCTTAGACTCAGGAGCCGGAGTAGCCATCACTACCACCGCTTTATGGAAACGTTGGGGTAAGCCAACATTAAGAACTACCAGGATGAAACTACAAATGGCTGACGGACACATAGAAAAACCATTAGGCTTACTAGAAGGCATATCTCTCACCACTTGTGGTGTGGAGTTTGAGCATACCTTCGCCATTTGTGACTTTGCAAAAAATCATGCTTATGAGATGATATTAGGACGACCATTCATGCGTCAATTGCAAATTGTACAAGATTGGGGAACTAATTCTTTGTACTTGCAACATTTAGGAGTGACTACTAAAGTCAATCTTAAAGACTATTCACATCGAGATGTACCCCCAATACAATGGAACACCATCCATAAGACACCAGTAGAAACGGAATCGGTACACTCATTAGAGTCAGACCCCTCATGGTTACACGAGGACACTCATTTATGGATGTGTAAAGTGGCCAAACAAGAGGAAGAACGGTTAGAAGCAAGGACCTTAGGTGCAGAACAACATCCAAGAACCCTTCAAGACCCAGCTTACGCACCACTAGCATTTCCAGATGAAGAATTCGAACCCCATGGTTGGGCAGAAATCCTAGCAACCATGGATGTAGCCATCAATGAAGAACAATGGACACCCCACTATGACGAGGATGGCTATGACATTTCAGTTTTCATGATAGAGCCAATCATGTGTGATTCAATTTTAGAAGAATGTGAACCTAGCACTAATGCATTTGAGGATGTGAGTGATTTCGATTTAGAATCAATTATTATGGACCCTCCATTTGCATCAGAGGAAGAATATTTTTATGAAGTAGAAACTCATCCTCAGACACACGAAGGAATTATGAATGATGTGAGAATAGCCACACAAGTGAGTAGCAAGAGTGAAGGCAAGAAAAGAAAGAAGAAAGAAACCATGTCAGAAGAAGAAGAATCCTTGTTTGAGGTTCCCGAGAACTTCAAGAAATATGAAATAGAAGATAGACGAATCATGGTACGAATGCCTAACAGAAAAGCTGACATTGGAGAACTATATGATAATCGAGAGAAAACCAAGAAAATCATAGTAGCCATAGAAGGAGAAGAGGAAAAATGTACCTACAGAGGGCATGATTTGACGAATGAAGAAGAAGAAGAATTAGTTGCCCTATTGCGTGAATATAGAGATGCATTCGCCTGGAGTTACAAAGATTTGAAAGGAGTAGACCCAGATATATGTTCTCATAGAATCCCTATGACTCCAGATGCAAAACCTACGAAACAGAAACCATACACGTACAATGATAATTACGCTGTGAAGATTAAAGAAGAAATAGATCGCTTGATAGAAGCAAGATTCATTTACGAAATTGAGCATACCAAACGGGTATCCCCCATTGTGGTTGTGCCCAAGAAGAATGGAAAATTGCGTGTGTGTATTAACGTTGAAAAAGTTAATGCCACCACCATTAGAGACAGTTATCCTCTTCCTATCACGGAACATTTATTGGAAAGAGTCGCGGGCAAGGAAGTTTACAGCTTTCTTGATGGATTCTCAGGCTATAATCAAGTAGCCATTGCTCCAGAAGATCAACACAAGACGGCTTTTACCACAGAATGGGGCATATTTGCATTTCGTGTGATGCCATTTGGCATAACAAATGCACCCGCTACTTTCCAGCGACTCATGTGTCATGTGTTAAAGGAATTCTTACGCAAGAATTTGGAAGTTTATGTCGATGACTTATGTGCTCATTCGAATGTGAGACAGACTCATATCCCACAGTTAAGACAAGTATTTGACAAATGTCGAGAATATCAGGTTTGTTTGAACCCAGAAAAGTGCGTTTTCATGGTCAGACAAGGTAAAAGTTTAGGACACATTGTGTCAAAGAATGGAATCTCTACGGATGAAGAAAAAGTGAAAGTAATTGCAGATCTACCTAGACCAACTAACGTAAAAGAGGTACAAGCATTTATGGGACATTGTGGTTATTATAGACGATTCATACACATGTATGCAATCATAGCCAAGCCTTTGTACTCTCTTTTGATCCATTTTGAATGGATAGATGAGTGTGAGAATTCATTCAATGAACTTAAACGACGTTTGTGCTTAGCACCTATATTGACAACCCCGGATTGGAGTAAGCCATTCCATGTGCATGTGGATGCATCCAATTATGCCATAGGATGTGTGTTGGCACAACCCATGAATGAAGGAAATATAGATCTCCCCATAGCTTACGCGAGCAGACAGTCGAACGCAGCAGAAAGAAACTACACCACTACGGAACGAGAGGATTAGGAATGATCTACGCGATAAAGAAATTCAGGCATTATTTGTTGGCAAACAAGTTCAAGTTCTTTACAGATCATCAAGCCCTATTGTACTTAGTCAATAAGCCATGTAACACAGGACGATTAATACGTTGGTTTCTATTACTCATGGAGTATGATTTTGAAGTGGTAGTCAGGAAAGGAAAGACACATCTTAGAGCTGACCACCTATCGAGACTAACCATAGGAGAAGCTCCTCAAGGAATAGTGGATGAATTACCAGACGCATATTTGTTTAAACTTGAGATAGCACCAGAATGGGCTAAGCCGATAGTCCCTATTCTCACATATGGACCCAAGAATCCTAGGATAAGGATCAAGGAAGGAGAGATTACCAAGTCTCAGAGATACCAAATCATAGCAGGAAGTATATATAAACAGGATAATCAAAAGATTCTTGCTTGTTGTGTAGATGAATCAGAACATGCAAATTGGTTGCAATTAGCACATGTAGGTGCATTAAAGCAACATCACTCGAAACATTGTACATTGCAGACTCTGCATAGACTAGGAGTATATTGGCCTTCTATGGAAGCAGATGTCTACAAGTTGTGTAAAGAATGCCATGATTGTTGTGAAAGACCACGAGTAGAACATGCTACATTATATCATGTGTCTCTCACACTAGACTGGAGTGAACCTTTAGTGACGTACTTGAGGACGAAAACATTCCCTCAAGGAATGACTTTAGCACGACAACGAAGTCTCGAGCAGGAAGCTCAAGACTATTCACTTATTGGCGATAATCTATATAAACGAGGACGAGATGGATACCTAAGACAATGTGTTCATGAAAGCGATTATTTGCGCGTACTAGAGACTGCACACCAAGGTGTTGCAGGAGGTCATTTTGGACCGGATAGGATAATCAAAGCCATCCTCTTTGCAGGATTGTGGTGGCCCACTCTTCACGTGGATGCACATACCTATGTCAAGAGATGTGATGTGTGCCAAAGAACTCAATTTCCTACTCGCAGAGATGAAATGCCATTGAAACCCATGATGGGCGGACGTGCATTTTCTAAGTGGGGCATAGATTTTGTAGGACCCATTAACCCCCCTACAAAAGGTACACATGCGGAATACATTATTGTTGTGATAGATTATCTTACCAAATGGGTAGAGGCAAAAGCCACAAAAAAAAGAATGATGCACACACGATTGCAAAATTCTTATTTGAAAATGTCTTTACAAGATATGGATTGCCTATAGAGTTAGTGAGTGATCGAGGAACTCACTTTCTAAACCAAGTCATTGAATATTTGTTACAGGATTTTATGGTGATTCACAAGAAATCCGCACCATATCATCCTCAGGCCAATGGTCAGGCTAAAAGCACTAACAAGATCCTTTGTAACGTACTGACAAAACTCGTGAACAACAAACGTTCAGATTGGGACAAACAGTTACACCACGCTGTTTGGGCATATCGAGTGGCCTACAAGACCGTACTCAATGCAACTCCCTTTCAGATGGTTTTTGGTCAGAATGCTGTGCTTCCTTTGGACTTCTTGATACCGACCCTTAAGGTTGCACAAGAACATCAGTGGATTGGCCATGAATTATCAGCTAGAATAATGGACTTGGAACGATTAGGAGAAACCAGGCTGAAAGTAGCAGCAGGGATATATGCGGAAAAGAAGCGACAGAAAGCATATTTTGATGCACATGTGAAAGATAAAGGCTTAAAAGAAGGAGATTTAGTTCTACTATATACTCTGAAATAGCATGCACGAAAGTTAGAAAAGCGAAGCTATGGACCTATGATCATTAACAGACTCTCAACAAGTGGAGCAGTACAATTAGCCACCTTAGAAGGAAACATAATGCCTAATTACATTAGTGGCTGTAGAGTCAGGTTATACCAGGAACCTCTTACTGAGGACATGCTTAGACGACTCACGTTGGCAAAGAAGCGTAAGGAGGAAGAAAATAGAATACAAGCTGAAGCTCAGGCAGAAGCTATAGAACACATTAAGCGCATGAAGTTAAGAAGACAAGGACTAGGGAGAGAACATTATAACCATCTGGAAACATCACCCAGATACCCCATGGCCATGTGTCAAGCAAAGTCAAGTACACACCCTAGCATAGTGGACAGGAGACCATTCATTATAGTCAGGCTAGAGCACGGCAGCCCTTGCCAAGAGCTCAGGGCTTTAATTGATTCAGGTGCTGCGACTAGTGCGATTAGATGGTCCCACTATAAGGACTCATGAATAGAAATGCGGCCAATTGAAGCATACCCCATAGGGCTAGGAGGCATGGAAACCCCTTGCATGGGTGAGGTGGACCTTCCTATCCTCATAAACGAAGTGACCTTGACAGTGAAACTACTAGTGTGCCATGACGACGACCTGATAGAGGGCTTTGGCCAAGATTGGTTGTACGATCACTCAGTGGACCTAAATCTTAGACAAGGCTCCTTACAGATTGGAGCCTTAGTTCAGAAGCGAGTGATACCGCTTGACTTCCCTAATGGCTGTTCGCCTGAAGTACGTAACCCTAGACCATATGAAATGCATGCCACGGAAGACCGAAAGATCATTGGTCAGATCAGTCATGTTGCGCCTACACCAACCCACGCGGGATTGGCGATGGACAATTGTCAATCAGAAGGACGTCATGAGATTTTCCCTTGGGCTTCCTGCAAATTAGAAGGGTCAACCACCCAACCGCTTGGTCAAATGGACACCATCAGTGGTCAGGAGGGTTACATCAGCTGACAAATGGGGACGATTGCATGTCAGGTGGACTTCATCAGCGTCCACATGGGCAAAACACCCTGTGGTGCCCATCCTATCACACTTACTGCGCACTGGCCTACATTAAAAGTACAAAATGGAGCACCTCCTAATGGGCAGGTTTCGCAAGTGTTGGACCTCCCTTCTTTTCCAAAGCAGAGTGTCCATCTGTTGACACACAAAGCAACAGAGGAATCATGCACAATATGGCAACAAGGCCAGATCATTTTTCCCCATGGGTTATGTACAACTCAAGTGATTTTAATCACTACACAAACATTGTAAATCCCGTTTTTGGTAGAATAGACTCCATTTTGTGCAAGCCGAGGAGTCCTCGAGCTTGAGGAGTATTAGAAGTACCATCGTACCAAATTTCATAATTTTTAGACTTCGTTTGAGCCCTCAAATAAGCCCTGGGACCTAATTTTTAACTAGGCCGGACACTAGGTCTGGACAGGGCCAAAAGTTAGTCAAAAACTATAAAAAGAGCTAGAGAGCTCATTTTTGAGGTTGGATTGTAATTGAAACGAACTTGTAAGAGCTATTGAAAGTAATCTAAAGAACTCCATTGATTCTCTCTCTTTGTCTTGCCGTGTGTGCGCGTGTGTGTGTATGTGTGTGCATGCTTGTGTGCTTCTCACTCACGCACTTGTGCCGCCACTTGCTCGAGGTCTTCATACCATCCTCACGTCTTCCCGGATTGACATTAAAGGAGGTGCTACTCATCACTGAGCTACACCAAATTTTGGCGCCGTTGCCGGGGATCGAGCTTTGAGGACGAGCGTGTGATGGTAAGACGTAGAGTTGACGCGTTGGAGTTGTAGGTATTTTCTTCACTCTCATCGATTTTCTTTTACTTTCTTCACAATTTTCATCACCATCATCATCACTATCTCCCACGTCCATCTCCATCATCGCGAAAATTTCAGTTTTTTGACTATATCCCCATCTCCACCTCATTTCCCTCATTTCACTTGTGAGAGAGAGCGAGAGAGCGAATTTGCATGCGCTGTTTTTGCATGTTTCTTGAGCTATTTTGCAGGTTTTTTGCTGTACCATCATCCCCAGCAGTGTGCGCAGGTACGACAGGCTCTGCACAGGTCCCGGGACGACAATCTCTGTCTATCGCGACAGACAGAAAATCTTAACATTTTGTGAATGCATGATTAGCATGGTAACCTACACCTTGAGGGCACTCTAGATCACTAGAAGTTTCTCAAAAATTTGCATTTTTTCAGTCTATCGCGACAGACACCGTCTATCGCGACAGACACTGTCTATCGCGACAGACACCGTCTATCGCGACAGACAGAGACCCACGACAGACAGCGTCTATCGCGACAGACACCGTCTATCGCGACAGACAGAAATCCGCGACAGATACCGTCTATCGCGACAGACACCGTCTATCGCGACAGACAGAAATCCGCGACAGACACCGTCTATCGCGACAGACAGAAATCCGCGACAGATACCGTCTATCGCGACAGACACCGTCTATCGCGACAGGCAGAATTTCGCGACAGACACCGTCTATCGCGACAGACAGAAAATCCATGATAGACACTGTCTATCGCGACAGACACCGTCTATCGCGACAGACAGCCCCCACGATAGATTGTGTCTATCGCGACAGACACCGTCTATCGCGATAGACAGGCATTTTCGGCAAAAAATTAAGGTGTGAATTTTTGGAGATTTAGACTAAATTTTGGGGCATATTTGCACTTTCATGTACTCATATACTTACAAAGGCCTTAGAAAATGCATTAAAACCCCCGAAAGGTTATGTCTGTCTAGTAACCCCCTAAACCCTGAACGGTCATAACTTTTGCGTACGAAATCCATTTTCGGAGCTCTAGGGCTTGTCAGAAAGCTCGTGACATATACTACACGCCCTCAACTGTTTTTTATAAGAATAACGAGTTGATTTTCAGATAGGATATTTGGGAGTTGACCCACAGAGGGGTAGAAACACCAAGGGAGCTCTAGAGGAAATTTCTAGCAATACATAAGGGGGAACAAAGTGTCTGAAATAAATTGTCTGTCAATTGAAAGGTCTACTTGGAGCTAATCTTGGGATTTATGCAGGCCTATTGAGAAGCAATTGAGAGTATCCAAGCAAGGGTGTTGCGCACGCTTGAGAATCAACTTCTCGAGCACTAGAGAGCAAGGTCCGGCAAGAAAGGTCGGAATATTCTCAACTCCTCTTCGTCAATTCCTAGCTTAGGCTAAGAACGATTAGAAGTAGGAGTAAGTCAGGACAACGATAGGCCACTATCAAGTTGAAGACTACCTAAAAACTCAAGTTCAAGCTAAAAACTTAATCTCTGTACTGTCGACAACATAAAGGAAAGAACCTAACGTGGAACGATCAACCTGAAAGTACGAAGAACATTCAAGTATTCCTGACAACGTAATAGCAGACAAGACTTTACACACGAGGAATAACTAAAAAGAATCAAGTGACTGGTACCAATTGATCGGCAACGAGGTTGTACTCTGGGCAAAGAATTGGGCTACTTAGATAGGCATATGAACCTTAGATCAGGACGACACCTAGTAAGAGAGAGACAAAGCCTTAGGTCTTCAGAGGCTAGTGTCAATCACACTGCAAGGTCTTGGGCTCAACAGTTGAGTCACCACTCTCATTACCCTAGCTCTGATACCAGCGAATCAGAGATGTCTCAAGGCATGGACAGACCTACGGGAAGTTCAGGTGTGCCTTACTTGTACAGGGTAGAAGGCCCTTACAAAACACAGTTGGAATACCTTAGGACCAACCGATTAGGTGCTAGCATCTATGAGGACGGCCTAGGAAGATCCGTGGTCCAGATTAAAAACCCTGACCAATCCATAGGACTAGAGCACCCAGCTGTCAAGTTTGAAAACGGTGCATACCTGGACAAGGAAGGAACCATATACGTAGTCACCAGTCATCCAGATAGGACAAATGACTTTGGAAATGTAATCTCAGAAGCGGACTTAGGTGACTTGGAACAAGGAAACATGGGAGTGGAACCTAGAACCCCTCGAGGTAAATCAGTTCTCACTAGGATTATCACGCCTGAGTGGGTCCCCCAAGATAACAAGTGCATAGATTTGCTTCTCAATCGAGAAACGGACGAAGCCTTTTGGAGGTATAAACCGGATCACCCAATTGATATAGGAACAATCATGATTTATGAGTTTAAGGATCCAGATAGCCCAGGTAGAGTGACTTACTTAGACCACACTTCGGAGAGGATCTTTGTGGTGACAGAAAATGATAGGCATGCTTACACTTGGAAGGGCGACTTCATTTTCCCCCAACCAAGATCAAATGTATCCTATGGTCACCCTGGAGCTGGAACTTCCCAAGCTCATGGTACGCAAAGAGATAGAAGTAGGGATAGACCAGAAGTCAGTTTCGCCAACCCCGTGGGCAGAGAAAGAACGAGAACAGAGACGAATAGGGTAGAACCTGAGATGCATAGAGCCCATAGGAACCAAAGAAATGTAGATGGATTCCCTCTGCCGAGGCCTAGAGAGCACACAAGAACTTTGAGACCCACCCAGCTAGTTAAGTCCATGAAGAACTACTTTGACGGCACAGGAGATCCCTATGATCATGTGGCGGAGTTCAAGCAAGTCTTGAGAGCTGAACAAGTGGAGGATCTGTTCACGCAGTACAATGCCTTCGGTCTAACCCTTAGGAACACAGCACTTACGTGGTTTCAGCCATTAGATGAACGCCAGTTCAGGAGCATAGACCAGCTCCTAGAGGCTTTCATCGTAGAGTTCTCTAAGAGTGGCATAAGACACAATACATCCTCATTGATTCACAGCTTCAAACAGACCCCCCAAGAGACGGTCAGATTGGCCGGAAGAAGATTTAGACAATATCTTGAAAGGTGCCCTATTTCGGAGCTACCCACATCTGCTAAACAAGTAGCCTTATTCCTTGATGGATTGCTGAGTACGAAATTGAGATCCTATGTGTATCTAAAGGACCCTAGGACCATAGAAGAATGTGTACGCATGTGCATTGACATTGAAGATAACCTAGGGGAAGAGCTAGAGCTTTCCAAAATCTACAAAGATTCAGATGGTGCATCTAGTCACTCTTCCACACAATCCACATCAATTGAGGAACTCGCAGAGAAAGTGGCCCAGAAATTAAGAGTAACTAGCAAACAAATTCCAAGGTTTGCTCCTATAAAAAGGTGCTATACATGCGGTGGTGACCATATGGCGAACGTCTGTCCCATTATGGCTCAACCCCAAGTAAACCCTAGCAGCCAGTACTGCACCATAGAACGGAGATACACCAACCACACCGCACAAGATTGCCCATACAACAAGCAGGCGGTTAGGCAACCCTACCCTCAGCCCTACCAACAAGGCAGATACCAGAACCAGTACCCTCCACAACCATATGGCAGGCCACAACAAAATTTCCAACCTCAATATCAAAACCAACAAAGGCCTCAGCCTGTGCTAGCACAACAACCCCCAGCCCCAGCTAATGTGATTCCGGTAAAGTATACTGCTGCAGAAGAGAACCTGAATAGAGCTATAGTCCCTGTAACATCCTTGCTTTCTGAAAGTGACCCGAGTGACCATAGCTTTGACTCTACACATGTTGATAGCCCCCAGGCCTACTACATGCAGTCTCCTGAGCATGGTGAGTCCTATTATAGCGAAGAGACAAACGAACCGAGTTGGGAATCAGATTACACGAACGTCATGTATGCAAACCCCAATCCTAGGCCTCAATCTAGGCAAGTAAGACCTCCATTCCCAAGAGGACCGTGCTACAGATGCCAAGGAGATCACCTCATTCGTGATTGTCCCTTGCCTCCGCCCACACAACCTCAGTCCTTGACTATCCAAGGCTTTTGCCAAGACTGCGGAAAAGAGCATCTCTTACGAGATTGCCCAAAGAACCCCAATAGCATGCCAAAAATCACCCCTATCAACGTTGTTGGGTTAGTGGTAGACTCCTCAGGAAGTGTCACTTCCACTGCACCAGTACAGGTAGTCACTAGGGCTCAGGCATTGCAGCAAAACCAAGGGGTAGGCCAGGAAAAGAGCCCAGATGCTAGCGATACGGAGAGCCAAAATAAAAAGAGAACGAGAGCTTGGAAAGATAGCCGCGAACGCATGAAAAGGCAATGGGCAAAGAAGATGAGTGAACTTGAGGAAAGTCTACAAGAAACCAAGGCTAAAATCATAGAGATCACATCTCAACCGCACTCTCACACACTCCCACCGCTACGATCCCCATCACTCTCCATCCCTCCACCCTCTAAGACACCCCACGTAACCCACCCACCACCCCAAACAGGATCAGTATTAGCTGATCCCACTCCTGAAGACATAGACATGATGCTTAAAGCATATCAGGCCAGAATCCAAGAAGGGCCAAACGTTACGGATCATGACAAGTGCTATCCTAGAGCTGACCTAGAGATAGAAAGAACCAAACTGTGCGCGAAAATGGTCGCATTGGCTCAGACTATGTTTGAAGCCAGTCGCCTTTTCAATTACTCAGGCTCAGCCAAAACGCAATTACACTTGGATGGATTCCTAGAAAAGTTAGAGAGGATAATTGCAAGATCTGCCAAGGAAGAAAAAAATCAAGAGGGAGAGAAAGCAAGCAATAACATGAAATATCCCCCATTGGAAGTTTATGTGGCCAATTCCACTAAACCTTACAACTTCCCCTTCTTAGAAAGAATAGAGAGGCCAATAGCACAGTCAGAGAAGGAACCTGCCCCTCAAAGGAAGGAAAGGGCAAGAGAACGGATAAGCCAGCCTCTTCAGGAAGCCCATGTGTCTCTCGAAGAAGCTTATCTTCGCCCCCAAAAGGCAGATGAGCCTCCCTCGAAAGCTCAAGCACCTCCACAGGTTGCCTACATTCCTTCTCAGGGAGTGTATGAGCCTGTTCGGAAAAGTAATAGAATAAGTAATCCTCCCCAAGAAGCTTGTGCTCCAGTCATTTGCGAGAACAAGGAGAGAGTCAACAATAGAATCAGCCCTCCTTCACAGGTTGCTTATGCGCCCAATTCTACGGAGCCAGACACTTCTTCTTCTATGAATCGGTTTGCACCAGATTTCCTACGAGAGATTCAAGAAGACAAATGGGATAACGAAAGTGAGGTCGCCCCTCCATTTGAACTTGTGGACGATGCACACGACCAATTCCCACAAGACATCCCATCCATTTACGGGGAACATGAGAGTACCCAGTCTCATGAGAGATTGGACTTTGAGTCTAATTCCATACAGGAGCTACCCCACTTCACAGGTCCATGGGAAGCAAAGTCCACATGTATGAGAGCACCCACAGTCTTGGTAAGGAACGACGACTCAGTCATACCTAGGAACACAGAGGTAGTGAAGAACACTAATGTGCAGTGTAATCTCAAGTTAGAAGAGCTACTCAAGGTTAGACCTGAATTATGGAAGCATGTAGCCAAACAAGTACCAGAGATAGCAAAACCTCGTTCCCAGGTAGGATCCCATAGGACAGTGCCAGAAATTCCCTTGGATAAGATAGGGGATATGTGTGAAGGTGAAGAAGGGAACACCTATCTTCCCATCACCTACCAGGACTACACCACGAAGGCAATTTTGGACTCAGGTGCAGGAGTTGCAATTGCCACTACCTCCTTATGGAAGCGTTGGGGCAAGCTAGCACTCAGACCAACGAGAATGAAATTGCAAATGGCCGATGGTCACATAGAGAGACCCCTAGGATTGCTAGAAGGAATAACTCTCACCACTTGTGGTGTCGAGTTTGAGCATAGCTTTGCTATATGTGACTTCAGCAAAAATCATGCCTATGAGATGATTTTGGGAAGACCATTCATGCGACAGTTGCAAGTGGTACAGGATTGGGGGACCAATTCTTTGTACCTGCAGCACTTAGGTGTTACAACCAAAGTCAATCTCAAGGACTGTTCTCATAGAGATGTCCCTCCTATCCAATGGAATCCCATCCATAGAGCCAAAGATGATACAGAATCGGTGCATTCCATAGGGTCTGGATCCTCATGGATGCATGAAGATACTCACTTATGGATGTGCAAGGTAGCAGTAGAGGAAGAGAAGAGAGAGAAAGCCAGAGAGGTAGGTGCGAAAGAAACCCATAGATCAATCCAAGACCCAGCCTATGCACCTGTAGTTTTTCCAGACGAAGAATTTGAACCTCACGGTTGGGCAGAAATCTTAGCAACAATGGACGTAGCCATCAACGAAGAACAATGGACACCTCACTGTGATGAGGATGGCTATGATATTTCAGTCTTCTCCATAGAGCCAATCATGGGAGAGGCAGTTCTAGAAGAATGCGAACCTAGCCCTGATGCATTTGAGGATGCAAGTGACTCCGATCTAGAGTCAATCATTATGGACCCACCATTTGCATCAGATGAAGAGTATTTCCATGAAATAGAATTTCAACCCCAGAGGCATGGAGAGGTTACAAATGATGTAAGATTAGCAACGCATATGACCTCTAAGGAAGAAGGAAAGAAACGAAAGAAGAAAGAAGTCTCACCAGAGGAGGAAGAGTGTATGTTTGAGATCCCAGAAAATTTTAAGAAGTATGAGATAGATGATAGGAGAGTCATGATAAGAATGCCTAAACGAGAAGCACAATCAGGAGAGGCCTATGATAACAAAGAAACCACCAAGAAAATAGTAGTGGCCATAGAAGAAGGAGAGGAGAGATGCACGTATATAGGCCATGACCTGACAGAAGAAGAAGAGCATGAATTGATTGCCTTGCTAAGAGAATACAGAGATGTATTCGCTTGGAGTTACAAGGATTTGAAAGGGGTTGACCCAGACATATGCTCACACACTATTCCCATGACCTCAGATGCTAAACCCTTGAAGCAAAAGCCTTATACATATAATGATAATTACGCTGCTAAGATCAAAGAAGAGATAGATAGGTTGGTCGAAGCTGGATTTATCTATGAAATTGAGCACACTGAATGGGTATCCCCCATCGTAGTGGTGCCCAAGAAGAATGGCAAACTGCGTGTGTGCATTAACTTGAAAAAGGTTAATGCCGCCACGATTCGAGATAACTATCCGCTTCCCATCACAGAACATCTCTTAGAAAGAGTGGCAGGCAAGGAAGTGTACAGCTTCCTTGATGGATTTTCTGGCTACAATCAAGTAGCCATAGCTCCAGAGGATCAGCATAAGACAGCCTTTGCCACAGAATGGGGCATTTTTGCTTTTAGAGTAATGCCATTTGGGCTTACCAATGCACCCGCGACCTTCCAGAGGCTGATGTGCCATGTGTTTAAGGAGTTCCTGAGGAAGAGTTTAGAAGTCTATGTTGATGATCTTTGTGCTCATTCCAATGTTAGACAAACTCATATTCCTGAACTCAGACAAATCTTTGACAAATGTAGAGAATATCAAGTCTGCCTGAACCCAGAAAAGTGCGTTTTTATGGTCAGGCAAGGTAAGATTCTAGGACACATAGTGTCAAAGAATGGCATATCTACTGACGAAGAGAAAGTGAGAGCCATAGCAGAGCTACCTAGGCCAAAGAATGTCAAGGAAGTACAAGCTTTCATGGGGCATTGTGGTTATTATCGACGATTTATACACATGTATGCTGTCATTGCAAAGCCCATGTACGGACTTCTGACAAACTTTGAGTGGACGGATGAATGCGAGAATTCCTTCCAGGAGCTTAAACGAAGATTGTGTTCAGCACCAATCTTGACCACACCAGATTGGAATAAGCCATTCCATGTTCATGTTGATGCATCCAGTTATGCTATAGGATGTGTGCTTGCACAACCTACTGGTGAAGGTAATATGGATCTTCCAATTGCCTATGCCAGTAGACAATTGAATGCGGCTGAACGGAATTACACCACTACAGAGAGAGAAGGCTTAGGCATGGTATATGCAGTTAAGAAATTTAGACACTATTTGCTTGCAAATAAGTTTAAATTTTTTACTGATCATCAGGCATTGTTGTATCTAGTAAACAAGCCATGCAATACGGGAAGATTAGTAAGATGGTTTCTCTTGCTAATGGAATATGATTTTGAGGTTGTGGTAAGAAAAGGTAGGACTCACTTACGTGCAGATCACCTCTCCAGGCTCACATCGGGAGAAGCCCCACAAGGAGTGTCAGATGACCTCCCTGATGCTTACTTGTTTAAGTTGGAAGTGGTGCCGCAGTGGGCCAAGCCACTAGTACCAGTATTGACATACGGACCTAATCATCCAGTGGTGAACACACGGAGTAGAGAGATCGTAAAAGCCCAAAAGTACCATATCATGGCAGGAAGCATGTACAAGCACACAGATCAAGGGATCTTGGCTTGTTGCGTAGAAGAGGATGAGTACGCTAAATGGTTGCAATTAGCACATGTAGGTGCGTTAGAGCAACACCATTCAAAGCAACGAACGTTGCAGACTCTAAAAAGATTCGGAGTGCATTGGCCAACTATGGAAGCGGATGTCCAAAAGTTGTGCAAGGAATGCCCAATCTGTTGCACTAAACCACCTGTGGAACATGCCACTCTCTATCAAGTATCCATTGTGCCAGATTGGAGTGAACCTCTAGTATCATTCTTGCGGACAAACACATTCCCCCCAGACATGACTCTAGCTAGAAAAAGGAGTTTGGAACAAGAAGCCCATGATTATTCACTCATTGGTGATAATCTATACAAACGCGGTAAGGATGGTTACCTGAGACTGTGTGTCCATGAGAGTGAATATCTTAAGATCTTGGAAACTGCTCACCAAGGTGTAGCAGGAGGACACTTTGGACCAGATCGGGTAATCAAGGCAATACTATTTGCGGGTTTCTGGTGGCCTACCCTTCACATGGATGCACATACCTATGTGAAACGGTGTGATGTCTGTCAGAGGACTCAGTATCCTATACGCAAAGATGAGATGCCACTGAAACCTATGATGGGTGGACGTGCATTCTCTAAGTGGGGAATAGACTTCGTAGGTCCTATTAATCCCCCAGCTAAGGGTTCTCATGCGGAATACATCATTGTTGCAACAGATTATCTCACCAAGTGGGTAGAGGTAAAAGCTACAACCAAGAACGATGCTCAAACAACTGCCAAATTCTTGTTTGAGAATGTATTCACGAGATATGGGCTACCCATAGAGCTTGTAAGTGATAGAGGCACTCATTTCTTGAACGAAGTGATTGAAAATCTACTCCAAGAATTCTTGGTAATACACAAGAAGTCTGCCCCTTATCACCCTCAAGCTAATGGACAAGCTGAGAGCACTAATAAGATTTTATGCAATGTACTGACGAAACTAGTGAACACTAAACGCTCTGATTGGGACAAACAGCTACACCATGCTGTTTGGGCATACCGAGTTGCCTATAAAACGGTACTCCAAGCCACCCCCTTCCAGATGGTATTCGGCCAAAACGCTGTGCTACCCTTGGACTTCCTGATCCCTACATTGAGAGTAGCACAAGAGCACGAATGGACAGGTCATGAGCTCTCCTCTAGGATCTTTGACCTTTTACGATTAGGAGAAACAAGACTGAGAGCCGCTGCAGGGATATATGCAGCCAAGAAGAGACAGAAGGCATACTTTGATGCCCACGTGAAGGATAAAGGCTTGAAAGCAGGAGATCTAGTCTTAGTCTATACACTAAAACAACACGCGAGGAAGCTAGAAAAGAGAGGCTACGGACCTATGATCATCAATAGGATCTCCACGAGCGGAGCAGTACAATTGGCCACATTAGAGGGTGATGTTCTCCCAAATTATATTAGCGGTTGCAGAGTCAAGTTGTATCAAGAACCCCTCACGGAGGAAATGCTCAGTCGACTCAACACTGCTAAGAAACGCAAAGAGGAAGAAAAGCGAGTTAGAGAAGAAGCTCAAGCTGAAGCTTTAGAACGCATCAGAAGGATGAAATTACGAAGGCAAGGTAGAGATCAGCCTGGAGCGAATGACTATGCAGACCAAGGATTTCCTATGGCCATGTGTGAAGTTGCAGGAACAAGCTCGCATAGGATAATTGATAGACGTCCTTTCGTAACCTTAGATATAGGACAAGGAAAGAGTGCAAGGACCGTAAGAGCCTTGATTGACTCAGGTGCAGCCACTAGTGCTGTTAAATTGTCTTACTGCCAAGAATTACAATTGACTGTCAATCCTGTGGAAGCATATCTTATAGGATTGGGAGGAGTGGAAACCCCTTGCATGGGCGAGGTGGAACTTCCCCTCTACATTCACGATGAGGCAATGACAGTTAAAGTACTGGTGTGTCAAGATGAGGATCTCACTGAACCTCTAGTCTTGGGTCAAGATTGGATCTATGACCAAGCAATTAACTTAAACCTAAGAAGTGGACTTCTCCAGGTTTGGGTCAATCATAGTCGAGTTACAGTAGAATTAGACAATGGAGCACTCAAGGAACTAGGAAAGGCACAGACTCCTGGTCCTTCCAGGGATACACATGAAGATGACCATGCTGTTCTTGTTCAAAACCCTGTGTTGCAGAGGAATGATATTTGCAAAAAAGGAGTAAGGGATGCAACGGAACTCCCTTCTTTTCCAAAGGCCAGAAGGAGGCAGCAACCAAAGGCGGATCACAAGCAGAAGAAGCAGAGTACTACCTATGTCCGAGATCAAAAGTACCTGTGCAACAGAATGTCCCAGAAATTAAATCAGGTGTGGGCACGGAAAGGCGAACAACCGGATGCACCACCGTCAACTACGCGAGCAAAGCCTCTTATTAGTAACCAACAACACGACGCTAATAAGAAGTCGTTCAGAAATTCTTCTGCTAAAGTAAAATCTATTTGGGTGCCCAAGAAGTCGATGAAGGCAAGCCCACAATCAAGACAAATTTGGGTGCCTAAGGCTTGCTTGAGGGCACAAGTGGCTACGCCAAGGCCACAACCTATGCTGCGTAACCCATCCACGAGTACAACCAGAATTCCCTCGTGCTCAACACTTAGGAACACACCAAGACCCATGAGCATGCATGTAATCACTTATAAGTGGGTCCCTAAAAGGCCCCATTCCCAAACAGCGACACCGACACAGCTCTCTGGAGTCTCTACGAAACCGAAAGCAAAGCCCATTCACTGCATTTGGCAGTCTAAGACCTGTAATAAACCCCCCGACCCCGATTTGTAAATTCACCCCACTTACTAACGGCATTAGTCTCCTAGGAATACACAAACGTTATCTACACTCACTGTCTTCATGCACTTACTAACCACTAACTCACCATCTACCTCATGTTAATGTTGTAACGGGGACAACAACGGATTTATTCTGTCCATTACGATGTTAACACATGATTCTATATTCTCACAGAATCAGAAGGCAAGAAGAAAATGGCAGAAGCGACAGGTTCGGGCTCACAAGTGGGAATACTTACTGCGGGAATTGATGTGGATAGTATACCCGTGGATGTGCCCCCGACGGAACGACCAGTGGAGATGCTACACCTTCAGCAACTCCCGGTGCCAGATCCACCTACAGGCATCACGGAAAGAGTTCATGCCAATTCTCATTGGTTCAATGGCATGCCCGGTCCATTAGGTGAGGCGAAGTATATCTGGGAGTCTAAATGCGAGTATGACAGATCATGGGTGCGATTCCAATTTTTCTCCAAGGAGTTCGAGACTTTACAGAACACCGAAGATCTACAGACCATATGGCAACGAGCAGGATTGGCGGAATATTTTGAAGCCCCACTACCTAAACCCGATCTCCTCCGATGTTACTATTTGGTCTCCACATTACAAGCTAATGAAGATAAGGACCAACCCGGATCATTTGTTCTCCCCTCATTGCTGGGCAACAACGAGTTGAAGAGGTTTGAACTCACTGTGGAGTTGGTAAGCGATGCTTTAAATATGCATGGCACGCATGTGCCCTCAGAAAAGGATGCTCTCGTTCCCACCAACATGAAGGACAGGAAAGTAGTGAAGCTGAAAGACATGGCAGCACTCACCCCAAATGTGTCCATCCCTCTCCGCATGTGCATGCAACATTTCGCCTTCCCCGGTCAAGACCGATTCACGCAACCACACAAGAAGATCTGGTTTGCTCTCTACTTGGCGGAAGCAGGTGCGTTACCTATTAAGCTACCAGTGTGGATTATAGATCAGTTGTATGAAGCAAACAAACGGGCTTCTAGGAAATTAGTGGTGAACGGATGCTGTGCACTCACACGCATCATTTACCGATGCTTGGCATATGATGTCCCCATTGAGCGTGCCTTAACTTGGGCACAATTACAAATGTTTAAAAGGCTCAAGACATCCACACATCAGTCCAAGTGCATGAGGGGCGCGATCCCTTGCGTCCAGACACGGGAAGTCCTGACTACTCCTGAGGCATCACCATTAAGAGAGGGCACTGTACCTCCCTTTACCATTAGGATACCCAGGTCGGAATCTGACACTACGACACAACCTACCCCATCGGCTCCTCCGGTTACACCTGACTTCGAATTTGCTGCCACTGGAGAGGCTGAAGGACTGGACCCCCAGGATTTCGAAGCATTCCTACAAAGCACACAATTCTCTGATGTAGAGTTTTATTCAGAGGCAGAGGAGCAGGGCACATCCTCACGAAGAAGAAGAAAGTCTACAGACGGCAGACATGTCCATTGGAGTGACGCTCAGCAAAGCCAACAACACGGACACCCGGAAGAAGAAGAAGCATATGAAGAAGAGACCACTGAAGCCCCAGCATATACAGCAGAACTCCGAAGGCTGTATCAGATTATGGAAAGAGTGCGATCGCAGCAGTTACTCACTGAACAGAGCAGCAGAGTACTTATGACTCAGTTGTTGGAAGAAGCGGGAATTGACTCGGAGTACAGGGAAGGTCTCTTATTGATGGCAGAAACATATGGAGTTGTAGAAGCTGTGCGCACTGCCATTCAGAGGCCTTCAGTTCAATATGACCCACGAAGGTTCCAGACACGACCTCGCTCAGGTAAAAATATCCAAATTCCCGTTACAGTTGCAGAAGAGCCAACTACTACACCAACCTCCCAAACAACTAGTCAACAGCACCCCGCCACCCATGAGGAGTCCACCGAACCACTACCACCTACTCCCCCACCATCACCTCCTAGAACAGAGACAATGGAAATCCCATCGACCACTCAAACCACTGACCCAACCTTCATCTTTCGTACTCCTATCTCTAGTGCCACCCTATTCTCTACCACTGATAACCCGATCTTTGACGCAAACCCCATCACTACACAACCCACTGAAACCCTTCCCGAGCCTGCCCTAGGACAACCATCCCCAATGCCTTCAGCCACGGGCCACCCTGATCCCAGATCCACATTCATGGGCTTCCCTACTACCACGCAACCCTTTCCACCCTTCTCAAATTTACGACCCCAACCCCCGATATCCCTTTCTCCTTTTCTACAATCCCTCCAGGACATTTTTGCTAGAGCTTTTCAACCAGGCCCTCAACCATTCCCTGTCTTTTCAGCTCCCCACCCCACTTCACATCTATTCACCACTTCCACACACACACCACCTACCATACCAGTGTATATGGCAGGCCCCACACTAACACCCACTCCTGAAGGGATGGACATTTCACCACCCACGGCACCTCCACCCACGGTTTCACCTCCTCCCATTCCCCCTCCACCAATTTCACCCACACACACAACTTTCGTAGACACATCATTCACTGTCTCCCTTCCCCAATTCCCTTCCCATGCATCTTCCACGGTAAACACCCCCCACTCATCTATAGGTAATGCATTGGACACCATGTTGGCTTGTATATCAAATTTAAGAACAGATTACATTCAGCTCCAGCAACAAAACGCACGCCTGCAAGAGCACTCAGCGACACTACAGCTCCGCCTTGCGGTACTAGAAGAGGAGAACACTCGCCTCCACACACAGTTCCACACCCTCCAAGAAGCCCACAATATATTGGAGGTACAGCTACAGAACGTAGATCAGGAAGCAGTGCAGGTGGTAGAAGGTCACCTACGGACACAGCTGGAACGCAACTCAAAACTTCAGCGAAATATGGCACTACTTAAACGCCATCTTGCGGCTGCTCAGGAAGAGAACAGACGTCTGCAAATACAAAATCAAGAGAACCTGGAGGCAGCTATTGAGAGCACACCGAGGGCACCCATCAGCCCATCTAAGTTTCAAGCAGTGACCCCCGATAATATCAAGATTATATTGGAAGATTATGCCACGCTGCTCGAAGCACATGATAAGCTATCGGAGGAGCTAGGACAACTGAAGCAGGAACACCAACAAGGACCAACAGCTGCCCCTCCAACCACCCCCTCTGCGGCTTCACTTCTCAACGCAGAGGCCATAAAAGATCTCCAGGAACAGGTAACTGAATTGCAAACACGCCTACTACAATATGAGAGGCCATCTTCCCCTCCGGAGGCTCCCACGGACGAAGAAGTTGTGCAAATTCCTGTGGAACAAACGTTTGATGAAGAATATGATCCGCAACCATTCCCAGGAGGCCAACAAACAGAAGAAGCGCAGGACACGTTCGAGGCACCACGGCCGCCATGGTTACGACAAGTGGAGGAAATAGGGACCTCGCATGAAGAGCGCACTGTAGTGCAAAATCAGGCTATGAGGGTCATAGAGGAGACTGTTTTACAATCAGATTACTTCAAGAACTTGTCATCGAGACGCCTGATTCTCTCATCGGAACTCCAGTACAGGCCATATTATATTATCTTGGCTGATTATAATGCAGAAATACAAAGAGTCACGGGTCAGATTCCTACTTTTGCGACCCAATTTCAACCCGAAGACCTTCCTCCAGAGGTGCGAAAAGGCAAGATTCGTCAACCAACATGGCGGCAGAAACTTTTAGAGACTTATCCAGAAATGCTACGCACATGGAACAACGCGCCTCTGCACCTCCTGTACAACCCATGCTACGGTCCAGTCCCCCGCCGCAGGTCGTGGAAGGCATTTAATATCAAGGTACAGAACAATGCGCAATGCAAGGAATGGCTGAACTACCCGTACATCGCGCCACCACAAGGACCACCATCGGTAGCATATATGATGGGGACCATTCGCCACTGGATGCCGCGCTTGAAGCCCATGCAAGATGTAGCAGCGCAAATGATGCTTAAAATCTTAGATATGATGCAAGTAGTGCTGAAGACCTTTAGAAATGCAGCCGCACCGCAGGTACGTCTTCCGGGGTTTAGCAATGGAAATTACGATTTGGTGTATGACATGAGCACCACCCCCAGTATCCGTGTGGCTTACGCTTGGCATGCACGCATCAAGTACCTCCCCGCCTACTACAAACAGACCTTCGAAGAAATGTTCAGATCAGGGTTCTGGGAGTACCACTCGGAGATTTTCGCACCAAAGCCGACACATCTGCTTCAACTGTTTGCTTGTGAACAAGCAATGTATTCAGAGTACTACACCACCCCGCAACCAGAAACCCCCGGTGCAATAAATTGGGAGGCATTGGAAGCCGATCTAGCAAGAGGCTTAAGGATAGGAGAACATGAACTGGCCACCAATGTCATCCAATATTACATCGACCACCCGCGCGAACAAAGGTCTGTCAGGGGCGACAGACGCTAGGAAGGGGGGAGTGTTGACACACAAAGCAACAGAGGAATCATGCACAATATGGCAACAAGGCCAGATCATTTTTCCCCATGGGTTATGTACAACTCAAGTGATTTTAATCACTACACAAACATTGTAAATCCCGTTTTTGGTAGAATAGACTCCATTTTGTGCAAGCCGAGGAGTCCTCGAGCTTGAGGAGTATTAGAAGTACCATCGTACCAAATTTCATAATTTTTAGACTTTGTTTGAGCCCTCAAATAAGCCCTGGGACCTAATTTTTAACTAGGCCGGACACTAGGTCTGGACAGGGCCAAAAGTTAGTCAAAAACTATAAAAAGAGCTAGAGAGCTCATTTTTGAGGTTGGATTGTAATTGAAACGAACTTGTAAGAGCTATTGAAAGTAATCTAAAGAACTCCATTGATTCTCTCTCTTTGTCTTGCCGTGTGTGCGCGTGTGTGTGTATGTGTGTGCATGCTTGTGTGCTTCTCACTCACGCACTTGTGCCGCCACTTGCTCGAGGTCTTCATACCATCCTCACGTCTTCCCGGATTGACATTAAAGGAGGTGCTACTCATCACTGAGCTACACCATCCAACCTCTCAACCTCAACCACTAAGGATTCAACCACGATGAAGGAACCCAGACCGACGACAATATCAGACTACTCAAAGAAAGCCGCAGTATCAGCATCAAAAAGCAAGAGGCACAAGACAAATATGGGTGCCAAAAGGACAAAAAGCACCGACTGATTTCGACAATGTAGACATTGATACGAAGAAGTTAAAGACAAATCAGAGTCAGTACTCAAAGTCTACTCGACCTTCTTCTTCAAGCACGAACACTCGACAAATTTGGATCGCCAAGAAGTACCTTACAAACTGACCCACACCCACGCAGATTTGGGTACCCAAACAGTGTATTATAGCTCAACCCTCGAGCCATGTAATATATAACTTAAGAAATCTCTTCACCCTTCAACCCCACCATATCCAATCTCATCTTTTGTCCCTCAACAGAAGCCTATCACCCGCACACGAACTCTTAGGAAGTGGATACCAAAACGTATCCAGACACCTTCTACGACCCCCTTATCTAACATAATTCCCACCCCGATTAATCTACAACCTTGTAATAACTCATTCACAATTGAACCTTGTACGAATCCACACACTATAACCCAACAACGCTTGTAATAACATCTCATCAAAGCACTGCATGCAATATCTGAAAACATATAGGTGTTCGAGACATGCAGTAGTTCTGCAAGAAGCATTGCATCAATCACATCACAACACTTGGCTACACGGGTTACACATCGGCTATGGAAAGGGATTACGGTCTCACTTTCATGGGATCATGATTAATTTCCATACTAATGTGCTAATCTTATGTAGCAGATCTTCTACGCACTCGCATCATACATCATGCAGGCAGAAGGGCCATCGAAAGCTGGCCCCAGTGCACCAATGGCCAATATTGGAGAACTACTAGCGGAGCCCCATCCTATGGCTCAACCGCCCGAATTTCAAGGTTTCCCAGGGCCCATGCCAATTGACGATCCCCCTAGGGGTTATACTGAGAAGATTCATCGCAATTCTCACTGGTTTCAAGGGCTAGCAGGACCATTGGCGGATGCTGATTTTATATTTGAGGCCAATTTGACTTTTGACGACCGTACCTGGGGCAAATATCAGTTTTTCTCAAGAGAGTTCGAAGGATTACAGAACACGGAAGACCTAACGCATGTTTGGGCAAGAGTAGGGTTTACAGAGTATTTTAGCGACCCTTTGCCTAAACCTGACTTCTACAGATGCTATTACTTAGTCACAACTTTGACAGCTTCTGAAAACAAGGATCTGCCCGACACTTTTATTTTGCCATCCTTAGTGAACGATCTGCCATATAAAAGGTTTTATCTTTCTAAAGATTTGATTCACGCTGCCATCAAGATCCATGGTACGCACACTCCAACAGAACGAGAAAGGCTGGTTCCAGAGCCAATGAAACGTGGAGACGTTACTAAGTGGGAAGAGATTTCGGCGATCACACCTGAGCTTTCAAAACCACTACGGATATGTATGCAGCATTTTGCTTTCCCCGCTCAGGATAGATTCACAATGCCTCACAAGCGCATATGGTTTGGATTATATTTAGCATGTACTGGACCCCAGACAGTTGATCTCGCAAGCTGGATCATTGATCAGCTCTACTTAGCACAACACAGATGGGAAAGAAAGAAGGTCATCAATGGATGCTGCATGCTGACTAGAATTGTATATATGTGCTTAGCATATGACTTGCCAATCGAACATGCATTGATAAGCGAGGAGCTGAAAGCATTTAAAGGAACCACAAAGAAAGCTAGGAAGCCTAGCAAAGGACGAGCAGGAAAGCCTATACAACCTATTCGCATATGGTTATCAAGACCGATTATAACGGAGGCCACCGATAGCACAGTTGCTCCTCAAGCAGCCACCGTCCCAGGACCTGCCACCACTGCAGCAGAAGTTCCCACCACTATTGGTGCAGAAGCTTTCTCTTTTCCGATACCAAACATGGAAGCAGAGCCACTGGATACAACCTTTGATTTTGAAATGCAGGATGCCTTCTCAAATGAATTTCAGTTTTCAGAAGGTCAGATCTTCTCTCAAGAATATGAGCGGCCAAGTTACCCGACCACGCCCCGAGATCAACCACAAGGACAAATAGTGTCTAGTTCTGAGGAAGAAAGAACGGAAACCGACGAAGATGAAGGCAAAGACGAAGCCAGCCAGGGCACTCACGAATCCCAAGAGCATGGACAGACAGATGAGCAAGGACAGCACACCGACACCCAGGGAGACACCAGTACACATGAAGATGAAACCTTTGAAGCAGTAGCTTATACACTAGCCATCAAGAAGCTATACCGCACCATGGAGAAAGTTTGGGCACGCAAGAAATAGACTGAGGAAGAGAGTCAAGCACTTATAGAATAGGAACTTGTCTCAGGCGGATTCGAAGAAGTATATATCAGAGGCTTCCGAGAACTTGTCAAATCAGTGGGATCCACAGAAGCCTTACGATATTTGCAGAGGAAACCGTTACCGCAATATGAACCTCGTAGAATCCGTCTACTAACCAAACCTGGTGAATATATTCGGGTACCCACCGGCAGACAATCTTCAGAACAGGCCAGGGAAGCACGTCTCGTCCCTGAAGGCTCATTGGCAGAAGACACCATTATCGTCGACTCCCCACCCCGTACTACTGATGTACATCCCACCACAGTTGTTGAAGAACCTACCATCCCAACCGCTCCTCCTTCACCTCCCATCCATCCAGTCTCCCCCATACACTCTCCTTCTCCCAGAACAACATCCTCCTTCTCCGGCGGAGTAGCAGAAGTCGTCCTTACTCCCATTCATCCCACAATTCCCGCACCCACTCAACCTAGTCCACCCCCTAGCACACCTACCTTTTTATCCAATCCAATTTTCCCCCCATCCTTTCCGACCTTCCCCACACCTCCAAGACCCCTTTTCCCATTCCCACCTCCATTAACCTTCTCCCCAATCTCACCTCCCCGAACCACCGTAACTCCTCTTTCCCCTTTCCACCAAGCCGTCCAAGACAACCCCTCTGTAAATTACTCTTCAACCTTTGTAAATCCTGTATTTACACCCACACACTTACCCACAATCACACCACTATTCACAGTCACCGCACTCGACACCACATCCAGCGATATGGATATATCACCACCCACTGCACCTCCCCTCACTTCATTTGTGGCACCACAATATTTAAGCACACCACAATTTTCCACAATCACCACAACATCCACTTTCCCACCCCCATTCCCCATTCCCTTTGCATCTACACCTACTGCATCTTCGCTTAGCACATCACCCACTGTAGATACTCCATTTCGACAAATGTTCACGTGTATGACTCAAGTAAGAGATGAGTTCACATCTCTGGGAAATAATTATCAGCAGTTGCAGAGGACAACCAATGATTTACAGTCGCAACTAAATTCACTGACAATCGAGAATGCCTCCCTAAACACCAGATACCAAGAACTCCGAGAGGCATACCACAAACTAGAACTAGAAAGTGAAGAGAAAACCAAAGAGGCCACTGCTGATCTTGATAATTTGTTACGGGCAAAGACAGTTCGCAACGCAACGTTAACACGTAATATGGGATTACTTAGACGACACTTGGCAGCTGCGAAAGAAGAAAACTAGTGCTTACAAGAACAAAATAGAGAGAATCTAGGAGCTTCAGCCAGACCAACTGCTAAGCCCCAGCTGCTTCAAGGCCGTGCCCTCAGAATTGATGAAGATATTACTAGAAGATCATATTAGATTGTTAGATGATTACGACAGCATGAACGAGCAGTTTCAGAAACTCAAAGATGAAAACAAGATCTTGCAGCTAAGAGTACCAATACCACAAGGCCTACTAGCTCCTGTGGACCCATCTCCTGACATCTTAGAGGAACTCAACGCTTTAGGGGCCCAGGTATCTACTCTTCAATCATGGATAGAAGTATATGAAGCACCACCAAGACCAGACTCCCCACCGGACCTACCAGCCGAGGAAGAAACAGTCACTATTCCGATGGAGGAAACTTTTGAGGAAGCCTATGAGGCCCAACCCATGCCAGGCGAACGCGTCACGGCTGAAGGCCAGACGACTTTCGAGCTTCCAACTCCCGCATGGATGAAGACAATTGAAGAGCTTGGAACAACCCACTCAGCACGAGTAGAGGCGCAGTTGCACGCAATGTTGATGATTGAAGAACGCATTTTACAGTCCCCCTACTTTGCTCATTTGGCCCCGCGCAGATACATATCAGGGCACGAGCTACAGTATAAACCTTATTTCACGTTGATGGCAGAATATCAGTTAGCCATAGAGAAAGAAACAGGCAAAAAGCCTTCCCACGCAACTCAACTTGAACCGGAAGATTTGCCATTAGATGCGCAGCAAGGAGAGATCTATCAACCAGAATGGCGCAAGGATCTCTTTTAGAAATATCCTGAAATGACGAGTACTTGGGTTAAGGCACCTTTACACTTAAAGTATAACCCATGTTGGGGACCAGTGCCACGTTGCCGCTCTTGGAAGGCATTCGCTATTAAAATACAAAACAACAAACAATGCCAGGACTGGTTAAACTACCCATACTTCAGACCACCTATCGGACCACCTACAATCCGATACATGATGGCCACGATTCGTCACTGGCTCCCTCGCTTGAAACACATGGACGATATAGTAGCGCACATGACTGTCAAGATATTTGACATGATGCAGATGGTTTTTAAAGTCTTCAGACACGTTAAGGCACCTCATGTAAACACCCCGGGCTTCGAGCATGGCAGTCTAGATCTTGCATATGACATGAGTACAACGCCATCGCTTCGGTGTGTTATGCCTGGCATTGCAGAATCAAATATTTACCGACGTGCTACAAGCAAACCTTCGAAGAGATGTTCACAACCGGTTTCTGGGAATACCATTTAGAAGTGTTCATCAGCAGGCCCACACATTTGCTTCAATTATTCGCCTGTGAACAAATGGTGTATTCCACACATTATCGACTCCCACCATCCGATGAACCGCAACCAATTGATTGGGAAAAACTCGAGCCAGATTTGGCCTGAGGCATCCGAATATCAGAACACACCCTCGCTCAGGAACTCCTACAGAATTACATCCGACAGACCGCACAACAAGGTTCTCTCGAGGACGACAGAAGCGAGAGGGAGGGGGGTGTTGGCAGCAGCCAGAGGCATAGAAGACGCGGAAGCATTTAAAGACAGAGCAAGGAGCCAGTCGAATCAATTTTTCAAAGATTTATGTTTTATAAATATTCTTCAAAACCTCCAACAGTGATTTTCACAACTATTGTAACATATGTAACATAGAAAAAACCCTTTTTGTAATTCATAGCTCCATTTTGTGCAAGCCGAGGAGTCCTCAAGCTTGAGGAGCTTAGGTAGAATGAGCGTACCAATTTTGGTTATTTTTAGACACCGTTTACCCTCTCAAATAGCGCATAGGACCTATTTTTTAACTATGCCGGTCACTAGATGTGAAACCGGTCAAAACTAGTCTAGAATCTATAAAAAGAGCTAGAGAGCTCATTTTTGAGGTTAGCTTGTTTGAGTAGAGAAGAGCTTAGAGCTATTTTGAGCTTGTAAGAGTGTTCTTGAGTAATAGAGTTGATTTCTCACCTTCCATTGTGTCTTGCTTGTCTCTTCGTAGTGTGTGTGTATGTGTGTGTGCATCTCTATGCTTCTCACCTTCACTCTCACTTCATCTCACATTCACGATCTTCATATCACTCCTATCTCTTCCGCGGATTGACATTAAGGAGGTGGAGCTTCTTAACGTGGTTCTCACCATTGTGCTAGAGCAACAGATGTCAAAAGGACAACTGATTTTAGGGACCCATTTCAGAACAGTGTCCAGAAAGCTATAAACTTCCTTGCCTGCAACACGCTCCAATAAATGTTCAGTGATTGGAAGTGGATAGCTATCTCTGGTTGTAGCTGCATTAACTTTTCTAAGGTTAATGCACACTCGCAGCTTTCCATTCTTCTTGGGCACCACTACAATGGGGGACACCCATTCAGTATGCTCAATCTCATAGATAAATCTAGCTTCAATCAGCCTGTCAATTTCTTCTTTTATTTTAGCTGCATAAGTGTCATTATATGTGTAGGGCTTTTGTTTGGTGGGTTTGGCATCAGTGGTCATGGGGATCGTATGAGAGCAAATTTTTGGATCTACTCCCTTCAAATCTCTATAATGCCATGCAAACACATTCCTATATTCCCTTAATAGAGCTACAAGTTTTGCTTCTTCTTTTGCACTTAGGTCATCTCCTATGTATGTGCATCTCTCTTTGTTCTCTTCAATGGTCACTACAATCTTTTTTGTCTTTTCCTTGTTATCATATGCTTCTACTATAATGGCCTCTCTTTTAGGCATTCGTAGTACGTACCAAAATTTTTTGGTCTTCCACTTCATATTTCTTGAAGTTTTCTAGTACTTCAAACAATGATTCCTCCTCTCCTTGTTTCATTTCTTTTCTTTTCTTTTTCTTTTTACCACCTTCACTTCCATCCTTTGAATTGATTGTTTTAATTCTTGTGAGAGGTTCTTCTTCTTGTTGGTTAAATACTCCAACATCTTCTAGATAGTGATTTTCTGAATTAAAGCAACTATCCATTACAATGGATTCTAGATCATCGTCGTTCTCGTCTTTCTCCTATGACCTCAGCATGATCACACTCTTCCATACAAGGGCTGACACATGAACACCGAAATATCATAACCCTCCTCATCACAATGAGGTGTCCATTGTTCTTCATTGACTGCAATGTCCATGGTAGCTAAGATTTCTGCCCAACCATGAGGGTCAAATTCCTCATATGGAAATATCATCGGTGTATAGGCTGGGTCTTTAATTGGTCTATCTCCTAGAGAAGTTCCTTCTTCTCTTGCTTTTAGGTGCTTTTCCTCTTCCTTGGCGACCTTGCACATCCACAAGTGAGTATCTTCATGCAGCCATGATGGATCAGGTGAAATTCTAGAATGCACAAAGATATAATCTTCTTTCACTTTGTGGATAGGATTCCACTGTAGGGGTGGTACATCTCTGAAGGTGTAATCCTTCAAATTGACCTTGGTGGTGACCGCTTAGTGCTATAAGTACAAGGAGTTGGTTCCCCAATCCTGTACTATTTGTAGTTGCTACAGGAAGGGTCTTCCTAGGATCATCTCGCAGACATTATTCTTTTCAAAGTCGCATATAGCAAATGTGTGTTCAAACTCTACCCCACAAGTGGTTAGAGTTATACCTTCTAGCAATCCTAGAGGTCTTTCAAATGACCGTCTGCCATTTGAAGCTTCATTCTAGTTGGTCTTAATGTGGGTTTGCCCCATTGCTTCCACAAGGAGGTGGTCACAATAGCAACGCCCGCACTTGAATCTACGATCGCTTTGGTTGTGTAACCTTGGTATGTGATCGGAAGATAAGTATTACCTTCTTCACCTTCACTCATGTCTCCTATTTTGTTGAGAGGTATCTCTGGTACTTTTTGCTTAGAGCCTACTTTTGGTAGATTGGAGTCAAGTTCTAGAACCTCATCCTTCACATGATTCCATAGCTCAGGTTTTTCTTTGAGTAGCTCTTCTACAGTGAGATGACACTGAACCTTAATGTTCTTCACGATGTCAATGTTTCTTGGAACCATTGAGTCTTCATTTCTTATCAATATGGTGGGAGCTCTGATATGAAGAGATTCAGATTCCCATGGGCCTGTGAATTGAGGAAACTCTTGTAAAGAATTAGATTCAAAATCTAATCTCTCCTCTTCTTGTTGCTCTGCTTGGTCTCCATAGATAGACGGAATGTCTTGGGGAAATTGATCATGAGGGTCATCAATCTCAGGAATCGAAGGGGGATTACCCTTCTCCTTCCCCATTTCTCTTCTTGTATTTCCCGCAAGAACTCTTGAGAGTACTGTTGATATGAAAGAGGTGCTCCCTCATTCACGGAATCAGGAACATAAGCTTTCCTTGGTGGTGAGCTTTCTCTTTCAATAATTGGTTGTGCATGTGGAGGTTGTCTTCTATTTTTGTTTTGGTATCCCTTAGGCTTTCTTCTAGTTCAGTTATATTTTTGTTCCACTTGTGATTAGTTCTCTCCCTGTTATCTTTCCATGTTCTTGTTTTCCTTTTACTAGGCTCTTCTGATTCACTTGACTCTGATTGATCAGCTGTTCTATCCTGTTTTAATGCTTGTGCCCTAGTAACTGCCTGTATGGGAGCCACGTTACTGCTACTTGAACTTGAATCTACCACTAAGCCTACCACATTGATGGGTGTAACCTTGGGTGCACTAGAGGGGTTTCTAGGACATTCTCTCGGGAGATGTTCCTTACCGCACTCAGGGCAAAAGCCTTGTATTGTGATGTTTTGTCCTTGTCCCAGAGTGAGTGAGTGGGGACATTCACGAATGAAATGGTTGCCCTAACATCTAATGCATGGTCCTCTAGGGGCTTGTGGTCTTACTTGTCTCAATTGGGGCCTGGGATTTGGATTTGTGTACATGACATTGGAGTATTATAGCTCCCAATTTTGTTCCATAGGTGATGCCTCATATTGATAAGAATATGTCTCACTATGCTCAGGTGATTCTGTGTAATAAGCAGGTGGACTACCTTCATGGGAGTAGTTTGAACTATGAGCGTGAGAGTCGTTTTCTGAGACTAGTGGGGTTAGTTGCACCAATGCTCTATTAGGGTTCTCCTCTGCCATCGTATACTTAACTGGGATCACATTGGCAGGAGCTGGTGGTTGGTTTCCTAGGACTGGTTGTGGCCTGTATGGTGCTTGATATTTTTGTTGGTATTGAGGTTGATATTGTTGTTGTGGCCTATGATATGGCTGTTGGTACTGGTTCGGATACCTCCCCTGCTGGTAAGGTTGTTGATAATTTTTTCTAATAGCCTACCTGTTGTAGAGACAATCTTGAGCTGTGTGGTTCGTGTATTTCCTCTCAATGGTGCAATATAGAGCATTAGGGTTTCCTTGGGGTTGAGCCATCATCAGGCACACATTAGCCATGTGGTCTTCTCCACAGTTGTAACATCGCTTCAATGAGGTGACCCTTGGCATTTGTCTATTTTGGACTCCTATCTTCTTGACCACTTGCTCAGCTATCTCATGTATCTCCGTGGAGGTTCTAGAGGTATGACTAGTAGAACTGTCTGAATCCTTATAGAGTTTGGATAGTCCTAACTCCTCACCCAAGTTGTCTTCTATGTCTATGCACATGCGCACACACTCTTCTATGGATCTAGGCTCTTTCAAATACACGTATGACCTTAACTTTGTGCTGAGTAAACCGTCTAAAAACAAGGCCACTTGTTTGGCTGCTGTGGGTAATTCTAGCATAGGACATCTTTCCAAGTATTGTCTAAACCTTCTTCCTGCAAGTCGCACTGTTTCTTGGGGCATCTGCTTAAAGTTGTGGATCAAGGATGATGTGTTATGCCTGATAACACTCTTGGAAAATTGACAATGAATTCTTCTAGCAATATACCTATCTCCCTATAGTTGCAACTGTTTAGAGGTTGAAACCAAGTTAAGGCAGTACCCTTAAGAGTCAAACCAAATGCCTCAAACTGGGTGAACAAG
>CM035426.1:90334531-90354531 GCA_020310875.1 Ceratopteris richardii
GTTTAAATCTTTAAGATTAGGTTTTTAGGGTTTTAACACCTACATAACATATATACACACATACACATACACATATAATACATATATACATGTATATACACATGCATACAAAAATATACATATTTTAGGTCTAGATCTTTAATATTAGGGTTTTAGGGTTTAGGCATACATATAACTCAATTATATTTATATTAAGAGAAAATATAGAGAAAAATAAGAAAAAAATCTGAATATATAAATAAATATATATATAAAATATGATTAGGGGTTTAGATTTTCATACGTGTTTAAGTATTTAGGTTTTAGTATTTCAGATTTAAGTCTAAGTCTTTCTGATTAGGGTTTTAGGGTTTCAATACCTACATAACATATATACACAAACACACATATACATATAATACATACATACATGTAGATACACATGCATACAAAAATATACATATTTTAGGTTTAAATCTTTAAGATTAGGGTTTTAGGGTTTTAACACCTACATAACATATATACACACATACACATACACATATAATACATATATACATGTAGATACACATGCATACAAAAATATACATATTTTAGGTCTAGATCTTTAAGATTAGGGTTTTAATTAAATATATAAAATTAAATATATAAAAATAGGATTACGTAAGGAAAAAATGTGAATATATAAATGTATATATAAAATAAGATAATTATATACATAAATAAATATAAAAAAACTAGAGTTTTAAATAATTTAATTAAATATATAAAATTAAATATATAAAAATAGGATTGAGTAAGGAAAAAATCTGAATATATAAATAAATATACATATAAAATAAGATAATTATATACGTAAATAAATATAAAAAGAACTAGTGTTTTAAATAATTTAATTAAATATATATAATTAAATATATAAAAATAGGATTAAGTAAGGAAAAAATCTGAATATATAAATAAATATATATATATAAAATAGGATAATTATATTGTTAAATAAATATAAAAAGAACTAGTGTTTTAAATAATTTAATTAAATATATAAAAATAGGATTAATTAAGAAAAAATCTGAATATATAAATAATATATATATATAAAGTAGGATAATTATATAGATAATAAAATATGATACAATATAGATATACATATAAACATATATATACACATGCATACATATATATACATGTTTGTCCTCTAGGTCATTTTGACAAGGGTTTTAGGGCTTTAACACCTACATAACATATATACACACATACACATACACATATAATACATATATACATGTATATATACATGTGTATAGAAGTATACATAATTTAGGTCTAGATCTTTAAAATTAAGGTTTTAGGGTTTAGGCATACATATAACTCAATTAAGAAAAATTCCGAATATATAGATAAAATAGGAGAGTTATATATATTAGGGTTTTAAAATTAGGGTTTTGAGTTTTTTTAGGTATTTAAGTATTTAGGTTTAGTATTTCAGGTTTAAGTCTTTAAGAGTATGATTTTTAGGTTTAATAGAAAAACAAATGTTCTAAAATGTCCATATTGTAACAAATGGCTTCTTTGGATCCTGAAGAGAGAATGGCATGTCCTTGTGTTGGTGCAAGTCAAGCCTACACACATTGGCTTGAAACTTTGGGACCTTGAAAGATAAGCTTGGCCAAATATCATCAAGGATTCACTTAAAGGATAAGGCATAAGAACCCATGCTTATATGTTATTACCTTTCACTCTTTGTAAAAGTCTATATGACTTGGCATTTACCTGTAACACATACCTACTTGATTAGTCGTGGAATTTGGATGGTATGATTGGAGAGAATATCTCCTTACTTTTAGAGTAGAGAATATAGGAGGTTTGAATTTGAATTCAAATTCAAATCTCAATTCTTTCTCTATAAAAGATGCAATCAAAAAGTCGCGGGTGCTTCAGCTCATATCCCGAGGCTATTCTGTACTATCTAGTGAGTGTGTGAGGTATACTCCATAGCCTACACCTCTGAGTACCATTGTGCTATGTCTATCATGCCAATGGGAATGTACATTCATATGATATAATACAAATACTTACATTCATTATCTCTGTTTTGTCTGAGTCTCCTACTCCAAGTCTGTCAACTTCCAAGGAGCATTTCTCAGTGCTCACTGAACCAAATCAAGAGTGTAATAGCTCCTTGGAATCAGCTCAAGGTCTTCTATAAGCATACAAAATTTCAGAAGATTCCATTCAGCCATTTGGGAGAAATCGTGCTCGAAGCAGTCACTGGTCTATCTCTGCAACTCTCCTAAAAAGTCGGGGGTAATCATAATTTTGCTAAACTTATTTCTCAGTGTATGGTTTATCAATTTTAGTGATTCAACTTGCAATTGGTAGCTTATTAAGGTACTTTAATACTCCCAAAAGGAATTGTTCCAATTTCAAGTGTGCTGGTCACACTGAGCATAAGACTGAGCAGGTATCATTACAGAATTAGAAAGTTTTTCAAGACTAGTGAAGTGCAAACTCATCTGTTTTGTTCTAATCATTAGTCAAATCATTTCCAAAGTACACATAGAATATTTTGGTATCATTTGAAAGCTCAAGGAGTCTACTAAGCATATCTGGAAGCAAAGGAGGGCTGGTGTGAAGCAGGTATAGCAGCACCAACTCATTTCTTGAGTGCATCCAACCATCACTCTCAACAGTGGTATCAGAGCAAAGAAGGTAATCATGGGTGATGGATTTCCTTCATTCATTGACAAATTGGATAGGAACAACTACCAAGCTTGGTCATTGAGAATGAAGACCTATCTACAAGGAAGGAGCTTGTTTGGATACATATCAGGGGATGAGCAATTGCCCTCATTCAAGACCAGAGGACTACCCACAAAGGATGAACATGAAAGGCTCAACCAATGGTGTGCAAAGGATGCTTTGGCAAGGTCTTACCTTCTAAACTCTATATCTGACTTTCTTTTACCTCATGTAAGGAATTGTAAGACTTCCCAAGAGACTTGGGAAACCTTGTCAAATTACTTTTCTTCCAACACAAGGGCTAGAAAGAATCAATTGTGGATTGAGTTCACAACCCTTAGGAAGCAGCCCAAGCAATCAGTCTCAGAGTATGTGACAAAGATTAAAGATGTGGCAGACCAACTAGCAAGCATTGGAGAGGAGATTGAAGAGGAGCAAATAGTCAGGCAAGTAACAAATGGACTCAAGGCAGATGATAAGTGGGAAAGTTTCACCACTGCAATGGACCTCTATATGGACATGCATACCCCAGATCTCACAACACTTATGGGCCAACTTTTCACACATGAAGCAAAGTTTACAAAGGTAGGAGATCAATCAAAAGGTAACAACCCCTCTGCTCTCTATATTGATAAGAAAGTTAAAGATAAAGGTAAAGGGAAGAAACAGGATGAAGAAGGCTCTACCTCCCAAGCTAATTATGCAAGGAGAGGTAGATCATCTAGAGGAAGAGGCAGAGGAGGTAAGTCAAGTAGGGGGAGACCCTACAACTCATCACCATGCAACATTTGTGGATTGTCCAATCATACCACAGATGAATGCTACAAGAACTACAAAAATCAGAGAGGAAGAGGCTACTCAAGAGGTGGATACTCTCAAGGGAGAGGCAGATTCAGCCAACATCAAAGCTACAATGGATACAACAACCAATACAACAACAATTACAACAACAACCACAATGGTAATTACCAAGGTGGATTCAAAAACAGAAGAGACTACAACAACTACACAAATGAGCAAGATGACTCCCTATTGATCATGAATATGACCTCCAAGGCAGGTACAAATGATGATCATTTATTTTATATTGACTCAGGATGTTCTAACCATGTAGCTGGCAATGTGGCACTACTTTCTGATTTGGAAGAGCCCAAGGGGAAACATCAGGTACAAACAGGTGATGACACTAAACATTCTGTTGTTAAGATTGGAAATGTAAAGACATGTGATGGTAACCAGAACCTATTGAGCAGGGTACTCTATGTACCAACCATCACCAAGAATCTAATGAGTGTTGGTCAGATTGTGGAGAAAGGTTTGCAGGTCAGATTCACACAACATGGAGCATATGTGGAGGATCCAAGACATGGATTCAGAAGGATAGCCAAAGGGGAGAAATCAGGTAGATTGTTTATTTTTGAGCTAGAAGATACCAAGAACATTGCTTTGTATAATTACAAGGATCAGACACTTTCAGAGTTAGAAATATGGCACAAGAGATTAGGGCACATAGGTGAAAGAACCCTAAAGCAAATGTGCAGGGATCAATGTGTGCTTGGGATACCTAATGTGTCCAAGCAACACATGATTTACAAGTGTGGATCATGTCAATTTGGTAAGTCTCTCAGGTTACCCTATTCAAGGAAAGGTTTCATGCATGAAGACTACCTAGACTTGGTACACACAGATGTTTGGGGACCTAGCAAGGATCCTTCCATTTCAGGTTCAAGGTATTATGTGTCCTTCATTGATGACTATAGCAGATGGACCATTTTATACTTTATGAAGCATAAAGATGAAGTGTTTAATTGTTTCAAGAGGTATCTTGCACTTGTTGAAAATCAAACAGGAAGAAGCTTGAAGAGGCTAAGGTCAGATGGTGGAGGAGAGTACTTCTCCAATGAGTTTGAAGATTTCTTGCAGGAAAGAGGCATCAAAAGGGAGATTACTACAAGGTACTCACCTGAACAAAATGGGGTAGCTGAAAGAAGGAATAGACTCATAGTAGAAACAGCTAGGTCTATGCTTAATGAGAAAAAGTTACCAAATTATCTTTGGGCAGAGAGTGTATCCACTGCCACCTATCTCATAAACAGGTTGCCATCCAAATCACTTGATGGCATGACACCATATGAAGCTTGGCATGGTAAGAGACCTTCTCTGGATCATTGCAAAATCTTTGGTTGTGTAGCATATGTGCATATTCCCTCACAGGTAAGGGGAAAGCTAGACCCCAAGGCTAAAAAATGTATCTTCATTGGTTATGATTTGAACCAAAAGGGATACAGATTCTACAATCCAACAAACAAAGGGTTTAAGGTAAGCAGAGATGTCATCTTTGATGAGAATGACTCTTGGTATGAAAATGAATGCAGGAAGATTAGTCTACCCTATGACATGGAAGAAGATTTTCCAAAGCTCACAAGGGAGGAACCAATTCAGCAAGAAAATTCAAGCTCAGATGATGATGATACAATAAATCTTGAAGAGTTCAAGGCTTGGAAATCCAAAGGGAAGATGAAGATGAAGCAACTAGAAGATAAACCAGAATCCTCAACTCAAGCAATGAGGAGATCTCAGAGAGAAAAAAAGAAGCCTATCAGATTTGGGTATGACACATCACTTGTAACTAAACATTCTGTATATCTTGCAAAGGACTTGTTGAATGAAGAACCAGGTACTTATGAAGAAGCAATTACCAAACCAGAATGGAAAGAAGCCATGGATGAAGAGATGGAAGCTCTCAAGGAAAGTGATACTTGGGACTTGGTACCCAAGAAAGACTCTATGAAGGTGATAGGATCCAGATGGATCTACAAGCTAAAGAGAAATTCAGATGGAACAATCAACAGGTACAAAGCTAGGTTGGTAGCCAAGGGTTTTGCACAAACCCAAGGCATTGATTATGAGGAGACATTTTCTCCTGTGGCCAAGATGCCAACTATCAGAATATTAGTGAGTGTAGCTGCATCCAAGAATTGGAATATGTACCAATTAGATGTCAAGAATGCTTTCTTGAATGGATGGATATCTGAAGAAGTCTACATGTCACAACCACCTGGCTATGAAGACCCAAAAAAAGGTACATTATGTTTGTAAATTGAAGAAGGCTCTGTATGGTTTAAAGCAGGCACCTAGAGCATGGAATTACAGGTTGACAACCTACCTCCAAGACCAAGGATTTGTAATGAGTAAAGCAGACACTTCTCTATTCATAAAGAGAAGTAGTACAGAGGTAATCTACTTGTGTATCTATGTTGATGACATCATCATTACAGGCAATGATGTCAATGGGATTAGGCACATCAAAGGACAGATGATGAAAGAATTCAAGATTAGTGATCTTGGATTATTAAAGTACTTCTTAGGTCTTGAGTTAGTCTACACCAACTCAGGTATATATATCACTCAAAAGAAGTATGTGCAGGATATGGTCAAGAAGTTTGGTTTGCAGGATGCTAAGGTATCTACTACTCCAATGGAGGTCAACCTAAAGCTAAGTGCTCATGAAGGAGAAGAAGTCCAGGACATCACAGGGTATCAAAGTATGGTAGGTAGTTTGAACTATGCTACCTTGACAAGAATTGACATAGCTTATGGAGTTAGTGTGCTTAGTCAATTCATGCACAAACCAAGGGTACCTCACCTAGAGGCAGCAAAGAAGATCTTGAAGTATCTGAAGGGAACTCAAAATCATGGTTTGTACTTTCCTTATACATCAGATATTGACATTAAAGTTTACTCAGATACAGATTGGGCAGGATGCAAGGATCATAGGAGAAGCACCTCAGGTTACATTTGTTTTGCAGGAGATAAGCCTATTTCTTGGTCAGCCAAGAAGCAACCTACAGTGGCATTGTCATCCACTGAAGCAGAGTATAGAGGGCTTGCCAATGCCACTCAAGAAGCTATATGGTTGAAACTTCTATATACAGAGTTAGGTCTATATACAAGACCACCAATTATCTTTGGAGATAACACTAGCTCTCTTCACCTTGCAGCTAATCCAATTTATCATGCTAGAACCAAACACATAGAGGTTCATTACCACTATGTGAGAGAGAAGTTACTTAGCAAAGAGATTCAACTGACATATGTGTCTACTAATATGCAATGTGCAGATTTACTTACAAAGGCATTGGATGGAAACAAGTTATGCAGATTCAAATCTATGATTGGATTACAAGATGTGATTGAAGACTAAAGATGAAGAAGAAGAAGACTTAAGCCAAAGTGTTTGGCTTGAGGGGGAGCTGTTGATGCAAGTCAAGCCTACACACATTGGCTTGAAACTTTGGGACCTTGAAAGATAAGCTTGGCCAAATATCATCAAGGATTCACTTAAAGGATAAGGCATAAGAACCCATGCTTATATGTTATTACCTTTCACTCTTTGTAAAAGTCTATATGACTTGGCATTTACCTGTAACACATACCTACTTGATTAGTCGTGGAATTTGGATGGTATGATTGGAGAGAATATCTCCTTACTTTTAGAGTAGAGAATATAGGAGGTTTGAATTTGAATTCAAATTCAAATCTCAATTCTTTCTCTATAAAAGATGCAATCAAAAAGTCGCGGGTGCTTCAGCTCATATCCCGAGGCTATTCTGTACTATCTAGTGAGTGTGTGAGGTATACTCCATAGCCTACACCTCTGAGTACCATTGTGCTATGTCTATCATGCCAATGGGAATGTACATTCATATGATATAATACAAATACTTACATTCATTATCTCTGTTTTGTATGAGTCTCCTACTCCAAGTCTGTCAACTTCCAAGGAGCATTTCTCAGTGCTCACTGAACCAAATCAAGAGTGTAATAGCTCGTTGGAATTAGCTCAAGGTCTTCTATAAGCATACAAAATTTCAGAAGATTCCATTCAGCCATTTGGGAGAAATCGTGCTCGAAGCAGTCACTGGTCTATCTCTGCAACTCTCCTAAAAAGTCGGGGGTAATCAGAATTTTGCTAAACTTATTTCTCAGTGTATGGTTTATCAATTTGAGTGATTCCACTTGCAATTGGTAGCTTATTAAGGTAATTTAATACTCCCAAAAGGAATTGTTCCAATTTCAAGTGTGCTGGTCACACTGAGCATAAGACTGAGCAGGTATCATTACAGAATTAGAAAGTTTTTCAAGACTAGTGAAGTGCAAACTCATCTGTTTTGTTCTAATCATTAGTCAAATCATTTCCAAAGTACACATAGCATGTTTTGGTATCATTTGAAAGCTCAAGGAGTCTACTAAGCATATCTGGAAGCAAAGGAGGGCTGGTGTGAAGCAGGTATAGTAGCACCAACTCATTTCTTGAGTGCATCCAACCATCACTCTCAACACCTTGCACACAGTGCAAGTATCAAATTTATCGGAAACGACGGATTTGTACTGCACATGTTAGAGAGTATGGATCCTTTGATAGGAGTCGACTGGAAAACCTACGCTATCATTCGCATGGTCCCCCATGTGAGTAGATGGACCCAAACGACATTGCATCGATAACCTCTCGTGGACAAAAGAGAGCAAAAAGGGACTTAGACATACAAGCAAGTACTAATAATATTACACAGAATGAACATATGGAAGAGATGCTTGAAGCATTTTATGACATGGACGAAGATCATGATGGTGGAGAAGGTGTCAAGAGTTTCATGGACACAACAGAAATTCCACGATCAGAAGTCGATGAAGAATGTGAAAACATGCGAAGACTAGCTCGTTTACCACTTTACAATGGAGCAAAGATATATGTACTACGTGCGTCACTCGCAATGCTCAATTTGCAATCCATTTATGGATGGTCAGATACTAGTGTCACTGAATTGTTCAGGTAAGTGGAGAACAAATTGGATTTCATTGTTGTATCACAATAACTTTATTTACTAATATCGTTTTAATTGCTTATTGCAGGCTTCTTAAAGATCAATTTTTACCAGAGGGCAATGACATACCTCCAACACATGGAGATGCAAAAAAGCTTTTACAATCCATTGGAATGGATTATACTAAAATTCATGCTTGTCCGAATGATTGCATTCTCTTTCGGAATGAGTATGAGCATCTCCACGTATGTCCAAAGTGTGGAGCGAATAGATTTAGAGAAGACGCTATTTGTATGGTAGAGAAATACTTTCCCACAAGTATTCTCACTATTCAACTTCATTTACTAGTTCATGTGGTAGATGAAGTTGCAACAGCAGGAACTGTCCATAGTCGATGCATGTTCTTCTTAGAGCGCTTTATGAAGACATTAAAAGGGTTTGTTCGATAGAGAGCACGTCCAGAGGGTAGCATGGCAGAGGGATGGCTTGTACAAGAATCTCTTGTATTCATAACTGAGTTTCTAAGTATGTCGGATCATGAAATGCCTCGCTTATGGAGCGATGATGAAGATGTTTGTCTCGTAGGCGATGAACCACAAGGTAAAGGATTGCAAAAGAAAAATGGATGCAACTTTCAGAGAGAAGGCAATGAAGTTTTGCATAGTTAACTCTGAGCCTATGCAGAAGTGGTTAGAAAGGTATGAGCTTGCCAAGGAAACTAACGCAAAGGAAAGAGCTGAGTTTCGAAGAAATCGTTCCACTCGATTTTTTCCTCTTCCAAAAAGTCTTCGACCTCTTCCACCTTTTCCAACGAGTAGATGGCTAGATACAGTGGTTTCACAAGCAAAAGCAGTGGGTGAATGTTGGTGCAGACCAATCACCAATTGAAGTTTGGAAGACAAAAGGATGGAGATAAGATCAAGTCTTGAAGCAAAGAAGGTGGTTACATTCACAGGATGAATGATATGTACACATATGTACATTAGTCAAGACATAGATCACTTATACTTTTGTTTAGTTATAAGCTTGTACATATTTGCCTATAAATACTTTGGAAAAATGTCGGGGCAATAGGGGAGACAATAGGAGAGTATGAGAATAGTGCATTTGTAAGTTGTAAAACTCATTAGAGTTCATAGGAATGAGAAGAAGTCTCTCTCACAACTCAATTGTAATTTTCTGAGGAATAGAAGAAAAGTTGCACCCGAAGTTTTCGTGTCTTCTCCTTCTGTGGTAGATATTCTATGGAATGCTTTTGTACAAGCCTAAGTCTAGAGTTGATTGATCTCTGTACAAAATTTCAGCTTCCAATTGTAATCAGGTTAAGAGAATTGTGTGTAGGAACATTCATATGTAAAGAATGTTCACAGTCTTCTGAAACAGGCGCAGATTTCAAGTTCAATGAAATGAGTAGTGCTCAGTGTACAGTGTAAAGTTTTACACATATGATAGCTCAAAATCTAATTTGAGAGATGAGCTATCTACAGCTAAAAGGATTTGATCAAACGGGTTTGACATTGGGAGAACCAAAGCTAAGAAGTTAGGGGTGTTCAAATCGACTTCTCAGAAGTGCAGATTTAGACATAGGTAACTTGTGAAGTAGATTTCTCAAGTTCCACTGAATCTTTTGGAGTGATTTGACTTGGAGGAGGTGCGCAATCTTTAGGCGACACCTTGTGCAAAGTTTCATAAAAAACTTTACACATTTACTCAATCAATGAGAAAGATATATGCAGCAGACTTTCTGAGTAATCTCCTTTTCACAGTTTGTTCAAGAATTTGATATTTGGTCATTGATCTTTTAAAATGGTGAAGGTTTTGACTTACTCTTGATATAGAGGTGCTCTAAGTTCAAGAGTAGGTTGTTCTTTTGGAGATTAACACTCTCCATCAGTGGTATCAGAGCAGGAAACATCAAATTTGAGAAAAGGAGGATCCCGACTGCTGCAGTTGCAAAGAATTCAACATCTGAAGGATTAAAAGGTGAAAGCCTGAAGGAAAAGCTTGAAGAAGAGATCATACGACATCAAGAAGGACGAAAGGAGTGTCATTCGAAGTAAAGGTAACCTTATACTTTATAAAGATTGAAGAATTCAGTACACAGGTAAAGGAAGGATGGGAGATTCTCTTCAAATAGAGAAATTGGATAGAGAGAACTATCCTGCATGGTCAATGAGGATGGAAGCTCATCTAATGAGCAAAGATTTAATAGCTTACATTACAGGTGAAGAAGAAAAGCCACAATTCAGAGATCCTAGTGTTCCAACTAGGGAAGAATTATCAGATTTGAAGAATTGGATGAAGAGAGATGCTCAAGCTAGGAGCATTATCTATATGGCAGTTAATGACTACTTGCTACCTCACATTAGAGGTCTTGAAAGTGCAAGTGAAATATGGAATGCTTTGGAGGAGCATTTCCAAAACACTACAAAGTCAAGAAAGGCATCTTTATTGGCAGAGTTTACTACTTTCAAGAAGAAGGCTTCACAATCAATATCTGATTATGTGACAAAGATGAAGGACATTGCAGATGCATTAGGAGCTGTTGATGAAGACATTGAGGAGGATAAATTGGTAAGGCAAATTCTCACAGGACTAAGAGGTGATGAGAAGTGGAAGCCTTTTATTTTATCTACAGAACTTTCATTGGATCATTTCAATCCTGATTTGAATCAATTGTTAGGACATATGCTAACTTTTGAGAATGATATCAAAGGAGATGTTGACAAGAGTGCAGGTCATGCAATGTACTCTAAAGACAAAAAGAAAACTAACAAAGGAAAGCAACGAGCAAATGAAGAAGAAGGCACAACTAGTCAAGCCAACTTCCTAAGAGGAAGAGGAGGTGGCAAAGGTAGAGGAAGAGGCAGGAGTAACAAAGATGGATCCAAAGCTTGCTGGATTTGTGGTAAGACAAATCATTTAGCTAATGATTGTTGGCATAACACTCAGAGTAATGGTGGATATAATCAAAACTATAATTCAAGAGGAAGAGGAGGCAGAAATCAAAGAGGTAATTTCAGAGGTAGAGGTAGTAGGGGTTACTTTGGAAGGAATGCAGGTAGAGGTTTCCAAAGTCAACAATATAACAATACCTACTACAATTATGCTTCAGATCAGAAGGAAGATTCAACATTGATAATGAATGCAACTTGTGAAAGGCAGAGTGAAGATCAAAGAGTCTTCTATATTGACTCAGGGTGTAGCAATCACCTGAGTGGTAACATAGCCTTGATGACTGATTTGGAGAATAAGGTATCTAATCATGTTGTTCAAACAGGTGATAATACAAAGCACAATGTGAAGTCAATTGGATCAGTGAACGCCAAGGATGGTAGCACCTTATTGAGTAAGGTCTTGTATGTTCCTACAATTCCTAAGAATTTGATAAGTGTAGGACAAAATGTGGAAAAAGGTTATGAAGTGAGGTTCACTAATGAAGGAGTGTTTGTGGAAGACCCTAGCAATGGGTATAAACAAATTGTTTCAGGGAAGAAAGAAGGAAGATTGTTCACACTGAAGATTCAAGGTAATGTTGGTCATGCCTTGTTCACTTATGGAGGACATAAGATCTCTGAGTTAGATCTTTGGCACAAGAGGCTTGGACATTTCAATGAAAGAGGTATCAAAGATATGATCAACAATGGTTTAGTGCTTGGATTGCCTAATGTTGCAGGTCAACATATGACATACAGATGTGAGGCATGCCAATTAGGTAAGGCTCATAAGCAATCCTATTCTAAGCATGGGTTTATGTATTCAGAGAAACTTGAGTTGGTACACACAGATGTGTGGGGACCATCAAAGGATTTTAGTATCAATGGTTCAAGGTATTATGTGATTTATGTTGATGATGCTACCAGATGGATCACTATCTATGTGATCAAGGATAAGTCAGAGGTATTCAATACATTCATTCTCAGAAGTGTAGATTTAGACATAGGTAACTTGTGAAGTAGATTTCTCAAGATCTACTGAATCTTTTGGAGTGATTTGACTTGGAGGAGGTGCGCAATCTTTAGGCGACACCTTGTGCAAAGTTTCATAAAAAACTTTACACATTTACTCAGTCAATGAGAAAGATATATGCAGCAGACTTTCTGAGTAATCTCCTTTTCACAGTTTGTTCAAGAATTTGATATTTGGTCATTGATCTTTTAAATTGGTGAAGGTTTTGACTTACTCTTGATATAGAGGTGCTCTAAGTTCAAGAGTAGGTTGTTCTTTTGGAGATTAACACTCTCCATTAGTGAAGATATCTCTGAAGAAGAAGAAGAACTCGCAAAAGGATGTGATTGGGAGTATATTAAATATGGTGCACTATGGTCTCATGGACGACACTTTCAAATCGCACGAATCGATCAAAATAGGTCTACTTTTGATAGTGGAGTGATGGTGAATTTTCTGCAAAAAAGTAGAGCAAGTGCAAGAGATGATAATGCTCTAGAAGGCGAGCTAGATTATTGTGGCATGATTCAAGACATCTTGAAACTATCTTTCAGAAAGTTTGATTACTTTGTTTTTGATGTGAAATGGTTCAAAGTAGTCACCTCTAGAAGAAACACAACAGTGAGACGGGATAAAAGCAGTTTGCTTCAAGTCGACTCCACAAGATTATGGACAGATGAAAGGGATACATTTGTACGTCCCGAACACTATGAGCAAGTTGTTTTTATACCAGATTCAAAAGAATCAGAGTGGCTATTTGTTTTACAAGTCGCTCCACGTAGTAGAAAATTTTTTGAGAACATAGATGTAGAAGAAAGTCCATCTCTAGTGGATTCAGAGATTCATTCGATAGTCGAGGAGGAAGAGATCATTGTTCGAGAAGAAGAGATCATTGAAGAAGAGGTCATTATTCGAGAAGACGAAGCAATAAACAATGATCGGGAAGAAACCAGCATAGCAAGCGATTTAGAAGCCATCAATATAGAGATAGATATTCTCGGTGCATCGGATCTTCAAGAGGATGCTAGACTAGAGGACTTTTGAATAAAACACTTGTACGTACTAATTGTTGTTTTTTTTGTTTATTCTCTATATTACTTTTATTATCGCATGCTAATTATTTGAGTTCTTTTATTACAGAGAACGATGGGAGACAATCCTCTAGTCACTCCACATTCCATGATAGAGGAGCAATTTTTGGAGTTCATCTCTCAGGTTCCTCCCGTGTATATGGCTGCTGCATCACAATATTGGATCACTCGTGGTAGCACTCCTCCCGGCCTCACTCCTGGCGGCCTTACTCCTGCCGGCGTCACTCCTGCTGGCCTCACTCCCGCTCGCCTCACTCCCGTTGGCCTCACTCGCGCCGGTGTCACTCCCGCTAGTGTCACTCCCGCCGATGTCACTCCTGCCGGTGTCACTGTTGCGGGTGGTGCTACTCCCGTAGGAGGTATGTCTCCTAGCTTTGTGACTCCACCACGACCATCTTTTCAGCCATCTCCTACTGGGTCTACTAGTAGATATGTGTGTTCGACACCTCAACGCGATACAGGTTCTGGCCCGTCTCGTAGATCGAGGTCACGCTCTGGAGCAGGAGGTTTTAGGAGTGGATCTACAGGTAGGTCTGGAGGTGGAGGAGGCGGTTATTGTGGAGGCAGTGCGACGGACATTGTGTCGCTCGCTTCTACTCCTAGGACGAGTACCTCAGATATAGGTATGCCACGCAGTACACCACATGGAACACCACGTACACCTTGGGGTGCTCATGACCATGATGACTCCAAGGTGTATAATATCCGAGATGGAGCTCGGGTGATGGATGCGGTTGGCAAAGCAATGCGTGCACGCATATGACAGCTTTGCACCATCCACTTTGGACACTTTATCATGTTGAAATGGAGTGAGTAGGATAAAGATTGGAAGAATTATATCACACAGATGATTTATCAGGAGTTTCGATCAGCCGATGGATAGTCTCGTCAGTTTAGAGTGGATTCTACACACCGCACATGAGGTTATGTCCCATCGACGATCTGAGGCTTGTGATGCTTTCAGAGCAAGCTTACCAAAGCATGTATGGTTAGATGTTGAGGAGTGGGACGTGATTCGTGATGAGCAACAGCAGACTCCTGACCGATATCGCCAACAGTGAGATGCTACAGCCACACATTTAGATACGGTTGGACCGTCACATTTGGGCAGCGGTGGATATGACACGATGAGTCATGAGTTTGTAAGTACCATTTCATTTATTGAGTTTATTTGTGTTAAATTTCTCATGTATGTTCCTCCAACATGAACGGAGGAGTCTTACGGATATCATCATGGGTTGATTGCACTATTGGAGGACTTGGACGGACGCAGTGCGATCGTTTCATGGGAGCATTTGCGATGAGGTAATTAATTTATAAACTTGGTTTTTACTTGTTTGTAATTTTCATGTGAATTTATCTCATTCCATTAATGTTGTTTGTTGCAGGACTGTTGATATGGAACGTTCTTTGCATGTGTATGGCAGTGGAACACCAAAATTTTGTATTTGATTTTCATATCGAAATGCATTGCTTTGCCACATTTTGTAAAAGCGTCATATATGACAGTGGTTTGCCACACTCTTGTACATGCTTCATTATTGAAATCTATAACTTCTTTTGTACATGGTTCATGGTTCATTCTGATTATCTCTTTTGTATCCAATAATACTCTGTTTCATGAAATCATATTTCGGTTGACATTAGAGTACACATCACATGTACTCAGTTTTTTTGGGCAGAGTGTATTGTCTTTTGTTAAGCAACATCATGGTAATGTTGTTGTAGCAAAAGACAACACACTCTGCACAAAAAAAATTTTGCAGGTATGGTCCTCAGTATACATGAAGGTACCCCCATGAATGTCATCGGTATAAGCATCGGTACACCCAACAGGCGACGGTATAAGCGATGGTACGTCCAGCAGAGGCCTCGATATGGGCGCCGGTATGCGTGCCCGTATTATCGACACATATACCGTCGCCCATACCGACGCTTATATCGACGCATATACCGATGCTTATACCGATGTTTTGGTACCGAGGCACATACCGACCTCTACACCAGCATCGCGGAAAATAAAGCCTCGTTCGTTTCCCTCGATAAAAACCTCGGTATACCATCGATCTATTGTAGTGACATAGCATAGATACATAGATAGATAGATAGAAAGAAAGATAGATAGATAGATAGATAGATAGATAGATAGATAGATAGATAGATAGATAGATAGATAGATAGATAGATAGATAGATAGATGGATGGATGGATGGATGGATGGTTGGATGGATGGATGGAGGGATGGATGGATGGATGAATGGATGGATGGATGGATGGATGGTTTGATAGATAGAAAGATAGATAGATAGAAAGATAGATAGATAGATAAATAGATAGATAGATGGATAGATAGATGGATAGATATTTAGATAGATAGATAGTGTAATAAAGTAAGTCTATGATCCAAGGGTCTAGCCGGTTCAGACAGATCTGAAATCGGACACCGTTTGGTCATCCGTGTGTATGACCAAAGATCTCGAGTTTAGACTTACTAGGAGGTCTTATGCTCTTGTGAACAAGTGATCCACTTAGCTTAGTGGTTAAGTCCCGAAGTATCATCACGATCGTCTTGGCGGCCATAGCATAAGGTGAAGATCACCAAAAAGGAATGCATATCTGCTGCGAGCGAGGGAAGGAATCGAACTCGCGTCCTTGATTTAGGACGTCTCTCTGATATCCGCAACGCCAGCGCATGTATCTGTGTATGAATATATAATATTATATTATCATCTTTAGTCGGCGCTGAAGGAGACCTGCAGTCAACGGAGCAAAAAGCCATATATATTATTTTTTCTTCTCGCAGTCGACGGGCGTCGAACTCACAACCTGCTAGTACATAGTTCACCGTTGTATACAAGTCCCCAAGGCGTTGTGTTCAATTGTTTTGCAGATTAACATTGAAATCGAGTACTAGCGGCTCAAAGCTTCTTCAGCAGAAGAAAAAGAACAGTAACAGAGCGGGGCTCGATCCGGAGATCTCGTAGCATAGAAAATTCATCGTTATACACAAGTCGCCAAGGCGCTCTTGAGTCCATGATTTTGCGGTCTGATTACAGGTTTTGAACCAACGACCTCTACACCCCACGAATTCCACCTTAGCCAAGAAGGCTAGCGCTGTTCGTGGCTCTCCAGAGCTGCTGCTCTGTCTCCAAAAGTCCAAGAACGTTCGGGAGTACTTATATGCAGAGCAAACTTATTTATTCGCTGTTTGCGATGAGAAGACTTCTTGGGGGCCAAAAAGATTGAAGATCGTTCGTGAAAGTCCGGGATTCGATCTCGGGTGACAGATATGGAATCGAACTGCTGTAGCCAAGGCGCTCAACTCCATTATGTGCTCATTGTTGCCAACGAATAATATCAATCTGAAGCGTGCGCTGAAGATCAGAGCCCAACTGTTGGAGCCCGGAACCCGAGGAGCACTCTTCTTTAGCAATAGAAATAAGCAAGGAAAGTTAAAGTTTGGAGCAAAGTATGAAGGAAGTGGAGCTATGGAGTGAAGATCAGGAGGCCTTTGGTGATCAAAGTCAAACCAACTTTGAATTAGGACCAAAGTCTTTAGAGAGAAGCTCTTCCAAAGGATCAAGGGAAGGACGTAGCTCTATATGGAGCTAAGTATTTTCCAAATTATGTTTTCATTTTGATATTCGTTTGCTCAAATGCTTTCATTTAGGATGCATTAATTAGGACTAAAAGCGTAGTCCAATTATGGTTATCTCAATATGAAAGCTAATTAGAGAACTAAACGGTATTGAAATGACGCAAAAGTATACAAAGTACTTTTCAGTTTTTGGTATGCAGTTGAAATTTTTATTTCCATTCATGAAAAGATTATTTGTGCATAAAAGAATGTTTTGTGCACATCAAGTTCGCACTTGCTTGGGAAAGGTAGCTAATTCTCCAGTTCACGCACTTGAATAAATACCTTTTGCCAGAATAGCAAGCAGGTTGTTTTTTCATGGATGATTGTTTGCATACCTAATAAGCTCAAGATTTGCTTAAGTTCATTACACTTGCATGAACTCACATGCATTTGCACCCAAGAATGGGCATTTGCATACATGAACATGCATTTGCATGCAAGTAGATGCATGAGCATACGCATGTTCTTTTGGTAAGTAGCTGAACATGTATACTTTCGTTTCTTTCTTTTTCTAACTGACTTAGCTAGGTGGAGAAAATAGAAAATTACCTAGTTGCAAGGATCTTGACCATCATGCAACTAAGTATCTAGTCTATTTGTTTTCCAAAAAGTGATACATAGGTACCACTTAGTAGGAGTCTTTTTGAGGAAAAGAAAGCAAGTTGAAAGTAAGTATTCATAGAGCTACTTTCCAACATGCATGCTTAGTCTAAGTTTGGGAAGAAACCTAGACATTCTTAGAAACTAAACGAGGATTTAGTTGTTTTTGGATGATCATGTTCATGCATCCAAGTAAGACAATTTCTGTTGAAACTTGTAAGTTCCAAAATATTTTTAGGAGATTTAATACTTTATTATTCATCAAATATTGATGAAAATAAGTAGAAGTATTGAACTTCTAGAATCCCTGGAACTCTAGTGTTCATAGATGATAGTTTCTAGAAATGCATCTCGAGGCATGATGCAAGGGCGAAAACTTTTGAAAGAAACTTGCTTGATTCTATTTAAGCTAACTCAAGGCTTTAAAAAAAATCAAGATAAATATTAATTGATCTTTAGGAATCAAGTAATTTCCTAAAGTCATGACAATTAATGAAATGATTTTCAAATTATTTTCATTTCTGAAACAGATATCTTAGGAAATCCTGATATTTCCTAAAGACAATTTAGGAAACAAGTTCTTTCCTAAAAGATTAGCTACAAGTGGTAAAGCCTTGAATCTTATAAAATTCAAGAATATCTTTTATAAGATTAAGTAATCAATTCCAAGCATTATTTGCTTGTGCAAAGTTTTCAAACATGGAGACTTTATTAAAGCACTTTTCTAAAGATAAGAAAAGTATGCTTGGTGGTCTTTAAGATAAGAAAAGCTTAAACAAGAGATCCAAGCCAAGTAATCTTTGGAAATTAAGCTATTTCCTAAAGATAAGCTAATGAAAGAGTCTAATTAACTATTTCATTAGTTAAATGAGAATGTCTTTTGGACAAGCAAAGCCTTAAGTCTGGTCTTATCCAAAAGTCTAGAATTCCATTTGAAAATCTTTCCAATAAAGGAGAAGATTCCAAGATGAATCATTGGACCGGAAAGTAAAAGATTCCAAGATGAATCATCTGCTTCAAGTTATAGCTTAGTATTACTTGATTCCTTGGTAGGAATAAAAAAGTTCTTGAAAGAAAAATCTCCCCAGATGTGAGACTAGCATCTTTCAAGAGAAGTTTTATAGCAAGTAGTTCCCAGCAAATCCCTAACCACCAGTTTTGGTATTTAAGTCCAAATAAGTGATATAACCTTACAGTATATCAAAGATTCTTAGCTTTGGAATCTGAAAAGCATTAGAAAATGATTGGACTTAAGTTGAGGGAAAGATCTCTAAAAATCCTGCAGGTAAGCAAAGAAGCTTAAGATAGTTTAAGAGATCTTAAAAGATAAAGACTAAGTCTTTATTTTTGTCGCAAGTATCAACCAGACTTGATCAAACTTGGCAGCGATTGTCCAAGAACGTGCGATTAGAACTACCCTGTAGATTGCCCAAGTATTGGCAGTAAAAAATTCCGTTAGGAATTATTCACTCAAGTTCCATTTATTAATGGAAAATTGTGAAAAAAGAGTAAGCTGTTCCAAGTGTGAACAGAATCAAGGAATTCCAAGCATGTAGTCTGCAAACCGTGCAAACGGTACTTAAGTCTGTGGAAGGTAAAACATAAATGTTTGCCTATCCTTAAAGGGATTTTGGTACAAATCCAGAAAGCATGAGCGGATGCTCAGACTTATGCAGTAGAGAGATTCCTGTAAAAAGTCTCGGCCGAGATAGGTACCTAAAGAAATAGTAAAGAAGGAATCTAAAGACAAGAAGTCAAAAGCTCTTGTCGCTACAAAATTGGTCAAGAATAACCAATTGAACTTGAATTTGAGAAATTCAAGAACTTGGAATTCTGATTGGATTTTATTTGAAAACCTTAGCAAAAAAGGATTGGAGATATTCTATTAAAGGTTTTCAAGTTCCCAAGGTTAAGTACAAGATTGTGAAACGATCATGTCCAGGGATTAAAACCTAGAATATCAAGATAAAGATAGTGCCTGAGACTATGAAATTCTTGTCAAGAATTAAAGGTTCTCTATCAAGAGATGTGGTAGACTTTAGGATAAGAATCACCCACACATTAATGTGAATATAAAATAGGGTGGTATGGGACACCAGATTTTATACTCAGATTGATGTAGGAAAGATGGTATGGGACATCGGACCGTGGGATGATAATTATCTTTTAGTCCTA
>CM035426.1:90364531-90367031 GCA_020310875.1 Ceratopteris richardii
TAAGAGTGCAGGTCATGCAATGTATTCTAAAGACAAGAAGAAAGCCAACAAAGGAAAGCAACAATCAGGTGAAGAAGAAGGTACTTCAAACCAAGCAAATTTCATAAGAGGAAGAGGAAATGGCAGAAGTAGAGGAAGAGGCAGAAACAACAAAGAGAATGCAAGAGCTTGTTGGATATGTGGTAAGACCAATCATCTATCTCATGATTGTTGGCATAATAATCAAAACAATGGTAATTATCAGAACTTTAATCAAAGAGGAAGAGGAGGTAGATTTCAGAGAGGAAATTTCAGAGGTAGAGGTGGTAGGAATTCTTTTGGAAGAGGTGGTGGAAGAAGCTTCCAAAGTCAATCCTATAATAACACCTACTACAACTATGCATCAGATCAAAAGGAGGATTCGACTCTCATTATGAATACATGTGAAACCTCACATGAGGACATGAGAGTGTTCTACATTGATTCAGGATGTAGTAATCATTTAAGTGGAAATATTGCTTTGATGACTGACCTAGATCATAATGCAATTAATCATACAGTTCAGACAGGTGATAATACAAAGCATAAGGTAAAGTCAATTGGTTCAGTCAAAGCTAAGGATGGGAGCACTCTTCTGAGTAAGGTACTCTATGTTCCCACAATTCCAAAGAATTTGATCAGTGTAGGTCAAATTGTGGAAAAAGGTTATGAGGTAAGGTTCACAAATGATGGAGTTTATGTGGAAGACCCTAGTCAAGGGTATAAACAAGTTATTGCAGGAAAGAAAGAAGGAAGGCTCTTCACATTGAAGGTACAAGGAAATGTTGGACATGCTATGTTCACATATGGAGAGCAGAAGGTGTCAGAATTGGATCTTTGGCACAAAAGACTTGGACACTTTAATGAAAGAGGTATCAAAGAAATGATTAACAATGATTCAGTGCTTGGAATGCCTAACATTGCAGGTCAACACATGACATACAGATGTGAGGCATGTCAATTAGGTAAGGCTCATAAGCAATCCTATTCCAAGCATGGGTTTATGTATTCAGAAAGACTTGAATTGGTGCATACAGATGTGTGGGGTCCTTCAAAGGACTTTAGTATAAATGGTTCAAGATATTATGTCATATATGTTGATGATGCTACCAGGTGGATCACAATTTATGTGATTAAGGAAAAGTCAGAAGTGTTTAATACATTTAAACACTATCATGCATATGCAGAAAGGATTACAGGTCAAAAATTGAAGAGACTAAGGTCAGATGGAGGGGGAGAGTATTTTTCAAATGAGTTCAATGATTATTTGTGGAGTGCAGGTATAAAGAGAGAAGTTACTTGCAGGTACTCTCCTCAACAAAATGGGGTAGCAGAAAGAAGAAATAGGACTCTTGTTGAGTTTGCAAGGTCCATGATGAAAGAGAAGAATTGCCCAAATTATTTGTGGGCTGAGGCTATTAATACAGCTACATATTTGGTTAATAGATTGCCTTGTAAAGCTTTGCAGGGTATGACACCATATGAAGCTTGGTGGGGTAAGAAACCTACCTTGGATCATTGCAGAATATTTGGATGCTTGGCATATGCATATGTGCCATCTCAATTGAGGCATAAGTTGGAGCCTAAGGCAGAAAAGTATGTATTCATTGGCTATGATGATAAGCAAATGGGATACAGGTTGTGGAGTCCATCCACAAAGCAATTTATTGTATCCAAGGATGTTACATTTGATGAGCAAGGTACTTGGTATGCAGGTAAATATAATGTACATGCAGATGATGAAGAAGTAGTGGAACAAAGGAAAGGTAAAGCAAAGATTCAATTACTTGATGAAAGTGAGAGTAATGAAGTGCAGATTGAAGTTGAAGAGAGGCCAAGATTTGATCCAGAATGTGATGAACCAGAGACCTCAAGAAGTGCAGAAGTTAGGAGATCATCTAGGCACAAATGGCAACCTACAAGGTATAGCTATGACACTTCATTCTTGACTACTAAAGATTATGCTTATTTGGTAAAAGCAAGATGAAAACCCTTCTACATATGAAGAAGCCAAAGGGAAGAAGAATTGGGAAGATGCTATGCAAGAGGAGTATGATGCTTTGATAGAGAATCAAACATGGGATTTGGTTCCTAAACCTAATAGTCAGAAGATCATTGGATGTAAGTGGGTTTACAAGACTAAAAGATTTGCAGATGGAAGTGTGTCTAGGTACAAAGCTAGACTTGTTGTGAAAGGGTATGCACAGACATATGGAGTGGACTATGATGAGACTTATAGTCCTGTGGCAAAGATGACAACTATCAGGACACTCATTGCAATTGCTGCTTGTAAAGGTTGGAAGTTGTCTCAATTAGATGTTAAAAATGCTTTCTTGAATGGTTACATTTCAGATGAAGTCTACATGGAGCAACCAAATGGATTCAAAGATCAAGTGAGTCCAAATTATGTATGTAAGCTCAAGAGAGCTTTGTATGGGTTGAAGCAAGCCCCAAGGGCTTGGAATTATAGGCTTGTAAAATT
>CM035426.1:90385520-90388020 GCA_020310875.1 Ceratopteris richardii
TCAACCCATACAAAGCTCTCTTGAGCTTACATACATAATTTGGACTCACTTGATCTTTGAACCCATCTGGTTGCTCCATGTAGACTTCATCTGAAATGTAACCATTCAAGAAAGCATTTTTAACATCTAATTGAGACAACTTCCAACCTTTACAAGCAGCAATTGCAATGAGTGTCCTGATGGTTGTCATCTTTGCCACAGGACTATAGGTCTCATCATAGTCCACTCCATATGTCTGTGCATACCCTTTCACAACAAGTCTAGCTTTGTACCTAGACACACTTCCATCTGCAAATCTCTTTGTTTTGTAAACCCACTTACATCCAATAATCTTTTGACTATTAGGTTTAGGAACCAAATCCCATGTTTGATTCTCTATCAATGCATCATACTCCTCTTGCATAGCATCTTCCCAATTCTTCTTCCCTTTGGCTTCTTCATATGTAGAAGGGTCTTCATCTGCTTTTACCAAATAAGCATAATCTTTAGTAGTCAAGAATGAAGTGTCATAGCTATACCTTGTAGGTTGCCATTTGTGCCTAGATGATCTCCTAACTTCTGCACTTCTTGAGGTCTCTGGTTCATCACATTCTGGATCAAACCTTGGCCTCTCTTCAACTTCAATCTGCACTTCATTACTCTCACTTTCATCAAGTAATTGAATCTTTGCTTTACCTTTCCTTTGTTCCACTACTTCTTCATCATCTGCATGTACATTATATTTACCTGCATACCAAGTACCTTGCTCATCAAATGTAACATCCTTGGATACAATAAATTGCTTTGTGGATGGACTCCACAACCTGTATCCCATTTGCTTATCATCATAACCAATGAATACATACTTCTCTGCCTTAGGCTCCAACTTATGCCTCAATTGAGATGGCACATATGCATATGCCAAGCATCCAAATATTTTGCAATGATCCAAGGTAGGTTTCTTACCCCACCAAGCTTCATATGGTGTCATGCCCTGCAAAGCTTTACAAGGCAATCTATTGACCAAATATGTAGCTGTATTAACAGCCTCAGCCCACAAATAATTTGGGCAATTCTTCTCTTTCATCATGGACCTTGCAAATTCAACAAGAGTCCTATTTCTTCTTTCTGCTACCCCATTTTGTTGAGGAGAGTACCTACAAGTAACTTCTCTCTTTATACCTGCATTCCACAAATAATCATTGAACTCATTTGAAAAATACTCTCCCCCTCCATCTGACCTTAGTCTCTTCAATTTTTGTCCTGTAATCCTTTCTGCATATGCATGATAGTGTTTAAATGTATTAAACACTTCTGATTTTTCCTTAATCACATAAATTGTGATCCACCTGGTAGCATCATCAACATATATGACATAATATCTTGAACCATTTATACTAAAGTCCTTTGAAGGACCCCACACATCTGTATGCACCAATTCAAGTCTTTCTGAATACATAAATCCATGCTTAGAATAGGACTGCTTATGAGCCTTACCTAATTGACATGCCTCACATCTGTATGTCATGTGTTGACCTGCAATGTTAGGCATTCCAAGCACTGAATCATTGTTAATCATTTCTTTGATACCTCTTTCATTAAAGTGTCCAAGTCTTTTGTGCCAAAGATCCAATTCTGACACCTTCTGCTCTCCATATGTGAACATAGCATGTCCAACATTTCCTTGTACCTTCAATGTGAAAAGCCTTCCTTCTTTCTTTCCTGCAATAACTTGTTTATACCCTTGACTAGGGTCTTCCACATAAACTCCATCATTGGTAAACCTTACCTCATAACCTTTTTCCACAATTTGACCTACACTAATCAAATTCTTTGGAATTGTGGGAACATAAAGTACCTTACTCAGAAGAGTGCTCCCATCCTTAGCTTTGACTGAACCAATTGACTTTACCTTATGCTTTGTATTATCACCTGTCTGCACTGTATGATTAATTGCATTGTGATCTAGGTCAGTCATCAAAGCAATATTTCCACTCAAATGATTACTACATCCTGAATCAATATAAAACACTCTCATGTCCTCATGTGAGGTTTCACATGTATTCATAATGAGAGTTGAATCCTCCTTCTGATCTGATGCATAGTTGTAGTAGGTGTTATTATAGGATTGACTTTGGAAGCTTCTTCCACCACCTCTTCCAAAAGAATTCCTACCACCTCTACCTCTGAAATTTCCTCTCTGAAATCTACCACCTCTTGCTCTTTGATTAAAGTTCTGATAATTACCATTGTTTTGATTATTGTGCCAACAATCATGAGATAGATGATTGGTCTTACCACATATCCAACAAGCTCTTGCATTATCTTTGTTGTTTCTGCCTCTTCCTCTACTTCTGCCATTTCCTCTTCCTCTTATGAAGTTTGCTTGGTTTGATGTACCTTCTTCTTCACCTGATTGTTGCTTTCCTTTGTTGACTTTCTTCTTGTCTTTAGAATACATTGCATGACCTGCACTCTTATCAACATCTCCTTTGATATCATTCTCAAAAGTTAGCATATG
>CM035426.1:90400520-90453020 GCA_020310875.1 Ceratopteris richardii
TTCATATCTTCTTCTTTTCTTTTACTCCTGCCATGCTTTTGAATCTGCTGGTCTTCACACCATCCAAGCTCTTTGTCATTATGTCTGCTATCTGATCTTTAGTAGAAATGTACTCCACTTCAATCTCCTTCTCCATTACCTTTTCTCTGAGAAAATGATATTGTATCTCTATGTGCTTTGTCCTTGCATGAGAAACTGGATTTGCTGCAAGATAAAGTGAACTCATATTATCTCCATGTATTGTAGGTATACCTTGATCAATGCCCAAGCTTTTGAACAATGTCTGCATCCATATGACCTCTTTATCTGCTTCCACAAGTCCTTTGTACTCAGCTTCAGTTGATGATAATGCTATTGTATGTTGTTTCTTTGAACACCAACTTACAAGCTTATCACCATTGTATATCATGTAGCCATGAGTTGATCTTTTGTCATCCTGGTTACCTGCCCAGTCTGAGTCACTATAGGCTCTCAACTTCAAATATGATGTAAAAGGATAATATAATCCTTCCTTTATAGTTCCTTTGATATATCTGAGAACTCTTTGACCTGCAATCCAATGTGGGTCCTTTGGACAATGCATGAATTGTGACAAAACTCCCACTGCATAACTAAGATCAGGTCTTGTTAGTGTAGCATAAATCAAACTACCCACAAGAGATTGATACTTCCTCATATCTTTGTATTCTGCACCATCATATTTACTGAGCTTGTGATTAACTTCAAGTGGAGTTGAAGCTTCTCTGCAATTTTCCATATCAAACTTCTTCAATAGATTCAGAAGATACCTTTCTTGTGATACATACATGCCATGATCTGTATAAGTGACTTCCATTCCAAGAAAGTATGATAACTTTCCTAGATCACTAATCTTGAATTCTTTTTCAAGTAATCTCTTTACCTCCTTGATTACTTCATCTGAAGTACCTGTGATTATAATGTCATCTACATAAATACAAATGTAGATTGTACCTTCCTCTGTTCTTTTGATGAGTAGACTTGGATCTGCTTTTGAACTTTGATATCCAAGATCATTGAGATACTTCACCAGTCTGTAGTTCCATGCTCTTGGAGCTTGCTTCAATCCATACAATGCTCTTCTCAACCTGCAAACAAAATTTGGATACCTGGAATCTATAAACCCTTGAGGTTGTTCCATGTATACCTCATCTGATATGTATCCATTCAAGAATGCATTCTTTATATCCAATTGACCTAGAGTCCATCCTTTTGAAGCTGCAATAGCAATGATTGTCCTTATAGTTGACATCTTAGCTACAGGATTGAATGTCTCATCATAATCTATGCCATAGGTTTGGGCATAGCCTTTCACCACCAATCTAGCTTTGTATCTGGCTATACTTCCATCTGCAAGCTTCTTCACTTTATAAACCCATTTATTTCCAATTACTTTCTTACCATTTGGTTTAGGAACAAGTTCCCATGTCTTGTTCTCCTCCAGTGCATTGAACTCTTCCTTCATTGCTTCTTCCCATTGTTTCTTACCTTTAGCTTCATCATAGTTCTGAGGTTCTTCATCATCTTTGACCATGTAAGCATAATTCTTCTGAGTTATGTAAGAAGTGTCATAAGAATACCTTTCTGGTTGTCTTCTAGTCCTGCTTGACCTCCTTGGTTCACATTCTTCATATGTGTCTGGATACACCTCCTTATCAAATATAGGAGCTTCTTCATTTCTTCTTGCTAATCCACTTCTGGATGTACTTGCTTGCATATAGTCTTCATCTCTATTCACCTGCACAATTGATTTTCCTTTCTCACATCTTCTTACCTCTTCTTCAAATTCTTCAGCTGTATGACTTTGATCTGCATACCAACTTTTCTGTTCATCAAATGTAACATCTCTAGAAATAAGAAATTGTTTGGTTAGAGGATTCCACAACCTGTAACCCATCTGCTTTTCATCATAACCAATGAACACATATTTTTCTGCCTTTGGTTCAAGTTTATGTCTAATTTGTGATGGCACATAAGCATATGCAATTGATACAAACACTCTACAATGATCTAGTGTTGGTTTCTTACCCCACCAAGCTTCATATGGAGTCATTCCATTTAGAGTTGCACATGGTAATCTATTCACAAGATATGTAGCTGTATTTATAGCCTCAGCCCAAAGATAATTTGGACAATTCTTCTCCTTCAGCATAGCTCTAGCAAACTCAACCAAAGTCTTGTTCCTTCTTTCTGCTACACCATTTTGTTGTGAATGTATACCTACAAGTTATTTCTCTCTTAATACCTGCATTCCAAAGATAATCATTGAACTCTTGGGAGAAGTATTCTCCCCCTCCATCAGACCTCAGTCTCTTAAGCTTTTGACCTGTGACTCTCTCTACATATGCATGAAAATGCTTGAAAGCTCCAAAACTTCTTATCTTTCCTTCAAAACATATAATGTTATCCATCTTGTAGCATCATCAATGAAAAGAACATAGTACCTTGAGCCACTGACAGATCCTTCTTTTGTTGGTCCCCATACATCTGTATGAATGAGCTCTAGTAATCCATCATGTTTGAATCCTTTCTTTTGAAATGGTAACCTGTGTGCTTTTCCCATTTGACATGCTTCACATTTATAAACCATATGTTGATTCTGTACATTTGGTAATCCTAGTACAGACTGATTAGCAACCATAGCTTTAATTCCTCTTTCATTGAAATGACCTAATCTCTTATGCCAGAGATCAAGTTCTGTAATCACTCTGTCACCATGTGTAAGCAAAGCTTGACCAATGTTCCCTTGCACTCTTAAAGTAAAGAGTCTACCTTCTTTCTTACCAGAAACAATCTGACTATATTCATTCTCTGGATCTTCAACAAATACTCCTTCATTTGTAAACCTGACTTGAAAACCTTTTTCAACTATCTGTCCCACACTAATCAAGTTTTTAGGTATTGTAGGAACATACAAAACATTGGTTAGCAAATCTGCTCCACTCTTGCATTTCACTTTTCCAATTGAATGTACACTATGTCTTGTATTATCACATGTTTGAACTGTGTGACTAGAAATGCCTTTTTCCAATTCTAACATCAATTCTATGTTTCCTGACAAATGATTAGAACATCCAGAGTCAATGTAAAATACCTTTAGATCTTCTTTATTTGATGTGCTAATTGAATTCATCATCAATGATGTATGACTTTCATTCTGTGTGTCATTTGCATAGTTGTAGTAGGTGGTGTTGTAGGATTGATTCTGTCCCCAACTTCTTCCTCCACCTCTACCATAGCCTCCTCTTTGACTTTGTCTACCTCTTTGAAAATTACTTTGATATCTTCCACCTCGACCTCTGCTATTGTTGTTTTGATTCTGGTTTGATCCTTGTTGATTGTGCCAACAGTCATGAGCCAAATGATTACTCAATCCACAGATCCATCAAGCCTTCTTGTTGTTATTTTGATTACCTCTTCCTCTTCCAAAACCTCTTGCTCTTCCTCTACCAGTGCCTTTACCTCTTGCATAATAAACTTGAACTCGACTCCTCTTCATCCTTTGCTTTATCTTTATCTCCTTTCTTCTTGTTCTTTATGTACATTGCCGAACTTTGTCCTTTATCTCCATGTCCCTTCAAGTCTTGCTCATATGTGAGCATCAAACCAAGTAATTGATTTGAATCTGGAACATAATGATTCAAAGAAAGTTATGTTGACAAGATGAAAGGTTTCCACCTTTCATCTCCTCTCAAACCTGCAAGTAGTTGAGCAATCAATCTGTGATCTTCAACATCTTCATCTATGGATCCAAGACTATCTGCTAGATCCTTCATCTTAGTGACATAATCACTAATACTTTGACTTGGCTTCTTCTTGAATGTTGTAAATTCTGACCATAGACTTGCTTTCCTTGCTTTAGTAGTGCTTTGGAAATGATACTCCAATGCATTCCATATATCTTCAGAGGATTCCAATCCTCTGATGTGTGGTAGAAAATGATCAAAGATTGTATTGTAGATGTAGGCTTTTGCACTTGCATCCTTCTTCTACCAATGCTTTAAAGCATCAAGTTCCTCATTCTTTGGTCGGCTTTCATCTTCAAATACTGGCTTCTCTTCTTCACCTATAACATATATCATGAGATCCTTACTCATAAGTAAGGCTTCCATTCTCATTACCCATGCGGGGTAATTATCTCTGTCTATTTTGTCAATGGAGATATGATCTGCCATACTCCTTTCCTTCTCCTTCAACCTGTGAGTTTAAAGGATAAAGGATAATACCTTTTGAAGTTCTTTGTGTATGAGGATACTTCTAAAGTAATCTTTTGATGCCTTGTGTCTTCGAATGCTTCACCTTTCAAACTTTAATGAAAAACTTCTTGTACCTTTGCCGCCTTCTCCTCTTTAGGACCTTTCTGCTCTGATACCACTTGTTGATGTATGAAACACCACAAGAAATGAATTAATGTGACACTAGAACACCTCTATGGTCATCATTAACTCATTGCCACTCCAAACTTTGATAAATGATAGCCAAAATCAAGAACTTTACTTCTTTAGAATTTCCTAGTCACTAAAATTACATACCTTCAGTATTTTGCTAATTTCTCCTAAATCAAATATTATTTCTCCAAGATCTTTTAGTGGATAAAAATAGAAGAGTAGAGCTTTCCAAGAAGCTATGATATGCATGAAACGGATCTCTAGAAGTCAAGTTATGGCCTTCACAAGATCACCCTATATGACTTGCCAAAATTGGAAATTTTGCCTCCTTAAGTAATTTTGAGTGTCTAAAAATGAAAATTCGATGCCTACCATCGACTTGCAACCAAAAGTCGATGCTAGGCATCGACTTTGAGCTTTTTCAGCCACTTTTTCAGCACTAGAATTACCCCCTTGAACACACACATGAACAAGACCACTTTTATGTTAGAAGTTGATGTCGGGCATCGACTTTATGTTGAAACTCGATGCCAGGCATTGAGTTGCTCCACAAACTTCATGTTTTTAGAAGATTCAACAACAAGTAACACTCAGAGAATGAAAACACTGACTTATCAGCCAAGATTTGATGCCAGGCATCGACTTCCCGCATAAAACTCAACCTTTCAACATACATTCGATGCCAGGCATCGACTTGCTTGAAAAACTTCAATTCTTCAAAACATTACACAGAAGACAAACACTGGAGATGGAAGAAGAAGACTTATACACAAAACTTTAACTAGTTCTTATCATAGCTATGAAAACTCAGAAGCTTACAAGTGCTTTCTCACTCAGAGAAGCCCGATTATACTCAGTCATACAAATTGAGTTCTAACTCGCTTTCTCATTGTCTTTTTCTTCTTCTCTCTCTCCTCGCATCAGTTGATACAAACTAACTTATATAGATGTTCTCATTCTCATGATTTTAAAAAACTTCTAGAACTAAAGTGAACTAACTTTACAAATATAATACACTTGTGAATTTGTCCCTTCACATAGGCATGTGTTTTTCTTCTAAAGCTTTGACCTTCAAATATATGTCCAATTAGTAAGTGTTTCTCCAACATCTATCTATCTATCAATTTATCTATCTATCTATCTATCTATCTATCTATCTATCTATCTATCTATCTATCTATCTATCTATCTATCTATCTATCTATCTATCTATCTATCTATCTATCTATCTATCTATCTATCTATCTATCTATCTATCTATCTATCAATCCATCTATCTATCTATCTATCTATCTATCTATCTATCTATCTATCTATCTATCTATCTATCTATCTATCTATCTATCTATCTATCTATCTATCAAACAAGATAGATGAGTTTGGAAATGTCATTCTCGAGAATGAGATAAGAGACCTAGAGTAAGGAGACCTAGGATGAGCACCCATGACTCCTCGAGGCAAGTCTATCTTGAAAATAGTGTTTGCTCCAGAGTGGGTTCTCCAAGACAACAAAAGCATAGAACTATTCCTAAATAGAGAAATGGAGGATCCTTTTTGGATATTCAAGACACATCAATTTAGTGAAATAGGCAGAGCCACCATCTATGAGCTCAAAGATCCAGAGATACCAAGAAAAGTGGTCTATCTAGATAATATTGGTGGAGGACAACCATCAATTGATGATTTGCACAAAGACTTGAAGTCAAAAGATGAAGCAAAGACCAATATATGAAGACTAAAGTTAGTGCATAATCAGAGAATGAAGGCTTGTATATACATGTACATTAAACATGCTTATACTTTTGTAATGGTCATGAGTTTGTACAAAATACCTATATATACAAGTAGAAAGTTGGGGCATGTATGAGAGATGATGAATTACAAGTTGTAAGAATCATTAGACACTTTATAAGTGAAGTGAATAACTCTCATCATTCAGATGTAATGTTTTCTTGAATAAAAGAAAAGTTGCACCCGATATTTTGATCAGTGCTCCTTCTATGTTTATTCTTTTGTGGAATGCTTTTGTACAAGTCTAAGTCTATAGTGAGTCACCTCTATACAAATTTTCAGATCCTAATTATGATTAGGCTAATAGAATTGAGATTAGGAACATTTACATGTGTAAATGTGGAGAAGAGAAGATTGTAGTAGGTGTAAATTCGATGATAATGTTTTGGTCAATTCTCCTTCCACAGTGTGAAATTTTGGCAAGCAAGCACTCGTTCTTTAAGTTGGAAGGTAAGATACCTATGGCTAAAAGCATTTGAATAAAAGGGTTGTATTGTGAGAGAACTATGCATTAGAAGTTACATGTATCAAAGTCGACTGTACAGAAGTACAGTTTTAGGCATAGGTGAATTGTTTGGATTAAATCTCAAGATTTACTAAACCTTTTGAGATGTTTTAACTTGGAGATGGTGCCCAACCTTTAGGCGACACTTTGTATAGACTTTCATTAGAAAGTTTACACATTTGTTCAGCCAACGAATGAGTTAAGTGCAGCAGACTTTTCTGTGTAATGACTTTCTTCACAGTTAGATAAAATCTTGATGATTTGGTATTGGTCTTCCAAAATTAGTTGAGCTTTTGAGTTTTTCTTGATATAGAGGTGCTCTAACATCAAGGATAACTTGTTCTTTTGGAGATTAACACTCTCCATCAGTGGTATCAGAGTAGGAATCATCAAAATTGAAGAAAGGAGGATCCCAACTGTTGCAGTTATACAGAAATCAACATTTGAAGGTTCAAAAGGTGAAAGCTTAAAGTGAAAGCTAGAGAAGGAGTGTGAAGCTATCAAGAAGATCAAAAGGAACTACATTCAAAGTAAAGGTACACTTATTCCTCATAAATCTTGAAGAATTTAATACACAGGTGAAGAAAAGATGATAGATTCTCTTCAGATAGAGAAATTGGATAGAGAAAACTATCCTGCTTGGTCTATGAGGATGGAAGCTCATCTCATGAGCAAAGACTTGATAGGATACATTACAGGTGAAGAAGAAAAACCAAAATTTAAAGATCCTGGTGTTCCAACTAGGGAGGAACTCACAAAATTGAAGATGTGGATGAAGGATGATGCTCAAGCAAGGAGCAATATCTACATGGGAGTCAATGACTACTTGCTACCTCATATTAGAGGCCTTGAAAGTGCGAGTGATATATGGAATGCTTTGGAGGAGCATTTCCAAAACATTACAAAGTCAAGGAAGGCAACTTTGTGGGCAGAGTTTATTACATTCAAGAAGAAGGCTTCTCAATCCATTTCTAATTATGTAACAAGAATGAAGGACATTGCAGATGCTAAGGAGCAGTTGATGAAGATATTGAAGAGGATAAATTGATAAGGCAAATCCTTATAGGTTTGAGATGAGATGAGAAATGGAAGAAATTCATTTTGTCTATTGAATTGTCACTAGATCATTTTACTCCTGATTTGAATCAGTTGCTAGGAGATATGCTAACCTTTGAGTAGGATGTCAAAGGTGATGTTGATAAGAGTAGAGGTCAAGCAATCTATTCAAAGGACAATAAGAAGATTAACAAAGGCAAGCAACAATTGAATGAAGATGAAGGTACAACTAGTCAAGCAAACTTCCTAAGAGGAAGAGGAGGTGGCAAAGGTAGAGGAAGAGACAGAAGCAATAAAGATCGAGTCAAAGCCTGTTGGATTTGTGGTAAGATTAATCATTTAGCTCATGAATGTTGGCATAATAATCAAAATAATGGAGGATATAATCAGAATTTCAATTCAATAGAAAGAGGTGGTAGAAACCAAAGAGGTAATTTCAGAGGTAGAGATAGTAGAGGTTACTTTGGAAGAAATGCAAGTAGATGTTTCCAAAGTCAATCCTACAACAATACCTACTACAATTATGCTTCAGATCAGAAAGAGGATTCAACCTTGATTATGAATGCAACTTTTGAAAGACAAAGTGAAGATCAAAGAGTTTTCTACATTGACTCAGGGTGTAGCAATCACCTGAGTGGTAACATAGCTTTGATGACTGATTTGGAGAATAAGGTAACTAATCTTGTAGTTCAGATAGGTGATAATACAAAGCGTAATGTGAAGTCCATTGGATATGTAAAGGCCAAGGATGGAAGTACTCTTATGAGTAAGGTTTTGTATGTTCCTACCATTCCAAAGAATCTGATAAGTGTAGGGCAAATTGTTGAGAAAGTTGATGAAGTAAGGTTCACTAATGATGGAGTTTTTGTGGAAGACCTTAGCAATGGATATAAACAAATTGTTTCAGGAAATAAAGAAGGAAGGCTATTCACATTGAAGATTCAAGGCAATGTTGGTCATGCCTTGTTCACTTATCGAGGACATAAGATCTCTGAGTTAGATTTCTGGCATAAAAGGCTTGGACATTTCAATGAAAGAGGTATTAAGGATATGGTTAACAATGGTTCAGTGCTTGGATTACCTAATGTTGCAGGTCAACATATGACATATAGATGTGAGGCATGTCAATTAGGTAAGGCTCATAAGCAATCATATACTAAGCATGGTTTCATGTATTCAGAGAAGCTTGAGTTGGTACACACAGATGTATGGGGATGATCAAAGGATTTTAGTATTAATGGTTCAAGATATTATGTGATTTATCTTCATGATGCTACTAGGTGGATCACCATATAGTGATCAAAGATAAATCCTAGGTGTTTAATACATTTAAACATCATCATGTGTATGCAGAGAGAATCACAGGTCAAAAATTGAAGAGACTAAGGTCAGATGGAGGGGGAGAGTATTTCTCTAATGAGTTCAATGATTACTTATGGAATGCAGGTATAAAAAGGGAAGTTACTTGCAGGTACTCTCCTCAACAAAATGGTGTAGTAGAAAGGAGAAATAGAACTCTTGTTGAGTTTGCAAGATCAATGATGAAAGAGAAAAATTGTCCAAATTATTTGTGGGTTGAGGCTGTAAATACAGCCACATACTTGGTTAATAGGCTACCATGTAAAGCTTTGCAAGGTATGACACCATATGAAGCTTCGTGGGGTAAGAGACCTACCTTAGATCATTGCAAAGTATTTGGATGTTTGTCTTATGCATATGTGCCATCTCAGTTGAGGCATAAATTGGAACCTAAAGCTGAAAAGTATGTGTTCATTGATTATGATGATAAGTAGATGGGTTATAGGTTGTTGAGTCCATCCACAAAGCGATTCCTTGTATCAAAGGATGTTACATTTGATGAGCAAGATACTTTATGCAGGTACAATTAATATTCGTGCAGGTGATGAAGAAACTTTGAATCAAAAGAAAGGTAAATCAAAGGTTCAAATATTTGATAAAGAAGAGAATAATGAAGCACAAGTTGAAGTTGAAGAAGTGCCAAGGTTTGATCCAGAATGTGATGAACCAAAAAATTCAAGAAGTGTAGAACTGAGAAGGTCATCAAGGCATAAATGGCAACTTACAAGGTATAGCTATGACACCTCTTTTTTGACTACTAAAGATTATGCTTACATGGTGAAAGCAGAGGAAGATCCTTCTACATATGAAGAGGCAAAAGGTAAGGAAAATTGGGAGAAAGCTATGCAGGAAGAATATGATGCATTGATGGAAAATGAGACATGGGATTTGGTTCCTAAACCAAATAGTCAGAAGATCATTGGATGCAAATGGGTCTACAAGACAAAGAGGTTTGCAGATGGAAGTGTGTCTAGGTATAAAACTAGACTTGTTGTGAAAGGGTATGCTCAGACATATGGTATAGATTATGATGAGACTTATAGTCCTGTGGCAAAGATGACAACCATAAGGATCCTCATAGCCATTGCTGCATGTAAAGGTTGGAAAGTATGTCAATTAGATGTGAAGAATGCTTTTCTTAATGGTTACATTTCAGATGATGTTTTCATGGAGCAACCAGAAGGGTTCAAAGATAGAAGGTATCCAAATTATGTATGTAAGCTCAAGAGAGCTTTGTATGGTTTGAAGCAGGCCCCAAGGGCATGGAATCATAGACTTGTGAAGTTCTTGAAGGAACTTGGTTTCCAAGTGTCTAAAAGAGATAGTAGCTTGCTTGTTAAAGCAAGTGATGATGGGTTCATTTACATGTGCATATATGTTGATGACATAATTCTTACAAGTACAGATGAGAAGAGCATATAAAGTCTCAAGAAGCAAATGGAGAAAGAGTTCAAGATTAGTGGCTTGGGAGACTTGTCATATTTCTTGGGCATGGAGATCTCATATACTCAACATGGAGTATATGTGACTCAAGAAAGGTATTTGAAGAACTTGTTAATTGAGTTTAAAATGGAAGATTACAAGGTAGCACCTACCCCAATGGAGGTGAATCACAAATTGAGTAGATATGGAGGAGAAGAATTCAAGGACATGAAGCTATATCAAAGTCTGGTTGGTAGTCTAATCTATGCTACATTAACTAGGCCTGACTTGTCATATGCAGTTGGCGTGTTGTCTCAATTCATGCATTGTCCTAGAAAGGAACATTGGATTGCAGGTCAAAGAGTGTTAAGATACATTAAGGGTACACTCAAAGAAGGTTTGTATTATGGTTTCACATCAGATACAAACATCAAGATATATAGTGATACAGATTAGGCAGGTAGTCTTGATGATAGGAGATCAACCTATGGGTATCTATGTTATGTGGGAGATAAGCTAATCTCTTGGTGTTTGTTGACAGTCAAGGTCACACACAAGCATGGAAGCTCATCAATGAAGAGGACACACAAGAAGAAGGAGCATGTAGGGAGCTCCAAGAAGCACATGTCAAATTTTCATAAGAAATCCCTATAAAAATAGTGATTTTTATCACTAAAAACCATTGTAAACACCATTTTCCATTTTTGTAACTCCATTTTGTTCAAGTCAAGGAGTCCTTGAGCTTGAGGAGTATTAGAAGTATCTTCCTACCGGTTTTCATAATTTTTAGACTCCGTTTGAGCCCCCAAATAAGCCTTGGAACCTATTTTTTAACTAGGCCGGACACTAGGTCTGGACAGGGCCAAAACTACACAAAAAACTAAAAAAAGGCTGGAGAGCTCATTTTTGGGGTTGGCTTGTTGTAGATTTGAGCTTCTGTAAGAGAGTTCTTTAGTAATCGAAGTCCTTCCATTGTTCCACTCTTTGCTCTTACTTTGTGCGCGTGTGTATGTGTGTGCATGTTTGTATGCTTTCTGTCACTCACTTGTGCACTTCACTTGCTCTTGGTCTTCATACCGGTCCTCACGTTTCCACGGATTGACATTTATGAGGTGAAGCTCCTCACGTTGGTACTCACCATTGTGCTAGAGTGACAGTGTTCTAAGAAGCAACAACAGTTGCTTTGTCATCTACAGAAGCAGAGTATAAAGGTATGGTTGAAGCTGCAAAGGAGGTCATATGGTTGAAGATTCTCATGAAGAGTTTTGACATCATTTAGAGTACACACACTATTCATGGAGATAATATGAATTCATTGTATCTAGCTACTAACCAGGACCAAACATATTGAGATTCAATATCACTTTCTAAGAGAGAAGATGATTGATAAAGATATTGAAGTCATACATACTTCAACAAAAGATCATATTGCAGATATGCTAGCCAAAAGCTTGGATGGACCAAAGCTACAGAGATTCAAATACATGGCAAGTATAAAAAATAGGGAGAAAATCACAATTGATGATTGAGGGGGAGTGTTGAAGGAGAGACAAGCAGAAAGAAAAGATGAAGAAGATCAAGACTGAAGCTTCATTAAATAGAATATATCTGAAGACATATCTCTGTAGGAAGCCCCGCAGGGGCACACAACATTCATCTCTGCACAAAGCCCCACAGGGGTACATAACAGTGGAAAGTACGCAAGAGGCAAGGACCGATCAAGGTGAGCAACTACCCATGCAAAAAGGCAAGAAGATATCCGACAGATCTTGAGCCCTAGAAGGTGCTTCAACCTCTTGATCTTCGGGAGATCCAGATCAAAGGCTAGAAATCCAGACCTTCATACCTTCCGTATGGTGCTTGCAGTGCAAATACAAAGAGATTATTGGAGAGCTAGACTACAAATCTATTGTAGTCCATCTCCACTGGTTGCGTGTGTGGCAGCCTGACTTAACACAACAACCCAGATTTATGAATGTATGGAATACCAAGGGGATTACAGAAGCAAAGGACTTAGTTCAAATAAAGTAACAAATTGTCTGACAATCCTTATCCTTATCGCTTCTTTGACCACTGGGTGCATGTACTAAGGAGCTATAAACAAGCTATAGACAAAAAGCAAAGCCTGTCAAGGGACGACAAAGACAAAGAGGGGGAGTGTGTTGCAGAGCAGAGATGCAAAGAAAAAGAAGGGCCCCAAAATTTTTCTGATTTGGATACTTTATTTTTGTAACATAGTCACCTTGTAATATATTTTCCGATGTAAATGCAGTAGAGGAGTCCTCTAGATGCATATTCATAGATATTTGTATCATTACCCTTGTAAACTAGTAGGAAATTAGTCTTTTAGTCAATAAAGTGCCGGTCTCTTGTGTGAAAGGATCATTTTTAGGGCACATGTATATAAGTCATTTTTTGACTCTTTGTAAGCACTTTTGGCCATTGTGAGAATCAAGAGCACAGAATTTCGAATTTGTGTCTTCTCCTCTCTGTATCTTCTTCCTTGTGAGCTTGCATGTGGCTTGAAAAGAGTGCTTTGAAGTGTTTTCTGTCCATGATAGTGCTTGTTTACTGTTGATAAGGTGTGTACAGAGCATAGGAAGTGTTGAAGTGTAGGTAGGTGAATATTGCTGCTCATTATTTTGCTCATAACTTAATGCAAGAACGTCAGAATCGAGTGAAAATGCCACCATTGGATGCATCTCCTTGAGAGCTTCGAAAGAAACTCGCTATTCATTACATTCCAAGTTTGGAGATGAGAGAAAAGCTTGATTTACTGTTGGTTGTTGCACAAGGTATCACGATGCCATAGCCGACCTTGAAAGCTTTGAGTGAGATAGTTTACACTTATGTGCACCTTTGTTAGTTCACTTTTGCATTGACCTACACTTGAATGCATGTCTTAATACACTTGGCTAGGTTATGATACTTCTTGGATTGATAATTAAAGCATGTAATCCCCACTATATGCACTGCAGAGGATAGAGGTATAGTCTCCTTCTTCTCAAGTCCCTAAGTCGATACTTAGGTACACACATTTTTTGGCGGTGTTGCCAGGGGCTAAAGTATCGACTTAGGGACTTGGGTATCGATCACAGGTTCATCTCTACATAGAGCCCCGTAGGATCACACAATAGTAGAAAGTACGCAACAGGCAAGGACAGATCAAGGCCAGCAACTACCCATGAAGAAAGGCAAGAAGATATTCGGCAAATCTTGAGCCCCAGAAGGTGCTTCAACCTCTTGATCTTCGAGAGGTCCAGATCGAAGGCTGGAAATCTAGACCTTCATACCTTTCGTATGGTGCTTCCAGTGCAAATACAAAGAGGTTATTGGAGAGATAGACTACAAATCTATTGTAGTCCATCTCCACTGGTTGCATGCATGGTAGCCCGACTTAACATAGCAACCCAGATTTATGAATGTACAGAATACCAAGGGGATTACAGAAGCAAATGACTTAATTCGGATAAAGTAACAAATCATCTGACAATCCTTATTGCTCCTTCGACCACAAGGTGCGTGTACTAAGGAGCTATAAACAAGCTATGGACAAAAAGCAAAGCCTGTCAAGGGACAACAGAGACAAAGAGGGGGAGAGTGTTGTAGAGCAGAGATGCAGAGAAAAAGAAGGGCCCCAAAATTTTTCCGATTTGGACACTTTATTTTTGTAACATAGTCACCTTGTAATATATTTTCCGACGTAAATGCACTAGAGGAGTCCTCTAGATGCATATCCATAGATATATGTATCATTACCCTTAGTCACCTTGTAATATATTTTCCGACGTAAATGCACTAGAGGAGTCCTCTAGATGCATATCCATAGATATATGTATCATTACCCTTGTAAATGAGTAGGGAATTAGTCTTTTACTCAATAAAGTGCCGGTCTCTTGTGTGAAAGGACCATCTTTAGGGCACATGTATATAAGTCATTTTGTGACTCTTTGTAAGCACCTTTGGCCATTGTGAGAATCAAGAGCACAAAATTTTGGGCAATGGCAACGGTGCCAAAAAATGTGTGTACCTAAGTATCAACTTAGAGACTTGAGGAGAAAGAGAATATACCTCAATCCCCTACAAGTGCATATAGTAGGGATTCATACTTTAATTATCAATCCAAAGTTTCAAGGAGTTTGCTTCGTTGAGTATACGACCTTTCTCTATGTCAGAAGCTGCCTTTTGTTGTTCTAAGTCTTGAACTTTCTTTTGTAATTCTTCAACTGGTTGCATGAGATCATTTTGTTGTTCTTGTGACACTTATAAATCCTCTTTTGCAGTCTGCAATTCGGCATCTTTCTGAGATAATGCACTTTTTAAATTGACTATGGTGGTCATGAGTTCTTCACTCATTGTCTAAAATCTGTACTTGTCAGCCATCAACATTTCTTTCTCTTGATCTTCTTCCATGAGCATCGTTTGTGCAATCATTGCATTATCAATCATGGTCTTTACAAGGGGCTTCAGTTTCTTGATGTCCACATTTAACCAAGTTTGCAATATAATAGGTTCTTTGCCTGTGGTAACGTCCTTTCCTTGTGCCACGTGTAATGTTGTTTGGTGGGGCTATTGAATATGGAGCTGTATTGTTGGCTCAGCCCCTTTAGCTACTCCCTTCCCTTGTGGCATATCATTTGGAATCTCAATCATAGTTTTTATCGGAGTTTGTTGTGATAGTACCTCTATTTCTAGCTTCCTTTGCAATTCGTCCTTGATGGGTGGTACCACATTTGTTTTTGTTGAAGATGCTTCTTTTACACTAATCTTGGACTAGATATTCAACTAGATGGTGTGCCTTCCTTCAAAGGGTGCTTCCTGATTCTATACTTGTAGATTTTGATCTTCAGAGTTGTGGTGGACTTGATGAATCTTCGTCCAATCTTCGTCATTTGTCTCTGTTCTTATATCTGTGTCCAATGTATCGTGTTCATGACTAGACTCATCATTGGAACTTGAATCGTCAAGCCCCAATTCCTTGTATCTGGCGGCTTGTGATGGGCTATGGTCTTTTTGACTCTTTTTCTGCAAGCATCTAGACTGCCTCTATCGGTGTCCTTGTACAGTAAGATTTACCCAGCCGTGCATGTAAGTATGTGTTTCTTCTAAAGGGGCTGATAAATCCCTTTGTGTTATTGGAGGTTGAGTTAACGAGACCCATGGTAGTAGGTGTGTTTGTTTAGATTCGGGGGTCTCTTGTACTTCTTCTTCTCTAGCCCACTTGGCTCCACGCATCGTAGTTCTCGAACTTGTTCCAACTTCTTCTCATGATATGAATGCTTTCTTCTTCTTTGGAATTGTTGCAAACTTCACATATCTTGCCATTTCAATAGAGGTTGACATTAATCGTAAGCATTCCTCCATTTCTAGTGCTTCGTAGATCAATAGGATCAAGGCAGAGCTCCCATTCAAAAACTTCTTATGGTCCCATTTCATCTTAGCTTCGAATAAACGTTCCTATATGTATGGCGTAAAGTTGACTTTGTTCCCGATTTGCCTCATATCATGAGATAGCAATTGAAATGCAGTCTTTTGAGGTGTTGTATATCTGTTCAAGCTTGGAAAACAGAAATGTTGATGCACCACCCCAACTGACTCTTCAATATCCGTCCTCTTGATTTCCATAAAGGTCTTCTTTTTAGCTTTGTGGCATTCATTTTTGAGATTTTTTAGGCCATCTTGATTCCATACAAAAGCTTTGTTGATGAGCTCATGCACAATTTGAACATGTTTCCATTCTCCAATTTTGTTAAGAGTTGTAGCTTCTAGTACTAAGGCATATCCACTACTGCTTGTAGCGTGTTCATCACCTGGGTACATCGTTGAAAGTCTGGTAGATAAATTGGAAGTTGTAATTCTTGCCCTTGTCCATACATCCATAATGCTTGGTAATCCATGTTGTAGAGTTTGGAAATCCTGCGACGTCAATGGAAATTGATGGTCTCTGTCCATAATCTTGATTGTGGCCAAAAAGATGAGGTCTACCATCGGTTGGTCTTCTTGGAACCAATGATCTCTTGCTTTCGTAGTTGACTCCAAAGGAGGAACCAGAACCTCTTCCTCATGCGTAGCTTCCGAATCAAATCATGACATCTGCATTAAAGCACACCACAATCAGTATAAAAGTGGTTGCATCACTTATCTTCCACTTAATCGCCATAAATTGAACAGTTCTCCGAGTGACTTGTGTCGTCCTTCCCCATGGGTGTAAGGGAGGCAATACCTGGGATTTTTTCATATAATTTTTCTTATTTTTGTTGAAAGAAAACAAAAATGTTAGTTAATAGCCAAAGCTTTATTTTATTTTTAATTATTTTTCTTGAGGTTATTGGAAAAGTGCTCTCCTATTCCCTGGGAGGGAAATGCGCATCACTAATAAGTAGAAGAAGAATTATGTGCCGAATGCATGACCTTGTAATGTGGCCCTATCATGCACGTTCGAGGTGTATGGAACTCAAGACGTGTGCAAGAAGAAGTTGTTGGCGAGTTTGCAAATGGTGATCGAGATTTGGGTATCCAAATGAGCTTTATTTTGTTCTCTTGACTGCAACTTTGTCTCCTCTTGTGCTTTGTGTAGTTGTCGTATTGTGATTCTTCTTTGCTCATCATACATATCTTTGAGTTGATTTCTTTGAGTACTCCTGTTTCTGCGATTTTGGGTCTCCTTTGACTTCATTTTGGATGGATCCTTCCTTTGTACTGGTGTCTTCAGTTTAGTTGTCTTCATTGGCATAGTTGAATTGGGAATCCATATTTGCATTCTTGAGGGTTGAGCCGCAATCAGTTTCTTTGGGATCCATAATTGAACAATCTTCTCTAGACCTAGTGATCCAACTTGGCTTGTAGTCTTGACCTATTGTTGGTTCCTTTGTAGGTGATGGCTTTGTTGTTGATGATATGCTGCTACTTGATGTTTCTGAATCCATGCTTGTCTAGTTCCTTGAATGGGATATATTCTAATGTGGGAAGTTTTGGGTTGATTACTCTGACTAGTCGCTCTTGGGATCAATTCCTCACGAGGGCTCTCAATGGAAATGATGTTAGTTGAAAGGTCCAAGGGATGATGAGGAGGTGTGAGATTAATAAATGGTGTAAACACAGGTGAAGTACTTGGAGGTGAGTGTTCCATAGTAGAGGTAGATGCACAATCACCTTCATGCATGCTTAATTGATCTCTTAGAGCTAAGCAAGTTGATTTGATTGGTCTTTCATCTAATAAAATAAACACTTCTTGATGTCCTATCTTGGTTGACATGTAGCCTAAGGACAATTGAATGGTTACCTCATATTCGTATATCCAATCTTGTCCTAACACAAGTTCTTCTAATAGATCTTGATCGTTGCACACTAATAGCTTTTGTTGCATCGCGTTATTGCTTAGGTGCAATGATAAGGTTAACCCACCTATGCATTCAGTAACATTGCCTCCTATTCCAATCATATGTGCTTTGGTGGGTTGCATTTGGATCTTAAGTTGATGGGCCAAAGAAAATCTGATGCAACTTAGAGCTGCTCCTGTGTCAATGAGGGCATCCACCAAGTGGTACTCCTCTGTTCCCACTCCTAAGTTCAAATATGGTTGCCTCACTTGATGTCCTAGGGTTTTTGAGGCCCTAAAGTTAGCCATTGGGATGGGCTCCTCTCCTAGCCGATATCTTTCATCCCTCTCTCTTATCCACTCTTTTTGTTTCCTTATTTGTTCTAGGGCTTCTTGTCGTGCTTCCTCGTTTTTCGTCTTCTTCTCTTCTACTCCTTGCTTCTAGAAGTCTTGAGAGCAGCTCCTCTATTAATGGCTCTAAATACTTCTTCACTCGACAGCCACTTATATAGTTTGGTGGTACTTATCCATCTAGGGTTGCTAGATTGATGGCTCCACTAGTTGATATGCGATTGATTACCAAGGGACCATATGCTCTTTTTTGCAGCTTCTTTGCATGTCACTTTAAAGTATATACCAGGACTAAATCTCCTTCTTTCAAACCTTTATCTTTGATATGAGCATCAAAGTATGTTTTTTGTCGCCTTTTTGCAGCATAAATGCCTGTTATCGCTTGTAATCTAGTTTCATGTAGCTTCTTGAGTTGGTCCAATTGATTAGATAACTCATGTCTAGTCCATTTGTAGTTCGAGGCTACTCTCAGAGTAGGAATTAAGAAATCAATTGGTAAGATGGCATTCTGGCCGTACACTAGATTAAAAGGAGTAGTTCCTATGGCTGTTTTGTATGCTACTCTGAATTCCCATAAAGCATGGTGCAACTACTTATCCCAGTCAGATCTTCCATTATTAACTATTTTCGTAAGCATTGTACATAAGGTCTTATTAGAACTTTCAGCCTATCCATTGGCTTGTGGGTGATAGGGATCTGATTTCTTGTGATTCACCAAGAATTCATTAATCAAGGCTTCTATTACTTCATTGACAAAGTGTGTGCCTCTATCACTCACTATCTCTATGGACAATCCAAATCTAGTGAATATGTTCTCAAAGAGAAACTTAGTTGTGGTCCTTGCATCATTTTTCTTTGTTGCCGTGGCTTCTACCCATTTGGTCAAATAATCGGTTGCGACAATTATATACTCGGCATGAGAACCTTTCGCTAGTGGGCTAATAGGTCCTACAAAATCTATTGCCCATTTGGTAAATGCTCTTGCACTTATCATAGGTCTTAATGGCATTTCATCGCTTCTAATAGGATACTTTGTTCGTTGGCAAGTGTCACACCTTTGGACATATGTGGATGCATCTTGATATAGAGTTTGCCACCACAATTCAACAAAGAGAATCATTTTTGCAGTTTTATCTACAGAAAAATGTCCTCCTACGGCTCCTGTATGAGCCATTTCCAAAACTGAAACATACTCATCTTCATGGATGCACATTCTTAATTAGTTGTCCCTTCCTCTCTTGAAAAGTTGTTTGCCTACGAGTACATAATCTTTGCATTTTTCCTCAAGGGCACGTTTTCTTGCCAAACTAGCTCCTTCTGGGTACTCTTGTCTTTTCAAGAATTTCACTAGAGGCATACTCCACCTCGGTGCTACTGTAGAGTAACACAGAGTAGAGTTTTCTTTAGGTGCTCTTTCCAGACAAGTGGGGCATGTAGAGACATAGTTATGTGTATCTCTCTGTAGAGGTGGCCAATATATTCCTAATCTCTTAAGCTCTTGCCAAGTCCCATTAACACTTTGATGAGTTTTCCATTGATTTACGTGTGCTCTCTGAAGCCACATTTCTTGCTCATCTTCTTCCACACATCTTAAAAGTAATCCACTTGAATCTTGGTGATATATGCTTCCAGCTATGATATGGAGATTTTTAGTTTTCCATAACTCTTGGCTCTTGTTTAAATTGATCCTATGTTGAGGTCCATGCGTGAGTATGAGAATCAATTTTTCAGCCCATTGTGGACATACTTCCAGGTTGAAAAGATAAGTATCCAAAAAATCATCTAGCACTCCTATAGGAGGTTCCTCCATGTGTCATTCTTAATAGGTGGTCAGCACCGATGTGTGTATTTCCTTTTTTGACTACTACTTCAAAATCAAATTCCATTAACAATAGAAACCATCGTACTAGTCATCTGGTATTACAAGGCTTATTGACTAGATACAATAGAGCCTAATGATCAATGAAGAATTTGAATTTGTTTGCCAATAAATAGCGTCTAAATTTCTTCATTGTGTATACCATTCCTAAGCCTTCTCGTTCCGTAGTGATATAATTACGCTCGGCTTGGTTTAGTTGTCTAGTAGCATAGGCTATAAAGTGGTCTAGCTTTTCTGTATCTACTGGTTGTGCTAAGATACAACCCATGGCAAACTTGGAGGCATCCACATGAATATGAAATGGTTTATTCCAATCTGGTACTTTCAAAATTGGTTCTGAACTCAAATGACTCTTTAATTTGTTGAACGCCTTTTCACATTCTTCTGTCCAAGTAAACTGAGTCAGCAATCCATAAAAAGGCCTCGTAATTATGGCATACATGTGAATGAATCTACGATAATATCCACAATGTCCCATAAATGCTTGCACTTCTTTAGCAGTCTTTGGTCTTAGCAAATCCAAAATTACTTTGATTTTGTCTTCATCAGTGGAAATCCCATTCTTAGAGGCAATGTTTCCTAAGATCTTTCCTTGTCGAACCATGAAGAAACATTTTTCCGGATTAAGGCATACTCTATATTGGCAACATTTTGCAAATATTTTTCTTAGTTATGGGATGTGCTGATCTTATCGTTGCATAGGTACATAAATCATCCACGTATACCTCCATAATCTTTCTCAAAAATTCCTTGAACACATGGCACATCAGTCTTTGGAAAGTGGCGGGGGTGTTAGTTAGACCAAATGGCATAATCCTAAAAGCATAGACTCCCCATTCAGTTGCAAAGGTTGTCTTATGTTGGTCTTTAGGAGCAATGGCTACCTGATTATATCCTTAGAAGCTGCCAAGAAAGCTATAGACTTCCTTACCTGCAACCTTTTCCAACAGATGATCTGTGATGAGTAATGGGTAACTATCACGTATGGTGGCGGCGCTCACCTTTTTAAGGTTAATGCACACCCTTAATTTGCCATTCTTTTTTGGCACTAACACTAATGACGATACCCATTCCGTGTGTTCAATTTCATAAATGAAGCTCGCATCCAACAATTTATCTATCTCCTCCTTAATCTTTGTCAAATAAACATCATTATAGGTGTATGGTCTTTGTTTGGAGGGCTTGGCTTCTGTTGTCATAGGGATTCTATGAGCACAAATAGAAGGATCTACACCTTTTAAATCCTTATAAGTCCATGCAAAGACATCTTGATACTCTCTTATACGTTGTATTAATTCTTGTTCTTCCTTCAGCGGGACATCGATCTCTTGTGTTTTATCTTTTCTCTACGAGTCCTCCATCTTTGGGTTTGTCTAGACTTGGCACTTTTCTCAAACTCTTTAGAACCTGCAACTACTTGTGGTGTTGGGGTGTTCAACTCTTTGTCTAGGTTATCATTTTCTTTGGATTTATTCGAGGTTTCTATTGCTTTTGCCCTAGTTATTGATTTCAATGGCACAGTGTATTCCTTATCACTCCCTGATGACTCTACCACTTCTATAACATTTATTTGTGCAGTGGGATTGATTTTATTTGGATTTTTAGGGCAATCCCTAAAAAGGTGTTCCTTGCCACACTCACCGCAGTAGCCTTCCCAAACTTCTGATGTGGAGGTGGATTGGGTAATGTGCACTCCTTGATAAAGTGATCTCCTTCGCATCCATAACATGGTCCTCTTGGGGCACGTGGTCTACTCATTGGCCTTGGAGGTAATGGTGCTCCTGGAGTAGTGTACATTAGTGACACGTAGTTTGGATCATATCCGAGAGAACCATCATAACTATCAAATCCATATGTATATGGCTCATAGGATTGTCCATACTCAGCCATAGTATTTTCTTAGGTGGAATAACTTCCCTGACTAAGGTTATAAGATTGATCATAAGTCTCAGAACTAGTCAATGGGGTGGCTGGTACTATTGCTCTTTCAGGATTCTCTTCAATTTGAGCGATCTTCACTGGGACAACATTTTGTGGGTGAGGTGGTTGTTGTCCTAGTACCGGTTGAGGTTGATTGTATCCTTGATACACATAAGGCCTTGGTGGAGGTGCTTGCTACTAGAAAGGAGGGTATCTATAGGCTTCTCCTCCGTGATCTCTCGAGGGGTATCTGTAACGCCTAAATGGTGGTTGTGTAGGTCTTGGTTGTCGATTGTAAGGACAATTCTCCATACTGTGATTTGTGTACCTTTGCTCTATGCTACAGTAATGAGTTGGGCCCTGGATGGGTGGTCTGTCGTAGGCATATGGAGGTGATGGGACTACTCCCCTATTGCACATGTGAGAAGGATGATCTCCTCCATAGTGAACACATCTCCTGAGCATAGGCACTCTCAAGGGAGGATTGGGATAATTCCTTTGTCCTTGAACATTTAGCTTCTTAGCCACTAAATCAGCTATCTCTTCTACATTGATCCTAGGATTGGAAGTACTGCTAGCACTATCCTCACTCTTAACACTTCCTTGAGGTATTTTTAAGTCTTCCGCCAGATTGTCTTCTAGATCGATACACTCCTTCATGCATTCTTGTAAACTTTGGAATCTCTTCACATATACTAAGGATCTCAATGACCCATTCACCAATCCTTCCAAAAATAATGAGACCATTTTATGTTGAGTGGATCTCTCTTCCACAGGGCATCTATCCACATATTGCTTGAATCGTCTTGTAGCTAACCTTACTAATTCCATAGGCGACTGTTTGAAACTATGGATTAATGATGAAGAGTTGTTTTTTATCCCAGTCTTAGTGAATTCCTTGATCAATTCCTGATATACTTGTTCCATGTTTTGAAAATTATTGGGCTCTAACGGTTGGAACCGTGCTAAGGTCATTTGTATGAGGGTTAGGCCAAATGATTCATACTGGATCAAGAAGTCTTCTACTCGTTCCGCTCTCACCACTTGCTTGAATTCAGTAATGTGGTTGTATGGCTCACTAGACCCAAGATAGTGGCTTCTCATACACTTGGCAACTTGAATTGGTCTTAGTCTTCCTCCAGGTTCAGGCGGTCTTGACATTATAGGGAAAACTGGACGTCCTATAGGTATACCTGCATCTCTTCCTACTGGTGGTCTCTCAGGAACAGGGATCCTATTTCTTGGTTCTACATTTGCAAGATCTCGATAGTTGGGGTTAACACCTGGTGTACCAAACTAGACTTGAGGTCTAACAGGAATGCTCGATTATTGTGTCTAGCCTGAATGTTGATAAGATGAATTTTGGTAAGTTCCTTGGGGATTTTGAGAAGTAGTGGCTTGATCCCTAGGCGGGAATACAAAAATGTTCTGATATCTTAGCCTAGCTCTCTCCAATTCAATCGTGGGCCAATATCCTCTCTGATTCTTGTCTAAGTAAGTAATGTGAGAGGGGTTTTCCGGATCCTGTAACTCAAAGATGGTGGCTGGGTTTTTCACTTCTTCCCATAATGAAGAGTTGGTTTTAAGCAAATGATCCATTCCATTCACCATGTAGACATCCATTAAGGAGTCGTCCTAGGGAATTAAGTCTCCTCTCCAAACCTTAATTACAACCGACTTTCCTCTAGGGGTTAACACCTGTTCTTCTGGTCCATCTTAATTACGGTTTTGGGCATTGTCTTCTTCCCTTTGCTCGTCAATGCTCTCTGAATGCTCCGTGACTGCATAGATAATCCCTCTTTTATCCATATAGAATCCTCCCACGTTGTAGCTCAAGCGTAAGCACCACCTCCTTTACTTGTCAATCCGCGGAGACGTGAGGACCGGTATGAAGACCACGAGCAAGTGAAGGCACAAGTGCGTGAGTGAAAGCAGTCAAACATGCACACACACACGCGCACAAGGTAAGATCAAAGAGAGGAACAATGGAAAGCTTCAATTGCAAAGAGTTCTCTTACAAAAGCTCTATTCTCTATCAAGATAACCTCAAAAATGAGCTCTCTAGCTCTTTTTATAGTTTTTTGAGTAGTTTTGGTCCTGTCCAGACCTAATGTTTGGCCTAGTTAAAAATTAGGTTCGAGGGCTTATTTGAGGGCTCAAACGAAGTCTAAAAATTATGAAAATTGGTACGATGGTACTTCTAATACTCCTCAAGCTCGAGGACTCCTCGACTTGAACAAAATGGAGTTATAAAAATAGAAAATGGTATTTACAATGGTTTTTAGTGATGAAAATCACTATTTTTGTAGGGATTTCTTCTGAAAATTTGACATACACTTCTTGAAGCTCCCTACTTGCTCCTTCTTCTTGTTTGTCCACCTCTTTAATGTGCTCCTGTGCTTTGTCCTTGACCTTCAGCTTCAACACTCCCCCCCTCTCGAGTATGTCATCCCTGACAGACCCTTGTTGTAATGGTTGTTCCATGTAGTTCTTTGAGAGGTAGTGTCTGTTTGGTAGGAACAAGAGCCGTCTACCTTCCAAATGTGGCAGGGTTGGTTGTCCGGTTCTTCATTTGTCACTAAAAGCCTTTGGAAGTTGTTGTCCCTTGGTATGCACTCCTTCCTTGGATTCCAACATGATTGTGTCATGGTGGGCCTCCATTGATGTCCTCCAAATCTTCCAAAGATGATATTCCTATGTAGCTCATGCCCCGTACTCGTAACCCATAATGAATGATGGGTAAGTGTGTTCGTGCATGGGTTGAGTAAAATATGTGCCTTGGGCACGGCCTTGTAATGTAGCCCTATGCATGCTTACTTGAAAAAATGCATTGGAGGAAGTATGGTGCAAAAATTGGGGTCTTGCGCTAAGTGCTCAAGGGTATGCCGACGAAGAGGTTTCCTAATCTATCATGGTTATGGTGCTGCCAAAGTGAAGATACTTACCATGGTGAAGGGTTGATTGATGTGTATCTCTACGTGTTGTACACCCGGCATTTGTGATGGAACATTATCGATGAATGTCCATGTTGAGGGGCCACTGATGAAAATTCCTTTGAGTGCCTCGTCTGTTTCCTCTTTTCAAAGCAACATTTGCCAAATACTGAGAATTGAATTTCTTTATATTTCTTGACAAACAACCTTGGGTAACTACACCAAGCTTAGTTTCACATATTCTCTTTAGCTCACCATAAGCATGAGTCTTCTCACCTAGTATACATACAAGGATTTGCAATGTACCCGAACTACCTCTTGCAGGTATCTCCTTGGATGCTCTCGTACATTTAGTAGTGAAGCATCGCTCAAGTTGTGGAACTTCAAGCTCTTCCCTCCTAGCATGGTAAGGGGAAACAATAGTTGTGGATGCCATGCTCATGCAGCGTTCTTGACATCTACCAGATAAGGCAGCAATTATATCATCTGCTAGCCGAGGCACACTTCTATCCAAACTGATAAATGCCCAATAATCAACAGCTCCACCTTCAACTAAGCATGACTCATTCATGTTTCATGAGCCAAACCTGGGAACAAGTTCTTTCTCTCTCTCTCCCCTTTTTTTTTTTTAAGGAACAATGTCACCAAACAAGAAGACAGATGTTAGTATCAGAAAAAAATGATTGACATATGTCAATGTGCTCTTGTGCATGGGACTTTCAAATGTGTCTATGCACGGCCGTGTAATGTGGCCCTATATTAATGCATACTTTGGAAATGCATAACCTGAATGGTGCAAAAGATAGGGTTGTGCAAGAAGCACATGGTTCTCGCTCGTTGAGGCTTTCGATGTTACTTGTAGATGTTGATGCCGGCTTTGGTGGAGGTATCCATTGGATCTTGAAATGATGTAATCCTCCTTATTGGGGTCCATCTTAGAATAGCATTTGGCACTGTAGAGATCACTTCAGGCATCTTCATCTTTGGATGGTTTCTTAAATTTTGTATCCCACGTGGTTGATTCCTTGGTTTTGTGGGGGCTACTAGTGCTTTTGGCTTCCATACCCATACCCTCGTGGCTGGTCTTCTAACCCTTGTTGAAGAGGCAAGTTGATTTGGTTTTAGTCTTGGTGTTTGGTTCTGACCCTTGCTCCGCCTTGGCTTCTTTGTTGCGAATTTTCTCATGTGGGAGAGCATAGATTGTTGTGTATGTAAGAGCTTCTTGGGTACCCATATTTGCAATTGTCCTTGTTGAGCTGTAGCTAATTTCTTAGGCACCCAAACTTGTCGGATATCTTGTGGTTGAGTTTGTCCTAGCTTCTTCAGTCGTCTTCTGGCCTGGTGGGGTTCCCTGGAGGGGAATTGTGGGGTTAAGGCCAGTGGTTGCTCTCCTTTTCGTACCCAGATCTGCTTCATGCCCGGCACTACTTTCCTTTGGAAATCCCATTGTCTATTTGATATAGCAGTTGTTCTGTTCCGTTGTGCTTGCCTTATTGGTTGAGTTGTAGTGGCGGCATTAGTCCTTGCACCAGAGGAGGAGTCCACTTGTCTTTGAGCATGTTCTTCCATGATTGAGTTCTCCTACAACATAGAGCTTTTGACACATACAACATCTCTTTTGCTACGATTAGTCCTAGGAGAACTACAAGATGCGACATCTGGATTTGTGAGCATGCCATTTTCTAGTTCTAATGTAAAGAATTGTCCCTAGACCCAAACTTGAAGAAGTTGACTTCTTAGGTTCAAGTTGACTGCATTGTCATAAATCCAATCTTGTCCTAAGACAAGTGGTTCTGTAAGGTTCTCATCTTGACACACTAGCACTTTGACTTTCATTGGAACATCTTGAAGGTAGATGGGAAGTTCCACCTCGCCCAAACAAGGGGTTTCCACACCTCCCAATCCTATGAGATAAGCTTCTATGGGATTGATGTTCAACTACAAGTTTTGGCAGTAGGATAGTCTAACTGCACTACTTGCTGCACCTGAGTCAATCAATGCTTTCACAGTCCTTGCACCATTTCCTTGTCCTATCTCTATGGTCACAAAGGGACGTCGGTCAATGACTTGAGAAGTAGTTATGCCCGATTTTTGGCACATATCCATGTGATATTTTGGGGCTTTTGAGTTGACATCTAGGCCTAGTCGCCTTAACTTATTTTGCTTATTACGCTCTCTGGCCTCTGCCTATGCTTCTTCCCTCACCCTTAACTCCTCTTCTTTTCGCTTCTTAGTAGTGTTGAGTCTCGTAAGCATATCCTCTGTAAGAGGTTCTTGGTATAACTTGACTCTACAACCACTAATATAGTTTGGCAAGATATCTCCTTCTAAAGTGGCCAACTGAACTGCACCGCTAGTGGAAATTCTATTAATGATCATGGGTCCGTATCCTCTTTTTTCCAGCTTACGGGCATGTTGCTTTAGCGTATAAACCAGCACTAGGTCCCCCTCTTTCAATCCTTTATCTTTGATGTGTGCATCAAAGTATGCCTTTTGTCTTTTCTTTGCAGCATAGATGCATGCCGCCGCGCGTAGCCTTGTCTCCCCTAAGCGTTCTAGATCAAAGATCCTCGAGGACAAATCATGTCCATTCCACTCATACTCTCGTGCTACTTTTAAAGTAGGGATTAAGAAATCTAATGGTGGCACCGCATTCTGTCCAAAGACCATCTGAAATGGGGTGGCATTGAGTACCGTTTTGTAGGCAACTCGATAAGCCCAAACAGCATGATGAAGTTGTTTGTCCCAATCAGAGCGTTTATTATTTACAAGTTTTGTCAACACGTTACATAGGATCTTATTCGTGCTCTCGGCTTGTCCGTTAGCTTGGGGATGATAGGGGGCAGACTTCTTATGTACTACCAAGAATTCTTGGAGAAGATTTTCAATGACTTCATTTAAGAAGTGTGTGCCTCTATCGCTTACTAACTCTATTCGTAGTCCATATCTCGTGAACACGTTCTCAAATAAGAACTTTGTTGTTGTTTGAGCATCATTCTTTGTTGTGGCTTTTACTTCTACCCACTTGGTCAGGTAATCTGTGGCTACAATAATGTACTTTGCATGGGAGTTTGGGGGGTTAATAGGACCTACAAAGTATATACCCCATTTCGAGAATGCACGTTCTCCCATCATTGGCCTCAAAGGCATCTCATCTTTTCTCACCGGATATTGTGCACGTTGGCATGTGTCACATTTCTTCACATAGGTATGTGCATCCATATGAAGAGTGGGCCACAAAAGTCCTGAGAATATAATGTTCTTGATTACTCAATCAGGACCAAAATTTCCACCTGCAACACCACGGTGTGCAGTTTCTAAAACTTTCAAATAATCTGATTCATGAACGCACAATCTTAAATAACCATTTTGCCTCATCGGTATAGGTTGCCTCCTACTAAGGCATAGTCTCGAGCCTCTTGCTCCATGGTTCTTCATCTTGCTAGACTAGCCTCTTTGGGTAATGTCCTTGATCTCATGAACTCTACCAATGGAGCACTCCAGCCTGTTTTTGGCCTATTGGAATCAAGTTCCGGGACTTGATCCTTCACATGATTCCATAGCTCAGGTTTTGCTTTGAGCAGCTCTTCTACCGTGAGATGACACTGAACCTTAGTGTTCTTCATGACATCGGTGTTCCTTCAAATCACTGGTCTTCATTTCTTACCAATATTGTGGGAGCTCTGATATGAAGAGACTCAGATTCCCATGGGCCTGGAAGTCGAGGAAGTTCTTCTAAGGTATTAGATTCAAAATCTAAACTTTCGTCTTCTTGTTGTTCTGCTTCATCTCCGTAAATAGATGGAATGTCTTGGGGAAATTGATCATGAAGGTCATCAATCTCATGAATAGGAGGGAAATTACCCTTCTCCTTGGCCCATTTCTCCTCTTGTATTTCCCGCAAGAACTCTTGAGAGTGCTCCTGAATTGAAGGAGGCATTCCAGCATCCATAGAATTAGGAACATACGCTCCCTTTGGTGGTGAGCTTCTTCTCTCAATAACTGGTTGAGCCTGTGGAGGTAAAGAAACTTGTGGTTTGTTTACCAACTGCTCTAATCTTTCTAGTAAGCCCTGGAAATGCAAATCCGATTTGACAGAGTTTGTCTGATTGAACTTTTGACTAGTCTCAAGTATAGCTTGAGCTTGTTCTACCATTTTCATGCACATTTTCATCCGTTCAATCTCTAAATCTGCTCTAGTGTAACTCTTGTCTAGGTTTGCAGCTGTTGGCCCTTCTTGAAGTCGAGCCTGGTAGGCCTTGCACATCATATCCAAGCCTTCTGGGGTTGGATCTACAAGAACAGACCCTGGTTGTGGTCTATTTACAATGGGTGGTGGGATGGGATGAGGTGAAGTGGATGGAGTTTCGGCATGCGAGGGACTTTGAGATGCAATGTCTTCTATCTTTGTTTTCGCTTCTTTCAGGCTTTCTTCTAGTTCTGATAACTTTTTACTCCACTTGCGATTGGCTTTCTCCCTGGTATCCTTCCATGTTCTTGTTTTCCTCTTACTAGGCTCTCCGGATTCATTCAACTCTGATTGCTCTACTGGTTTATCCTGTTTTAAGGCTTGTGCTCTAGTGACAGCTTGTATAGGAGCCACATTATTGCGACTTGAACTTGAATCCGCCACTAAGCCTACCACATTAACGGGTGTAATCTTGGGTGCACTAGAGGGGTTTCTTGGACAATCTCTGGGGAGATGGTCTTTGCCACATTCATGACAAAAAGCTTGTATTGTGATAGCCTGACCTTGACTCGGAGATGGTGGGTGGGGACAATCACGAATGAAATGGTCACCTTGACATCTGAAACAAGATCCTCTAGGGGCTTGTGGTCTCATTTGTCTCAATTGGGGCCTAGGGTTAGGATTTGTGTACATGACATTGGAGTATTCTGGCTCCCAATTTTGCTCCATAGGTGGTGCCTCATATTGATACGAGTAAATCTCACTATGCTCAGGCGACTCAGTGTAATAAGCATGCGGACTACCTTCATGGGAGTAGTCTGAACTATGAGCATGAGAGTCATTATCTGGTATCAATGGGGTTAGTGGCACCAATGCTCTATTTGGATTTTCCTCTCCCATAGCATACTTGACTGGAATCACGTTGGCAGGAGCTGGTGGTTGGTTTCCCAAGACTGGTTGTGGCCTATATTGTGCCTGATATTGCTGTTGTGGTCGATAATATGGCTGTTGGTATTGGTTCTGATACCTACCTTGTTGGTAAGGTTGCTAATAAGTTTGTCTAACAGCCTGCCTATTGTAGGGACAATCTTGAGCCGTGTGGTTCATGTATTTTCTCTCAATAGTGCAATATGGAGCATTCCTTTCTCTAATGTTTTGGTTTTGCATTGGGCATACATTAGCCATGTGGTCCCCTCCGCAGGTATAACAACGGTTCAATGATGTGACTCTCTGTGTTTGTCTATTTTGGACTCCCAACTTCTTGGCAACTTGCTCAGCTATCTCATCTATTTCCGTGGAGATTCTCGAAGTATGACTAGTAGAACTATCAGAATCTTGATAGAGTTTGGATAGTCCTAACTCCTCACCCAAGTTGTCTTCTATGTCAATGCATGTCCGCACACACTCTTTTATGGATCTAGGCTCTTTCAAGTACACATATGATCTTAACTTTGTGCTCAGTAAGCCATCTAAGAACAAAACCACTTGTTTGGCTGGTGTGGGTAACTCTGGTGCATGGCATCTTTCTAGGTATTGTCTAAACCTTCTACCTGCTAGTCGCACTGTTTCTTGGGGTGTCTACTTGAAACTGTGGATCGAAGATGATGTGTTATGCCTGATACCACTCTTGGAAAATTCTACAATGAATTCATCTAGCAGCTGACCTATATCGCGATAGTTGCGACTACTCAGTGGTTGAAACCAAGCCAAGGCAGTGCCCTTAAGAGTCAAACCAAATGCCTCATACTGGGTGAACAAATCCTCAACCTATTCAGCTCTTAACACTTGTTTGAACTCGGCCACATGGTCATAAGGATCTCGTGTCCCATCAAAATAATTCTTCATTGCCTTGATCACTTGAGTGGGTCTAAGGGTTCTTGTGTGCTCTCGGGGTCTAGGCAATGGAAAATCATGTTCATCTCTTTGTTGCCTATGTGCTTGATATCTCTCTCTTTCAGGTCTTTCACTTTCAAATCCTGATCTATTTCTGCCCATAGTGTGTGCAAAACTTACCTCAGGTCTCTCTCTATTTCTTTCTCTCTGGGCTTCATGAGCTTTGGATGATCCTACTCCTTGGAGGCCATGGGACACATTGGATCTTGATGGAGGGAAAATCAATTCACTCTTCCGTATATGCATGTCTATCATGTTCTGTTACCAAGAACATTTTCTCTTATGTGTTATCCAGGTAGACAAGTTTATCTGGTATCTCTGGATCCTTGAACTCGTAGATGATGACTATGCCCAATTGGCTAGGTTGATATGGCTTGAATCTCCAAAAGGCTTCCTCTGTTTCTCTATTCAAGAATAGTTCTATGCTTTTGTTGTCTTGAGGGATCCAGTCTGGAGTGATCACTCTGGTCAAAACTGACTTACCTCTAGGAGTCTGGGGTCCTTGTCCTACATTTCCTTGTTCTAGGTCTCCTATCTCATTCTCAGGAATGACATTTCCAAACTCATCAGTCCTATCTGGTAGGTTGGTGACCACATACATGGTTCCTTCCTTATCAATGTATGAGCCCTCTTCAAACTTGACCACCGGGTGTTCAAGTCCAAAGGGTTGATCTGGATTTTTGAGTTGGACCACTGATCGCCTCAGGCCATCCTCATAGATGCGACCACCTAATCGGTTGGTCCAAATATATTCCAATTGTGTCTTATAGGGACCTTCTGGTGTTTGTAAATGGGCAATTCCTGAGCCAGCTACAGGTTTCCCCATGCTAAAAGACATTTCTGAGTCACTTGTGTCAGAGTTTAGTACGTAAGGACAACCACTTAGTTATTGTGCCCAAGACTTAGTTGTATGGTTGACACTAGCCTCAGAAGATCTAATGCTTTGTTTATCCTTGCCTAGGTTTCTACCAGATCTCAGGTTCATAAGCTTTCGTTAAGAGTCCAAAATTTCCCCTTGGTATGATTCAAAATCCTTTGGAGTTCCCTTGGTTCCCTAGTCCCACCTGAGGGTCAACTTCAAATTATACTATCTGAAAATCAACACATTATTCTTGTAAAAAACAGTTGAGGTCGTGTAGGATTCAAAACGAGCTTTCCAACGAGCTATAGAGCTCAAAAAATGGACTTTGGATGAAAAAGTTATGTCAAATCAGGCTCCTGGGGGTCAAAATAGGCAAATAGGACCTTTTGGAAAAAATCACGATTTTGTGAAATCAAGAGAATCGCGATGCTGTGAATCTCAAGGGAATCGCGATGCTGTGAATCTCAAGAGAATCGCGATGCTATGAAACCAAGAGAATCGCGATGCTGTGAATCTGAAGAGAATCGTGATGCTATGAAACCAAGAGAATCGCGATGCTATGAAATCAGGGAATCGCGATGCTATGAAATCAGAGAATCGCGATCCTGTGAAACCAAGAGAATCGCGATCCTGTGAAACCAAGAGAATCGTGATCCTATGAATCAGCAAATTGCGATGCTATGAAATCAAAGAATCGCGATCCTGTGAAACCAAGAGAATCGCGATCCTGTGAAACCAAGAGAATCGCTATGCTATGAAATCAGGGAATCGTGTTTTTGAGAATCGCGATTGCCAACAGAGAATCGTGTTTTTGAGAATCGCGATTGTCAGTAGAGAATCGTGTTTTTGAGAATCGCGATTGCCAGCAGAGAATCGTGTTTTTGAGAATCGCTATTGTCAGCAGAGAATCGTGTTTTTGAGAATCGCGATTGTCAGCAGAGAATCGTGTTTTTGAGAATCGCGATTGTCAGCTAAGAATCGTGTTTTTGAGAATCGCGATTGTCAGCAGAGAATCGTGTTTTGAGAATCACGATTGCCAACACAACAAGAGAATTGCGATTTTGAGAATGACCACAAAATCATGTTTCTTTCAGCAAGCTTTTAGGCGGGAAGTAGAAAATTGCAATTTTCAAAAAAATTTGAATTTTTCACAGAATCGCAATTTTCATCACAGAATCGTGTTTTTTGGCGAGAAATTCAAATTTTTGAGCGCAGAGCAATGGCGAGCTCCGTATGTGCAGAAAATCATGAAAAAACATAGCACTTGCTCTCCCTTGCACCTCCTAACTCCTTCTCACACAATAATGCATGAAAAATGGTATGAAAATGGTGAAAATGCACTAAAAAACAAGAAATTTCTATGAAGAAGAAGATGGATGAAGATGATGAAGATGGAGAAGAAAAATAAAAAAAATAACAGAAATGATAGTTTTTTTACCTTCCAACGTCGCAAATCTACGATCTTACCATCACAACGCTCGTCCTCTAAGCTCTCTCCCTGGGAACGGCGCCAAAATTTGGTGTAGCTCAAGCGTAAGCACCACCTCCTTTACTTGTCAATCCGCAGAGACGTGAGGACCGGTATGAAGACCACGAGCAAGTGAAGGCACAAGTGTGTGAGTGAAAGCACTCAAACATGCACACACATACACATGCACGCGCACAAGGTAAGATCAAAGAGAGGAACAATGGAAAGCTTCGATTGCAAAGAGTTCTCTTACAAAAGCTCTATTCTCTATCAAGCTAACCTCAAAAATGAGCTCTCTAGCTCTTTTTATAGTTTTTTGAGTAGTTTTGGCCCTGTCCAGACCTAATGTTCGGCCTAGTTAAAAATTAGGTTCCAGGGCTTATTTGAGGGCTCAAACGAAGTCTAAAAATTATGAAAATTGGTACGATGGTACTTCTAATACTCCTCAAGCTCGAGGACTCCTCGGCTTGAACAAAATGGAGTTATAAAAATAGAAAATGGTATTTACAATGGTTTTTAGTGATGAAAATCACTATTTTTGTAGGGATTTCTTCTGAAAATTTGACATACACTTATTGGAGCTCCCTACTTGCTCCTTCTTCTTGTGTGTCCACCTCTTTAATGTGCTCCTGTGCTTTGTCCTTGAACTTCAGCTTCAACACATGTACTTGACTACTAGTCTAGGCACTATGTGAGCATCCCTGGGTTTCTTCAACCTTGCCACTGATCTATTCAATCCATCTATGTAGATGGGTAGGTCATGTTGATTGGAGTTCACATATTCTAAAGAGGTTATGTACTCTCCCTCAATGATAGACATTAGGCCTGCTATTGGTATAGAGTTGTGCATGTCCTCTGAAGTCATAATGGTTTCTTCTATAGACTCGCTTGAGCTCTCGAAATAATGTGAATGAATACTAGGCTCGGCTACACTTCCTACAGATGATACCACACTCCTTCGGCTTCCTAGGACTCTTCCCGATCTCAAGTTCATTCACTAATGGCTCTATTTGAGTCTGGAAAGACCTTGGCTCCAAAACTCTCTCCGGAATTTATATATATATATATATATTTCTTAATTTGGAGTCTCCTTGATGAGGTATCACTGAAATTCACTGGCACGACACACGATACTTGTTGTTTAGATGACACTCGATACTTAGCTTTCCATGATATTTGGCCTCCACGACACACGATATTTGTGATCCACATGATACCTATAGTTGGTGACACTCGATACTTGGCATATTGTCGACACAGGACACCTGAGCGGTCATGACATACAACACCTGAGCAGTCATGACACATGACACCTAAGCAGTCACGACACATGACACCTGAGCGATCATGAAACATGGCACCTGAGCGATCATGACACACGACACCTGAGCAGTCATGACACACTACACATGAGCATCCATGACACACGACATCTGAGTGGTCACGACACTTGGCCCTAAACACGACACTTGGGTGTCGTGACACTTGACCCTCAACGACACTGGGATATCGTGACATTTGGCCGCATGACACTTGGATGTCGCGACACTCGACCCAATGTCACACGATACCAGGATATCACGACACTTGGCCTTGGGAGGTCACGACAACTTGGATGTCATGACACTCGACCTTGGGAGGTCATGACACTTGGATGTCGCGACACTCGACCTTGGGAGGTCACGACACTTGGATGTCATGACAGTCGATCTTGGGAGGTCACGACACTTGGATTTCCTAACTCAAAAGCAATTATTTTCACAAACTAGGTTAATGTATGTGCTCTCAGTGCCTATTTCCCTTTCTCTAAGTGCATGTATCACAAAGAATCTCACTCAAACCCACAATACCTCCCTCACGACATCAATGGCAAGTAGTCTCACGATTTCTCTTGATTTAAATTGAAATTTTAGAACAATAACTTAACTAACAAAGGTGCAAACAAGTGTAAACTATCACATTCAAAGCTTTCATGGTTGGCTATGGTGTCGTGATACCTAGAGCAGCAGCCAACAGTAAATCAAGCTTTTCTCTCAACTCTGAACTTGAAATATAGATAGCGGGTTCATTTTGAAGCTCTCGAGAAGACGCATCCAATGGTCATATTTTCACTCGAATCTGACACTTCTACTTCAAGCTATGAGCAAAATACTTAGCCATGGGAATGACCTACCTAACTTTAACACTTCCTACACTTCGCACACACATTACCAACAACAAACAAGCACTACCATGGATAGATACCACTTCAAAGCACTCTTTTCAAGCCACATACATGCATGCAAGCTCACAAGGAAGAAGATACAGAGAGGAGAAGACACAAATTCGAAATTCTATGCTCTTGATTCTCACAATGGCCAAAAGTGCTTACAAACAGTCACAAAATGACTTATATAAATGTGCCCTAAAAATGGTCCTTTCACACAAGAGACCGGCACTTTATTGACTAAAAGAATAATTCCCTACTAGTTTACAAGGGTAATGATACAGATATCTATGGATATGCATCTAGAGGACTCCTCTAGTGCATTTACATCAAAAAATATATTACAAGGTGACTATGTTACAAAAATAAAGTGTCCACATCGGAAAAATTTTGGGGCCCTTCTTTTTCTCTACATCTCTGCTTTGCAATAGGGAGCTGTTGGTGCAGGACAACCATCAATTGATGATTTGCACAAAGACTTGAAGTCAAAAGATGAAGCAAAGACCAATATATGAAGATTGAAGTTAGTGCATAATCAGAGAATGAAGGATTGTATATACATGTACATTAAACATGCTTATACTTTTGTAATGGTCACGAGTTTGTACAAAATACCTATATATACAAGTAGAAAGTTGGGGCATGTATGCGAGATGATGAATTACAAGTTGTAAGAGTCATTAGACACTTTAGAAGTGAAGTGAATAACTCTCATCATTCAGATGTAATGTTTTCCTGAATAAAAGAAAAGTTGCACCCGATATTTTGCTCACTACTCCTTCTCTATTTATATTTTCTTTTGTGGAATGCTTTTGTATAAGTCTAAGTCTATAGTTGATTGACCTCTGTACAAATTTTTAGATCCTAATTATGATTAGGCTATGAGAATTGAGAGTAGGAACATTTACATGTGTAAATGTGGAGAAGAGAAGATTGCAAAAAGGTGCAAATTCGATGATAATGTTTTTGTTAGTTCTCCTTATACTGTGTAAAGTTTTGAGCAAGCAAGCACCCATTCTTTAAGTTGGAAGGTAAGCTACCTATGGCTAAAATCATTTGAATAAATGGGTTGTAGTTTGAGAGAACTATGCATTAGAAGTTATAGGTGTCAAAGTCGATTGTATAGAAGTACAATTTTAGACATAGGTGAATTGTTTGGAGTAAATCTCAGGATTTACTAAAGCTTTTGAGGATTTTTTAACTTGGAGAAGGTGCATAACCTTTAGAAGAAACTTTGTACAAAGTTTCATTAGAAACTTTACACATTTGGTCAGTCAATGAATGAGTTAAGTGCAGCAGAATTTTCTATGTAATGACTTTCTTCATAGCTAGCTAAAATCTTGATGATTTGGTATTGTTCTTCCAAAATTAGTTGAGGTTTTGAGTTTTTCTTGATATAGAGGTGCTCTAACATCAAGGATTTTTTCTTTTGGAGATTAACACTCTCCATCAGATAACACATCAAGGAGAACATTCTTGGTAACAAAGCATGGTAGGCATGCATACACTTGGAAGGGAGAATTGATTTTCGCTCCACCAAGATTTAATGTTTCCCATGCCCACCAAGGAGCAAGATCATCCTAGACTCATGAAACCCAGAGGGAAAGAGCTAGAGAGAGACCTGAAGTGAGCTTTGCAAACCCCTTAGGGAGAGAGCAGTCAAGATTAGATGCAGAAAGAATAGATCATGAGAGACACAAAAATCCTAGACATCAAAGCTACTTGTGGTGTAGAGTTTGAGCATACTTTTGCCATATATGACTATAGCAAAAACCAAGCCTATGAGATGATTTTGGGAAGTACATGAGATAGTTGTAGGTAGTACATGACTTTAGCAAAAACCAAGCCTATGAGATGATTCATGAGACAGTTGCAAGTAGTACATGATTGGGGAACCAATTCCTTGTATCTGTAACACTTAGGTGTGACAATCAAAGTCAATCTCAAGGACTACTCTCATAGAGATGTGCCCCCTATAGAGTGGAATCCCATCCATAGAGCCATAGATGACACGGAGTTAGTGCACTCCATAGGATTAGGATCCTCATGGATGCATGAAGACACTCATTTATGCATGTGCAAAGTTGTAATAGAAGAAGAGAAAACAGAAAACACTAGAGAGGTAGGTGCAATATAAGCACACCGATCAAGGCATACTGGTTTGCTGTGTAGACAAAGATGAGCATGCACAGTGGTCGCAAAAATAGCACATGTAGGTGCACTACAGCAACATCACTCCAAACACTAAACCCTACAAACTCTGGAAAGATTAGGTGGATATTGGCCAACAATGGAAGCAGATGTCCATAGGATATGCAAGAAATGCAAAATCTATTGTATTAGACACTAGTGGAACATGCCACTCTATATTGTTGGTGTATTCCATCCAAGCCTAGTGCTTGATCATTCAAAAATGTAAACATTGCTTATGTATACTCTCAATGAGAGAGCCATAGAAACCTATGATTATAAATCTTGGAATTACTACTTGGAAAAGGTAAAAGCTATTGAAGAAATCCGTGGCCATGATAGGCACAAAATTAGGAGCATGGTTTCTTTCCATATTGACAATGCTCATAAAATGAAAAATTAGAGAAAGATAACATAGCGAAGTAGCTAGAACAAGAAAGATTTTCCATTCCACTATGTGATATATGGCCCAAACAGCCATGTCAAATACAACCCACGGGCTGTTTAGTAATGGCTAACAAGTGTTCTTTCTATGATACAAATAAAGGATAAAGTGAGCCAACTTTGCTTCCTTTTGTAATAACAATATTGCCCTTTGATATGCGAAAGGACTGAGCATAGAAGACCATCTTGTAACCAAGGTCATCAACTTGACCAACTGACATCAAACTATGTGATAACTGAGGTACATGGTGTACATTATGCATAGTAAATTTTGAACCATCAATGAACTGCACAACCACATCTCCAATCCCCACAACGTCACACTGGTAAGAGTCCCGAAGTCTCACGATACCAAGAGACTTTGCTGCATAGTTAGAGAACCATTCTCTGTGTGGTATCACATGGAAAGAAGCATCATAATCTAGTAGCCATGTGTGGGAAAGTGAACCAGCCATAAGAGCCTTAGTTGGCACAATACTATCAAGTGTGAACACACCAACATCATAAGAAATATCATTAATTTCTTCAATCTTCACTGTAGAAGTAGATGGTGCAGGTAGCTATTTAACATGCTCATCAACATTCTATCCTTTACCTTTATCATTCTTTAATGCATAATAGTCTTTCTTCATGTGTCCTTTCTTATGACAATAATGGCATTCGATATCCCTCTTCCTTGATTTACTTCTACTCTTATTCCATTGACAATTCTTTTCCTTGTTCTTGCTCCTGCCATGTTGCTGACTCTTTCCTTGGTAAGAATCACGAACATTATATGCATCTCCACACTGAAACCATAGATTTTCTATGAATCTCCTCACTCAAAAGTGCTCCACATATGTCATCATAGACTAGTTTACCACTAGGTGCATTATTGCTAATAGCTATGCAAAACATATCCCATGATGATGGAAAGGTGCATAACAATAAGTCTGCTTTCATTTCATTGTCCATATCCATTTTCTGAGCCCGTAACTAGAAGAATATAGCATCAAACGCATTTAGTTGAGCAGCAACACTATCTGTGTCCTTCATGCAAAGGTCATATAACTTTCTCATCAGATACATTTTATTTGATGCCCTATCATTTTCATATGTATTGCATAACTTCTTCCAAAGCTCCTCTTCACTTTCACATTCTAATACTATAAAGTAAACATTATCTACAAGGTGCAATCGAATGGTAGACCTAGCCATTTCATCTAACTCATCCCAATCATCTTCATCCATGTCAGTAGGCTCCTTTGAGATTCCATTTACTGGTTTCCATTGCCTCCTCTGAATCATCACATCTTTAATCTGGTTCTTCCATATAGCAAACTTTGTGCCATCAAATTTTCGGATTTCAAAATGTTCTTTACCCTGTAAGTTATAGCTCCTTCTCGAAACACTGGCACTAGACCCTAATCCACCAGACATGCATGAGACCTCTAATGCCATGATGGTAGAGAACTGAATAAAATGATAATGGAACTGGAAGATTCCAAACCCCACTAAGGCTCAAAGAAGGATGACCAAGTGTCATATTCTAGGAGAGAATTAAGAAGTCTTCCCAGGAAAATGAATTAATGAAAAATAATGACCAACCAAAAAGAATATGCGAGAATAAATGTGCTCACACCAATAAGTATATCAAGGAGTAAGTCGACCACTATATAGTTGACAAAACCAAAAATTTGGAAAAAATTTACGAGAGTATCCTCTGCAAAATGATCATATGGCGAGTATCAAAATCTCATAAAACTGCAAGTACTGACACGTTTACTTGCGTAGTGAATCACTGACTCCATTGCATATAATCAGTTACCCAAAAGAAGCCAACTAGGCTTATCCAGCACCTATGAACAACTATCATACATCTCCTATGGCGGGGCTAGGTAAGTCTTCCACCTGCATCACCAAAGGGACCCCAACATCTGGGTGTCTCCCAATTAAGAAAACATCACCATGACCCTCTTTATCAAATGTAAAAGGCTTTATGCAAAAACGTAACTACTATATCAATGACCAGATGGACGTACATAAGTGGTATCCACAGAAGCATACATAATGTGTATGTGCTCAACATATGCAGTAAAATGGCACTGAAAGGCTGAATTCACTGCTCAAACACTGGCCAACAACACTTGTAAGTGTCTGTCAACTCTGTTCTTTAGGCTAAAAAACATGCATAGACTTGCGGTGGCTTTTCCCACCACAAAATATTTCTTAGAGAATCACTATGATATGGATTTGGAGGCCAAAATAAGCTCAAATAAAGATTTTGATGCTATAGAACAAAGTGGTTTTGGACTCCTTATCACCTCGAGTATGATGGCCAATTTTCATACAATTATGAGACTATGATTGGAATGGTGTCGATGATGCCCTAGAAAAGCACCAACCTATTCTAATACCAATTGTTGGATTTTGATGTCTATGAAAGCACACAAACAACATAAGGAAGAAGAAGAATATTAGAGAACAACGCAATATGAATGCATTACCAAGTGAATGTACAAATATAAGTGAGCTATTAGGCTTATATGTATATATACAAGCCAAGGAAACCTCTAAAGAGGGAAAAAAGTGCCTTGATGTTCCTAAGTGTGTTGTTTACACACATCATTACCAGAATAAATCAACAAAACTTGAGGAAACCACTCCTTCCACTCTAACTCTCTCTGTATCTTCCTTTATCTCTCTCCATGTGATTCCATGCATGCACACACTTAATTGGGGACCCTGGTAAGTCCCTTTCTTTACAATACCTTACATGGTCCAATTTGACCTTTCCCATCAATCGAGTGATGCACGCTTGGCTTCTCCTTAGAATGGGGGCCTTACAAATGTGCGTTAGTACATACAATCATGAGGGGTAGACATTGGTCATATACTAACACCCACCTAAATTTTTACTAAATGATAAATCAAGTAGGTATATGTTGAAGATGCTTTTTGAGCTTCTCTTTTCCTAGAGATTTAGCGGATATGTCAACACAGTTTGGCCATACAACTTTGATTATCACATTTAGCTATAGTCACCATTTGTGATGGAAAGCCTAAATGTGCAAGAATTCTCCGTAACTTGATTCCCTCAGAAGAGGCAAAGCAAACTGCTTTGTACTCTTCTTTAGTAGAGGAGAGTGCAAGAGTTGGTTTTTCCATACTTACCCAAGAAAATATTCCTAAAACAAGTGAGAAATAGTATCCAAAAACTGATTTTCTAGAATCACAATCTCAAGCCGATCCAAATCATAATATCCTTGAAGTGTATTATCTGTGCTATAAAGAATACTGAAGTCCAAGGTTCGTGCAATGTACGTTAGAGTTCTGATTCCAGCATTCCAATGACTCTCCTTAAGTTTGTTACAAAACCTTCTTAACAGTCCAACAACATTGCAGTTAGCTGGTCTAGTTTTGCACAAAAAATAAAACTTTCAACGAGCTTCCTATACTTCTTAGCATCTACATCAGGCATGTTGTCATCCATAGATAGCTTATGATTTACTTCCATAGGTGTGCGAGTTGTTTTGTAGTCCATCATTTCAAATTCCTTAATAATTTCTTTGGCTTACTTCTGTTGTGAGATAAAAGTGCCATCCTTTCTTTTCCATTCTTCAATTCCAAGACAAAAATGGAGTAGACCTAAGTCTATTGTTTCAAATTCAGTTCCCAATCTGATCCGAATTTGATTGATGAGTTCTTCATGATCTCCTATAATGATCAGATCATCTACATATACAATAACAACAACTAACTTGCCATCCTTTTTCATTACATAGGTTAGCATTAGACGTACTTCTTTCAAAACCCATATTTTAAAAGAAAGTTATATATCCATTGGTACCAAGCCTGTGGTGCTTGCTTAAGGCCATACAAAGCTTTCTTCAACCTGCAAACTTTTTTTTTTTTGAATTGGGCACCTCAAAACCTAGTGGTTGAGATACATATACCTCCTCCTTAAGGTCAGCATTCAAAAATGCAGTTTTGATGTCCATGTGGAATAGTTGTCAACGTGTTGTTGGTGCAAAGGTTTCTTGAACATCAAAACCTTCAATTTGTGAAAAACCTATGCAACTAATCTTGCCTTATACTTTTCTAGTGTACCATCTACTTTATACTTAGCTTTCCAAATCCATTTAGTATCGATTACCTTCTTCTTTGTCAACAAGTCAACAAGCTCCCATGTATCATTTCTAATTATACTATCATACAAAGACTACATTGCCATTCTCCAACCTAGATCATCAAGGGCTTATTCAAGGGTGGCAAGTCGATAGATTAACTTCTTCTTTGGCAAAAAGTCGACTAGCTCCCAGGTATAGTTTCTGAGTATACTATCATATTGAGACTACATTTCCACTCTCCAACTTGGATCATCAAGGGCTTCTTCTTTAGAGGAAAGTCAACTAGCTCCCATGTATCATTTCCAAGTATTCTATCATATTCACACTGCATTGTCACTCTCCAACATGGATCATCTAGGGCTTCCTTTAATAATGTGTTTTAAGGCCCTTCTTTGCTCCCCTATTATCTTTGATTTACATAATCCATTTGAGGATGACTCTGGTACATCTAAGTGTGGATTGCGATAATCAAATAGATCTTGTGCCCACTTTGGTAGTGGCTCATGTTGTGTAGCTACAACTCGTTGGCTTTTTATTGAGGAAATTCCATTATCAGATGTTTCCTCCTCCTCAACTTTAACCTATATTTTGATAGACACAAGGTGAGATATTTCTCCGGTTGATGATATAGTAGATTCACATTTATTTTCTACTAAGTGTGGTTGTTCATCAAACACCACATCTCGATTGACAAAAATATTCCTTGCCTCAGAATCCCACTCTTATATGCTTTAAACTCTTCACCATATCCTAGTAAGAAACACTTTTTTCTTTTTGAATCCAACTTTGATCTTGTTGAATCAGGAATATGTGCATAACAGAAACAAAAAAAAATGAAATGCAAAACTAAACGATTTTTACCAAAATATGTTGTGTGAGGAGTCACCCCCTTTAGTGCTTTCATGTAGCTTTGATCGAGGATGTAGACTGATGTATTGACGACTTCTGCCCATATTGAATCAGGCATGTTTTGAGCCTTTAACATACAATGAGAAATTTCTACCACTATCCCATTCCTTCCCTCAACAACACCATTTTTTTAAGTGTATAAGCTGTGGTAAGTTGCCTTTTTACACACGTTCCTTACAGTAGTTACTGAATTCTATTGATAAGAACTCCCCTCCTCTATCTGTTCTGAATTTCATCAATTTCTTGCCTGATTCATTTTCCACATACTTACACCACATTTAATTTTTTTTTTGGGAGCATCAACCTTCTCTTGAATGAAATAAACCCACATCTTTCGAGTAATAGCAAAAAGTAGAAAGATCCTCCTAAAGCAGGTGTAGATATTTTATCGTAGAGATCATCATGTACCAAATCTAGAGGAGCCTGAGCTCGATTGATAGTCTCTCGTGGAAATGCCTTTCATCGTTGCTTGCCCATCATGAAAGCTTCACAAGGTTCCTGCAACTCTAAAAATGCAAGCAAATGAGCGACCATCCCTGTTCTTTAAATCTCCTTCAAAATTGAAAATCCAAGATGCCCAAATCACTGATGCCATAACTTGCTTACATCTTTATCTTTTGTAGAATTTAAGGCACTTAATTCATACAAGTTATCATGTCTTATGCCTTTTTCTACTACATGACTTGATGAATCCATGCTTTTTGCACCACTCTTGTTGAAGTGAACTTTAAATCCACGATCTATTATTGCAAAATCTAACAACAAATTTCTTTTAAGTGTTCTTCTCAACACCTCGAGAAGTGATAAAAGAGATGGTTATTGTTCCTTCGGCTAAACATTTGGAGTCGTTTCCCACCACTATGTTGATGGATTCCCATTGAGACACTAGGGAACAATACCAATCTTTTTTGTTGTTCCTATGGCAAGAAGCTCCACTATCTACAATCCATGGTTCATCAACATGAGCTTGAGCAGATGAGCATACCTCTTCAATAGCTACCCATAGTTCTAACTCTGTGTTGTTTGTCGACTCTTTGTTCTCCCAAGATGATTTCATAGTCCCATTTCATTTGTCAGCTTGCTTTTTTCTACAATCCTTGATGGCATGGCCTTTCTTTTCACAATAAAAGCAACTTCTTGTGAACTTTTTATTCTTTGCTTCTTTTGTGATCCGTTATAAGATCCTTTTCCTTTTGCATTGGCTGAGAATGCAACATTGCTTGTACATTGCTAATTCTTGAACTTCATCTCCTCTTCTAAGAGCATAGCATAGAACTCATCAAATGTAAGGGGAGTTAGCCTCACATGAGTGTTAAAGGTTGTCACTAATCCATCATACTTCATTGGAAGAATACACACACATATTCGACCCATCTCTTTCGATGTTATAATAATACCAACCACAACTAATTGATCTTGTAGATGTTTTATCGATTTGATAAAATCTTCAAAATTTTTGGAATCAAAATTCTTTTCATTTGCCAAATAGTTTTCTAGATTCTCTATCCTAGTGTGGTTCTTGATCTCATACTGATGAGCCAATATGCCCCAAACCTCATGTGCTTTAGTAGCATGTTGAACTAAAGTAAGCTTAGAATCACTTACACTGGTGACAATTGCACATAATGCATCAATATTCTGCCACTTCCAAGCTCGTAGAGGATTTGGATCTAGCTTAATCAATACTCTTGAATTTGCTGGATCTTTGACTAGTACATGCTCTGGATCCAATCTTTTCGATCCCATGACAATGCCAAGTAATTTCTAGGAGTCCAAAATTGTAGAAATTTTGAACTTCTAGAGCATATAGTTGGTTGCATCTAGCTTCCCTTCAGTGAATGCAGGTAGAAAAATTCGAATAGGTGCAACATTAACATTGACTGGAGCACCAAGACTAGTGTTTAATGATAAAGTCATCACGTAACCACTTGGACAATCTAGTGATATTCTAGTCTACTAGTAGGTTGAAATAGTGGTACTTCTCAAGCTATTCGAACCTTATGGCTCTGATACCACCTAAGAAAGTAGTTACACAAAAGAACATAGGAGCACTAGTAGAGAAGTAACAAATATAGCAGAATTTCAAAAAATTCTACTAATAGCAAGTACAAAGATGATGGCGTTGTCAACTTGTGTTCTCAAGGTGGAGCATAAATGATGATCTAGACAGATCTAAATAGAGTGTTACAAGGTAGAGGTATGTTGGCTTAATTTGATATTTGCGGTAGTGTAGAGGTCATGTATATATAGGCTAATGGAGAGATATGGCCTTCCACGGATAGCTATACATGGGCAATAGAATGTGAGCTTCCACCACATGCGTAATCCCCATATGCGGCTTTTGATGCAAGGTACTAAATCTCTCGAAACTAGAGGCATATACATAAGTTTAACGGTATATTTTATATTGATTACTTTAACCAAGGTTTTGGCCAATAAACCTAATCCTAACGAGGAAAGAATTAAAAGTAAGCTCAAATTTTGATGGAAATAAGACATTTCTCACAAGATTAAGGTCTTTTACATTTTCACATGAGAGATTAAAACTCAAGTTCAAGTTTAGATTCCATGTGGGTGACAAAAATGTTTTGGTCCAAGAAAATATTTTCATGGAGAGGGAATATTTGCAATAAAATTTCACTACAAGGTAGTGTGGTTCTTCATGTGGAGGGAGAAAATTAATAGATTCCTTGTTGATATTTCAAATATGCCCCCTCATGGTGATATCTAAAATATATCCCCCCCCCCCTTCCCCGTTTTTTGGAATGTCAAGTTGACATGCGACTCACATTAGTGTGATGTATGGATATATTGATGATTTGTTTTTTATGTTATGCATAACTGTTTGTGTCCACAATCTTACATATGTATTAGTCTACCTATTCTTTGCATTTTTAAGAATTTTCTATATACAAAAACACATACACACAATATATATATATATATATATATACATATATATATATATATATATATATATATATATATATATATACATATATATATATATATATATATATATATATATATATATATATATATATATATATATATATATATATATATATATATATATATATATATATATGTATGTATATATACATACATACATATATATATATATATATATATATATATATATATATATATATATATATATATATATATATATATATATGTATATATATATATATATATGTATATATACATATATATATATATGTATATATATATATATATATATAGATGTATATATATATACATATATATATATATATATATATATATATATATATATATATATATATATATATATATATATATATATATATGTATGTATGTATATATACATACATATATATATATATATATATATATATATATATATATATATATATATATATATATATATGTATATATATATATATATATATATATATATATATATATATATATATATATATATATATATATGTATGTATGTATGTATGTATCTATCTATATATATATATATATATATATATATATATATATATATATATATATATATATATATATATATATATGTATGTATGTATGTATGTATGTATGTATGTATGTATCTATATATATATATATTGTGTGTGTGTGTGTCCGCCCTATTTTCTTTTATCTTGTAGTCTTTTTATACACAAAGAAGTATATTCTTATTTTCTATGTTTATATTGGAATCGAGTAGAAAAGAGTTTCCAACCTCTATGCTGTGTACGAAGGAGGAGAGTGCGACCTCCTCTTTATATATGTATATGCAAAAAAGTATATTCTTGTTTTCTATGTTTATATTGGAATTGAGTAGAAAAGAGTTTCCAACCTCTATGCTGTGTATGAAAGAGGAGAGAGTTAGAGCTTACCGTGTGTATGAAGAGGAAAGAGAAGATGAAGAAGCACATACTCCCTGTGTCTTTGTTTTGCGACATGATAAGTAAGATTAGTTTTGCGACATGATAAGTAAGATTAGTTTTGCGAAGGGGAGGTTCGAACCTAAGTCTTGAGCTTAGATGCAAGTTTTCAAATTTATATCAAACGATTGGCCCAAGATAGTATCGTTCTACCTGTAAGTCTGTGTTTAGATATTACAATGTCATACAGAACTTTGGTCCGAGATAGTGTCGTTCTACAGGTGAGTTTGTGTTTGGATGTTACGGAGCTTCATCCAGAACTTTGGTGAATGGAAGTCTATCTCTTTTGGATAGAGTATGAAGCTTAATTTGAAAACGGGAAGTTTGATACAAGAAAAGACATATGACAAAGATAACACCACTACTATCAAGTTAAGTTGTAGTGCACTGAATGAGATATTGTTCTTGGGCCTTAATGAAAGTTTACGATCCTTCGAGGTTTGCCAAACTTAAGATGCATGTTTTATATGCAGAGTTGGTTTTGCTTCCTTCTCGAGTCTTGGTGAAGGGGTGCCTGCAGGGAGCCTGATTCATTCTTTGAAAATTGGAAGAATTAACTTACAAGGATGATGGATTATTGTTGGACAGGCTTAAGAACCTTGTTGCTAGGGAGAGAGCTTCCAGATGTGGTTGAATTTAGGAAATATGTGGACAATGAAGTTTGTTCTTGGACAGAGCTTTTAGCTAACATTTCTATGCGGCACACTTTGGTTGTTTGGCTCGATCGATTGAGTCTCAGTTTCCACCATCCTGTTCCATAAATCCGCTCATGGCATCGGGGAATCAGAATTCCTAGCATGGTGAGGAACCTGGCACATTCATGGAAGACGATCTTTAACAAAAGGGCGCTTGCATTTGCAGACTTCAACCACAAAACTCATAAGGAATGCTCGATCCTGGATGGTTTGAATGCAGTGCCTGCGCTTCATATTGAGATGATCCACAATGGAAACATACAAATTCAAGGAGAGGAATCACTCAGGGAGAATGAGGCTCGTTCATATGTTCAAGCACTGAGATCTTGTGCTAAGACCAGAGATCTACAGAGGGGCATCAGAGTACATGATGTCATCTTAAAATATGGGATGATAGAGAAATGCTCGGATGCTTTGATCTCCATGTATGCAAAGTGTGGTGCATTTGAGAAATCGAAAGCACTCTTAGAGACACATAAGAGCAAGGATGTATTCACATGGAATTCTTTGATTCTAGAGTACGTGCGGAGGGATCGGTGTCATGATGCCCTTCAATTGTTTGAGTTGATAAAGAGTGAAGGTCTGAATCCAAATGCAGTGACATTAAGCTGCATGTTGAAAGCATGTGGAAATATTGGAGCACTTTCCAAGGGGAAAGAAATCCATGATGAGGTCTCAAAACAGAGGTTGCTAGAAAAAAGTGTTATAATTGGGAACAGTCTTGTGGATATGTATGCTAGGTGTGGTGCACTTGCAAAAGCTCAGGAAGTTCTCGAGGAGCTACCAGTCCGTAATGTTATCTCCTGGTCAACTCTGATTGCAGGGTACACACAACATGGTAAAGGAGAGCAAGCTTTAAACTGTTTCAAGTTGATGAAGCTTGAGGGCCTCACTCCAAATGCAGTTACTTTTTGCAGTATCCTGAAAGCTTGTAGTAGCTTAGGTACAGCTGACATAGGAAAAGAAGTTCATAAATTGATTGCAGAGCAAGGTTTGCTAGGGAATAATGTGGTGCTTGGCACTGCCATTGTTGATATGTATGCAAAATGTGGTGAGCTTGCAAAAGCACATCATGTGTTAGCGGATCTTCCATCTCGAAATGTAATTTGTTGGTCTGCACTTATTGCAGGATATGCTAAACATAATAAAAATGAGCATGCTTTACATTGTTTTGACAGAATGAAGCAGGAAGGATTTTTCCCAGATGCAGTTACTTTTATTTACATCCTAAAAGTATGTGGCAACATTAGGGCAGTTGATAAGGGAGATGAAATTTATTATGATATACTAAAACAGAGACTTCTTCAGAATAATATCTCACTTGGGACTGCTTTGGTTGACATGTATGCTAAATGTGGCGATCTTGCAAAGGCACAACAAGTGCTTGAAAGTCTCCCTCTTCAGAGCGCTATCTCATGGTCTGCACTGATAGCAGGCTATGCTGAACAGGGTGAATGTGATCAGGCACTCAATGCGTTTGAAGAGATGCAGCGAGCAGGCTTCCAGCCTGATGCGATAACATTTACCTGTCTTTTGAAAGGATGTGGTAACACAGGTGCAGTCGAAAAGGGGGAGAAGATCCACAATGAGATTTCGAAGTATGATTTTCTAAAAAATGATGCAGTGCTTGGTACTGCATTGGTGGATATGTATGCCAAGTGTGGTGCTCTTGCAAAAGCACGAGAAGTGTTGGAGGAACTTCCTAAGAGTAACACTATGACTTGGAATGCATTAATAGCTGGATATATTCAGCATGATGAAGTTGAAGAAGCATTGAAGTGCTATGAAGAAATACAGCATAAGGGAGTAGCTTTTGATGTTGTGACATATCTTTACATCTTAAAAGCCTGTGGCAGCTTAGGAGCAGTTAAGAATGGGGAGAGGCTTCATAATGAGATTGTCAAACAAGGGCGTTTAGGGCATGATCTTGTTCTTCGCACAGCTCTTCTTGATATGTATGGTAAATGCGGTGCTCTTCAAAAGGCATGGTGTGTGCTACAGGAGTTTCCTGTCCAGGATGTGATTTCCTGGAATGCACTAATCACAGGCTCTGTTCGGACAGGTGAAGGTGGTCAAGCTCTAAGCTATTATGAAAAACTTACACAGGAAGGGATTTCTCCAAATGCAGCCACACTTTCTTCTGTGCTTACTGCCTGTAGTCGTGCAGGTCTGCTAAACTCTGCTCATGTTTATCTTCAGAATATGAACAATAAATATGGAATAGAGCCAGATTTAGAGCATTATGCCTGCATGGTTGATCTTTTTGGGCGTGCAGGATACCTGAACAAGGCTCTCAAAGTGGTTGAGAAAATGCCATTCTGCATATCTGGGGTTTGGTATTCACTACTTAGTGCTTGTGGAAAATGTGGAGACGTTAATGTTGGGAAATGGGCTTTTGAACAAGCAATACTTATGAATAAAAATAATGCTGCACCTTATGCACTTATGGCTAATGTTTATACAGCAGCTGGCATGCAAGACAATGCAAAGAAGGTGAAAACTATGAGAATTAAATAGTCAAACACTGGGAGAGCTGGAGTTCAGTTTGAGATTGCAAGCTCATAACTGTTTAACCGGTATAGCTTCTTCTGTAACCATCTAGCTAAAGATTCTCAAGTGCTCTCAATGTTCATTTTTCAACCATCTAACTGCATGCCTTGCATGGATTTTGTAACACACTGGTAAAATTATCAGATTGACATTTCCATTAGCTACATGTTTGTTTTCATGTGGCTTAGTTATAAGTTGGTGGGCTTCATGTGGAGAATGGTAAAGACATGACCTTGTGATTCTTCATGTATCCATCTCAACAAGGAGCTGCCCTAGCAACATCAAAACATGGAAGCTTGATTCCAGTGTCGTCGGAAGCACTATCATTTTAGAAGTTAGGCATTAAGCTCAATGCTTCACACCCTTTGCTTCTTCTCTCTGCATGGAGTCAAAGGTGAATCCTGTCAGTGTAAGGGCATTGAGTCTTCTCTCTACACCATCTACTCTCAATGCAAGATCCTCAGATGCATAGCCACAGGTGTAGGCTTATTAATGAGGTTACATGATACATGTTTTTATGGAAATATACTTGATGGGACTGTTCACGTTAGTCTACTCAGTACATGTTTTCATGTGCAGCATTGCACAATATTGAATACTCATCTTCATGGATGTGCAACAGATGGAATTTAGCCTGTTGGATATGGCATACAGTGTGTCAGAGAAATAGTGTCAAGTACGTTGACATGTATGAGGGGATAGGAGGGAGAAAGGAAAAGGCAAGGAGACTGCCCTAAGAAGTCAGAAGGGTGAAGATGGCAGGGAGGGGCAGGGCAAGGGGAAGAAACCTGATAATGCACACAAGCAGTTACCCAAAAATTGATTTTCATATACATCAGAGCATATTTCACTCCAAACTATAGGCATTGTATGTGTTGCCTGGGCTAGAGCAGCAATTTGTTCCTGTGTGCTAAAGACTGAAAAAGCTATGTTAAATAATTCTATGGTTAAAGTTTAAGCCATAGATTTTCTGCAGTCTGAGAAAATTTGTGCATCTTTATCAAGTCTTGTGAGATTTTTTGCTGGCAATCTTCTTCTTGCATCTGCCTCTGTGCGTTTGGCATAAAGTGATTGCTGTCCTAAGCTTCTTTTGTAGCTTTACAATCTTCTTCAAAATTAGAGAAGTCAGCCCTCACGGAGTTAGCACTACTCTTTTCTCTAATACTAGCATTTCCTCTCTTCTCTTGTAATTTTGGGCTGAGAGCTTCCATTTGAGTTGCTATTACTTTCTTTTTCATGGGTTCCTTGCTTAACTTCTTTTTCTTCTGCAGAAGATATAAAAAAAGGTCTAGTTTTCTTGCTAGAGTCTCATGTATTAAAGTTCTTTCTCAACAATATGGAGTTGGAATGTGGTACTATAATGTTTATTTACTTAAAAAAAAATAATTGTTTATTATTGTTATTATTTTTTTAAAGATGATGTTCGCTTGAAGCTTATTCTCCCTTGTTTGAATTAATTGAAAGAACAACTGTACAAGTGAAGGGGCATAGTATCCATGGGGCCCCTTGTGTCCCAAAAAGCAGGGGTTAAGATGGCCCGAATGCGATACAACATTGATGTTCCGAAGGTGGTAGTGAAACTAGGTTTTTAAAAACTGACTTGAGGTCCAATATTTGCCAACTGCCATTGGAAGGGGTTGAACCCTCATTCCCGCCTCAGGAATTGAGATTCCCATCCAGCTGAACCAGCACAGCCAAAGAAGATTTATGTGGATATTTCAGATATACTCCTCATTTCTTAAGCAAGAATGATGCCAGTAGAGCTGCCCAAACACCTCTCTCATAGCTCAAGTTTTTAGAGTGCGTATATATTCGAAGATTTGACAACCAAGAAGATTTATTGGGTGTTTGGAATATGCTTCTCATTTTCTATGCAAGTATGATATCAGTTGAGTTGCACAAGAACCTCTTCAGAGCTCCTCTAAAAGATCAGATTGTGTATGAGCAATCCATATAATAGTGTAAATCTTTCTCTCCTTGATATCATATGAAGCATCCATACTCTGCTTGTTCTTGTTTTTAATTATTTTTCTTGAATTTATCTTTAATTCCCTTGGGTATTTTGAGGCCTTATCAGTATTTGTATGCAGTTGAAAGCTAACTTTTT